>VWZN01019726.1:561389-577370 GCA_013396955.1 Regulus satrapa | reverse complement strand
AAAAACCAACCAAACAAACAAACAAACAAAACAAAAAAAAAAACCTCTAGAATGTTCAGTTTTGCTGTTGCAGAATTTCCTGATGTCTGCTTGTGGTCACTGAGAGAAGAATAATATTTGGGGCGTCACCCCAGAGGGGCTGTCCCAGTGGCACACCCTGCCCTGCAGTCACTCACTGTTTTGTGGACTCAGAGATAACAACTACAAGCAGGCCAGCACAAAACAGATGAAAAGGAGTGTCAGAACACAAGGAAATGAGCAAGTCTTACAATTCTGTCTAATTCCAGACTGAATTTATGGAGTGAAAAGAGGAATTCACACCAGATTGTTCTGTGCACAGCTATTGGTTTAACAACCAAAAAAAACCCAACCAAACACATGTTGAATTCTTGTATAAAAAATTGAGCTGGTAGTACTGAAATCCCTGGGTGTAAGCCATGTGCATCTTATAAATGAACACTCTGGCAAGAAAAATAATTAGATGGAGCATAAGGATTTATGCACAACCTCAGTAATATACATTAAAGCAAGAAATGACTCATATGTAACTTTAAAAAAACCACAAAACACAGCAAAGGAAATATCACAGATTTCTTTATTTTTTTAGATCATTCCCTCCTTGACTCCAGAAATAGCCTTTATATTTCATTTTCTAGTTATATTGACATTGTTCCAGCCAACAAACCTGAATGATACAGAAAGATGACAAATGGAAGAGCTTGGAGTACTAATGGAAGAATTCCTGGGTTTTTTTATGCCTTTCAGATGAGTTCAAAGATTGGTGCTGTAAGTACAGTTAAAATATATCAAGTGGTAGAAAATTAATTATGAATGTACTTAAGTAGAGTCTGTTAAACTTCAGCAGTTTTTAATATAGAACAAACAGTAATGAATATTATTATCATTACGGATGCTGACAAAAGAAAGGCCATTCAAGGACCTGAAAAGAATCACAGCTATGACACATTTACGTGGGTTTGTCTGAGAAAATGAGAGCCTTTTGTTGCTTTTCAGGGATAGAAACCCATTGGTCCCCCACAGAGCTAAAAGCAGATAGGATTTTAGAGGCAGTGCTTTTACCCTGAGAGTTTCTGAAGTTGAATTTAGTTCTTTAGTTTCTGAGCATCATCTGTGGTTTACATGCTAGTCAGCCTTGGCCAAACCCCTTAGGGCTGAGATTTTATTGATCTTCCTGACAGATGTCCTGTACTCTAGGGTGAATTGCTGCTTTAGCAATAAATAGTTGTAAAAATATATTCCCCACAGTCGGGGAAGAGTGATTAAGACAAAAAAGCTTGACAGCTATTGTCAGAATTTGCAAGCATTTGTTGCTATGGCTGTAATTAAAATCCTGAATGAAAATCAAGCTTTTAGGCCAACTTGTGCCATCCATTAAAGAAAAACCAAAACAATTTATTCCCAAAAAATTGTCTTCAGCACATTTTGTTGTTTATCAAAACAAATACTCATGTAAATACTGTCTTGATTTTGTTAATTATATTCCCACCAATACACCAGAGACAATTCTTTCAGAATACTAATTTCTTTATGTAAATTAGGAAGGGCAGTTGGTAATAATGCTGCTGTTGCAAACCATTTATCTGTTCCGTGGTGTAAAGAGATCCCATTTCAGCTGATTGCAGGATGATAATTGTGGTTACTGTTGTCATTAGATTTTTTAGGAGGGAATAGAGTTTTTAGCTTCTAGCTTGCAGGTCTTTTCAAATGGAACATTGTTGTATGGACTTTGTTCAAAAAATACTTAAAATTTCCAGTCAGAACCAATTCCCATTCTTGCTTCCAGCAGCCCTGTGCTCACAGAACTCATTATTGTGCTTGTCATGCCATTACTCATCCACCAGACACAAAGTTTTTAGATTTTTCATACGAAGATGGAGAGGTGACAAAAGCATGGTCCAGCAAACAGGTTTTTGCTCTCTGATAAATAGTTTTTATTCCAACACTGGGGCTCTCTGTGGGCATTCATCTCGTGGGCATATGGGCTGGCATTTATTTTGCAGCAGTGAGGGAACTATTCCAAGATCAAAGGTGAATAGTGCACGACAGGCTGCAGAGGAGATGTTTGCCAGGTTTGTATTTTGTTTCCAGCACAGTGGTGAGGTTTGTTCTGTACAATTTTGGTGCAAATTCTGCCTAATGAAACCTGTTTGTTTGAAGTGTCTGTATTACAGAGCTGGGAATAACTCTATGAGGCTGCTTAGAAAAAATTGGGGGAAGTAGAAAATTCTCCCCAGCAAGCTGTCAGGAAGCTGCTGTGGAGCCTTTAGGGAGAAGGAGCTTGGCCAGAAATGCCAGTGAGTGGCACAAAGAAACAGGAGCTGCTCACAGGTCATGGTTTCACCTGTGCTGCCAATTCCTGGGTGTGACTTGTGTGTCACAAAGACATCAAATCTTTTGTTTCTAAACAATCCGTTTTCCAAACCCTTTAAACATAAGCTAAGCTCTTTTCCTGTTACAGCACAGTACTGATAACAAACCTACTGGTACCTCTTAAAATATAGTTATAACATTTATGAATCTATTGTGACTTAACTCTTCTCTCAGCAGGAGCAGTACTGGTAGTCAATTAAAATGCTGAAGGAGAAATTAAGTGAAGGAGCAGATGAACCAAGCAGATGAAAGACAAGTAATTATTTCTTATCTAGGAAATACTTCTTCAAACAAAATAGGAGATTTGAAAGAAGCATCACTGGGATGTTTATGTGGAGAGAAAATGGTTCCTCAAATGACTGACTTCATATTTCTTAGATTTTCTTATAAGGCTTCCAATGGTTTGATTCCGCTAGGAAGTTAATTCTCTTTCAGCAATTCAGTAAGGGGTATCAGCAAAATAATTTTCAGTGTCTATTTAAGTAATACAGGACTTAAATCTTCTTTATGAAGATGTTTACAAACACGAAACAATAACAAGGAAGTAAATTTCATATAAAGTCTATTCCCTCTACTTGTTTTTTTTTTTGGTGAATAAGAAAACTCAGTTATATTTTTGTCATTTTTCAATTGCTGTAACTTTTTTCTGACTTCGAATGCATAGAGCTAATGGCTTAACTAAACAGTTTTAGGATGTGAATAAGTATCCAGGATCTAGGGATAATTGTTCCTAACTTGCTGTTAAAGCATTTAGTGACTTTAGTAGGTTACATGGCACGTCTTATGTATTCAATCCCTTGTCTAGGAGGAGATTTTATGGTACCAGAAATGGAAATGGAGACATAGTAGTTTTATTTCCTCTGTTTTCCAGTTCCCTTTCTGTCCTTATGTGCAAGTCTTGGAGATGTTTGTCACCAAGTAAAAGAGCTCCTGTCCTTTGAATAGAGATCTCAACTTGTGCACAGATTTTGACGCATTAAAATCACGTTCAAAAATTATTTGAAGTCAGTGTATTAAAAAATATCTGTCATCAGACTATATCAGCAACACTGAATTCATTTCCGTGGCTGTTTTTTTCTGACCTTCTCAAATAATACTCCAAAATGCATTAGGATTTAAAGGAATTCGGCTTTAAGCTTTTTGTGGTCACGTGTTTACTATTTTTAGAGAAATATTCAAGTTAGACTTCAGAACTTAATTTCTGACATAAGTTATTTGAAGCATGACCTGAGTTTACTTCCATGTATGAATATTATATGAAAGGATTAAGACTAGCCTTTGGAAAGCAATTCTAGTTCTCATCCAAGACACCATTCCTTTTCTCAGGCAGCTTTGATCTGCTATTCTTTAAAACCAGGCAGATTTCCCTTTCTTTAGTAGAGGTTTTGTACTGGATATCTGCTTAAAAAATTAAGCGATATATTCAAGTTCTTAATTAACACTTAGTGAAATACTCTAATCCATGCAAGATTAATAAACATCCAAATATTAATAACTTAGAATAACTCATAATAATAATAACTAACTCAGAATAACTAAGTAAAAAATGAATAATAAAAGCTGTGCTGCAAACGATAAAAATATTGCTGTCAGCAAAGAAACAGAATTTCTGAAAAAGTACTGAAACCATGTTTCAAAGAAAGCCTCCAGACATATTCTAGGGTTATGTAAGAATTACTTATGTCTTTTCTACCTCTGTTCAACTTCAGAGTGGTTCTTCCTCCCAAGGCTGTCCCAGTTCACAGCTCATTGCCAAGTACTCCACATTCACTCCAGCCACACCAAATGCTCTGATGTGGTCAGGGGTTTGTAAGACTGTCAAAGGTGCAGAAAATGTGACATTTCTGTCCTGGCTCTACTCCTCTGCACACTGCTTGGGCCCACTGAGGAGCAGCCAGAAAGGAGAAAGGGTTTTGCAGGGCTGATAGAGAGAAGGAGGCAGGAAAACAAAAGAAAGAGGGTAAATTGAAAGGGGTAAAAGCCAGGGAAGTGGTATCCTGAGGGATTTGGGATGACAAGGTCCTGAGCCAGTGGAGAAGAGTTTGTGTAAAGTCTGACTGAAGAGCAGTTCGTGGGACTTGATAAAACAGGAAATAGTTTAAGCAGTTAGGGGAAAATAAATAAATGCATGCATCCTTATGATTTTCACCCCACGAGGCAGTGGAACGTGTTTAACCCAAGCCCCACTGAACAGTCATGTACAGAAATGAAAACACACTTTTGTGACCTATTGACAGATGGATCAAGTCAACATTCAAAAGTGACATATGGAAAAGCTTCTAATTTTTTTAAAGATACTTTTTCATGATGGCTTCCAAAACACGCATGGAAATCAGGACAGAATCTAATCATAATTCACATTGCTTGCAGAGTTTCTCCTCACAGGTGCAGAGGGGAAGCCAGCACAGATCCTTTATTTGCTGGGGGTTATCTGATCTGCTCTGCACCATTACTTCAGCCTATCTGCTTTATGACCTAAGGACACGGTTTGCTTGCTGGATTACAGGAGGAGCTTCAATCCTCTCCTGGTATCTCCAGAGACTCCCTGTGCGTGATATGAGCTCTCTCAAGCTGATAACAGTGTCACCAATTCTTTCCCATTTTGATGTAGTATAATACAAGCTGTTGTACAAGTCTTCATGTCTCAAGCTTTTCAATACAGTGCATTTACTTTGTAATTCTAAGAGTTCTCAGACACCAAAATGAACCAGACGAGTGTTAAAGCATGAACAGTAGGCACAGGGGGAAAAAAGCAAAAACTGGAACTGAGAGTATTGGAATTGTAATTACAGTTTTTAGTATTTGATTTTTTTAAAAACAAAATGTTTTTATCAAGTTAAGATCCTTAAATCCCTTAAACTAAAAGCTGAAGTATTATCTGCACTGCAGTTTTCTTTTCTCTTTGGATTTTGCTGGGTTGGGGAGGCATTGGCATTCGTTTGTCAGACAGCAAAGCCACGCCAAATCCTCATGGGCCCAGTTGTCTGTGGGAATCAAAAACTGGTTTGCTCCCCAAAAAGCATGGCCTGAGGTAGTTCAAGGAGCCGTGAGACATTTCCTCCTGCTCGAAACTTCTTACAGGTCTTTCAGCCCACATCCAAAATGTGATATTTTCAAGGTGTTTTCTCCATTACTGCTAGAGCAGGCTCTGTGGATATGTCTGGATCAGTCATGAACAGACACAATTCTGTATTTCTCATGTGATCCCACATTGCTTTCCCCAAAAGACTGCAAACCAGGTAGACTGTTGGTTTCCAATTTTTATGCCTGGGGAAGTATGAATAAATAAAAATTTTTAAAAAATTAAAACTTCAATCTTTTTATAGAAAACATTTTTCTCCCTCATATTGGCAAATGTGTGGCAATGTTTATTCAGTGTTACCAACTGAAAATCTGATATGGAAGTACTTATTGGAGTATCATCTTCTTGTTCTTATGTTGTAAGTCTTTGTATATCTGATTTTTTAAACTTAATTTTAACTATCATTTCATAGTTGACCCTGCCTCTGACAGGATGGTTGGGCTAGGATGTCCCCAGCCTGAATTATTCTAAATTGTTACATGTCTAATTGCAAAGATCCATGAAACAGACTGTGACAAACCTAGGTTTACCCCATGAAAAGGACCCCACAGAGTTGCTGCAGTTAATGGGGTTTTTCCCTTTTTCAATGACTTTTGAATCCACCATTACTTATGAATTTTGGCATTGTTTAACAGTAGAATTTACAAAGAGCCTTCAAAATGCTGTGACCTTTAATCATGGTTTATTTACTGGTTTTATTTGTATCGATCCAGCCCTCTTCAAATGGAGTTCAGGAGCAAAACCTGCCCACTGCTCAGCTCAGAGTCATGCAGATTTTGAGATTTCCTAGAGTTTCTCCAGGACCAAGCAGACTGCTGCCTGGAGATGCTGCCTTTTTTCCCAGCGCATATTTTTGCAGGTTATTTTTAGTGCAGTTATTTGTGGTGAGCGCTCCAGAGTGTTTGGGAGAAGGTGCTGAGCTGCGTTTGCATGCAGGGAGCAGCAGCAGCAGCTCTGGCCAGGCCCTGCTGCTGTGGCAGATGTGGGATGGGGATTGCAGCTCTGCCATGCCCTGGCCTTGCTGAGGCAGCCTGGGCTGCAGCTGCTGTCCCACATCACTAAGGGCTAAATTTGGGGACATTTCTGTTTAAAAATTCTCTGTAGAGGATATATAGTGAAGGAGAAGGGGAAAAAAATCCACCAGAATTCCTCCAGGGCATGGTGTTCCTTGATATTATTATTCCTTGGACATTTTCCATGTAATTTATAGTATCTTCAGCCAGCTAATGGAACAGAACTGACACTGTCTTAATATTTGACAAGCCAATTATCCCACATGTAGTAAACAAGGTTTTATGTAAAGACTTCACATTTTCTTAAGTGAAACAGAAGCAGACAGCACTTTTCATTTTCTGAGCAAAACATTCAAGTGTTGCACACTTTACATTATGCAGTTTTATTTTTGATGTTGTAGTCAAGTAATTAAATCCTGCCTTATCTGGTTGACTTGAAGACTCATTGCATCAACCTTTAGAGTACTGTGCTGAACATGTAAAATAAGGATTATTTTATCCAGGTACATTTTGTGGCCAAGTGGGTAATGCAAACTTTTAGAAATAATTTATTAATTTATATCGATTTCATTATATCTATATATTCTCTCATATATATATATATAAGATAAAGGTGACTCACCTTTTCTGTGCCCCACAGTAAGTTGGTTTTTTTATCTCTAAAATGGGCATCTGTGGATTCAAGTGTTTCACATATCCTGCCTATTTTTCTCTTCTATATTTACAGAGGGTATATTTGACCCCATATAGCCTGAAATCAAATTATGTCTCATTATCTCTAATAAGAGACAGAGTTAGGGAACCTTCCTTTACATGGCTGTGGCTGTGTTAACAAGCAGTTTCCAAATGGAAAATGGTCCAAAAGTTCTTGTTTTCCTGCCCCAGAGTATGCTCCTGTGAGCACAAAATATGTATTAGACATGGTTTGTAAAATGATGCTACTGAAAATGATGCATTATCTTGCTCTATGCAGACTTTGGTAAGTTTTTGGCAGCATGAGTAAATGCAATATGTTCTTGTTGTAGTCTCAAATTGTTCAGATTTTAACAAAAATTGTTATTAATTCTTCTTGATTCTAGGATTAAAAAGCAATAAATATATTGACTGGTTTACAGGAGATGGCACAATATGTCTACCAACATAATAATAATTAATGATAATAATTTAATAGCTGAAATCATGGACTGCTTTAAAAAAAATTAAAATATCAGACAGGTTGCTTTACAGTTGAATCTAACTCTGCAAGATTTTCATGCAATATTTACAGGAAAAGCCAAACTTCCTCCTCCCTGTGATATTTCCACACTTATTCTCCAAATGTGCACCAGTGGGGATCAGCTCTACTGCATAAGTAATTTAGACCACAGCAGTGCCTTTTATTGATGCTGCCAGCAAGGTGGTGCAGGTTTTTGGACTGAATTCTCCTAAAGAAATCTTTCTGAATCTGATCTCTCACTTCATGCAGGCGTATGTACAGTCAGCTGTCATCACTACCTACAGAGCTTTCATGTACCCAGTGCTTTAAAAAAGGGTAGAGCTATCCATATAGAAAAGTCATGAATCTCGGAAGTAATTGGATTATTTTCTTCACGTATTCAGCTTCTGCCTATTTTAACTCCTTCTTCACTGCCAAGCCGCTCGAATTATACCGTAAAAATTAAAAGCACAGGATGAAAATTGCTGCAGCATCCTTTTCATTCATCCTTTTCATTCACAACAGAGCTATGCCACGTGTTGGCATCGCTTGCTGAATCCGAGCTTCAGAGCAGCCCTTGAGGCAGTGTCTGCTCTCCAGCCTTGTGCCTGCATCCTGCTTCCACCTGGGAGAGGACTGGGGGTGCTCTGCTCCGCTGGGAGAAGGAGCTGGGGAAGCAGTCTGGGCAGCCCCAGTGAGTGCAAGGCAGGGCTGGGGGCTCTCAGCTCTGCTCCTGAGCTGCCTCAGGATGTGTTCCCAGAGCCAGGAGTGCCCAGCCCTGCAAGGAGCACCTGCTCCTGGCAGGATCTCTGCGTGCCCAGAGCTCCAGCACACACAGCTGGAACTCCTCCCAGTCCTCCCAGGGTGACAAAGGGAAGCACAATCAATTACAGAAATAAAAACAAAACCAAGAATGTCCTCATTGTTGAGAATATCTTTAATGCTTTCTGATGTGATCGCATCTCTCGACTAATCTGTGCCATTTCTTCGTCCATTTTCAGCCAATCTAAATTGAAATTCCCTCTGCACTTGTGCCCTGCTCTTTAAATCTGTTGCGTTCTCACTATTTGCTGTCAAATTTCTCTGCATCAACCAAGGTCATTGTATCATTTGTGTTGCTATCAAGCTTTATGAATGAGATACCTTTGAACCTGTTTTTTCCTCACTGAGGAGATGCTGTGCAAGATCCACTTCCTCTGCTCATTTGCAATAAACTAAAGCCTACTTCAGAAATGTGGTAAGCGCTGAGGCATGTGAGTACGCTGTCTAGTGGAATCCTTTTGGATGAAGTCATTTATTTATCTACATTATAAATTAAGGAAGTGGTGAGGAACACATGCTACTGTAGTTTAAAACAGAAAGTAGTCTGAGGGAAAAGATATGGAGAGGGAACAATGGAGAGAGGAGAGCAGACAGACAAAGACAAGCACCCAGTTGAGTGCAAGATTGCAATCATGTTAATTGTTTTCCTCCTGTACTACTTCTTCCTGGCTTGCAAATTTTTTTTATATGCTCCTGATACCAACCATTGTAGGACATATTCCCTTTGCCTGGCTTCACGAGCCTTCAGAGTGCCATTCACAACAGAGAGTCTAATTTGCTTGTCCTAAATCACCCTCTGGAGGGGCCTCTCTTTTCTGCTGAAGCACCTAGAGAGCATTGTTTCATATTATTGGTATCTGGAATTGGTGTGAGTATTCCATATAATGCACTTCTCTCTCTTTCCTGCTGTGTTTTCAGATAAGCATGGAAAGCATCTATCAAACCTAGGGAATTACTACGATTTCAGTAATATTTTATTGACTAGGAACTCAAGGACACTGGCATTCAAAAGATAATGCAACACTAATTGCAGCGGTTATGATTCTTAATATTATTTTCTTTACCTTTAGAAAGTCACTTGGGGCTTTTTTAATCAATGGGGAGAACATAAGATATGGCTGAAGGAAGGATTATTAGTATATCCTTCTGTGTAAGCACTTACTGTTCAGTTCATTTGAGCAATGTTATTATGATGAAAACATCAAAAATCAAACTTCAATAAGCATCTGTCTTCACTCATACAGGCAGCTTTATTAGCTGCAATGAAGGCATTCTTGAGATTTAGTGCCAGTGTAGTCGACTATGCCAAGGTTAAAAATGCAGAGTTCAGAGCACCATCTCTTTTTCTGTCCCTTCCTAACTGCCTTTGAGGAGGTTTCCTCGCTGCATCGAGGAAAGCACAAAAGCACAAAAACAAGGGCTCCAGTCCTTGTCCCAGCCCTGGCAGACTCATCAGGGTTCCAGCCCTTGTCCCAACCCTGGCAGACTCAGCAGTTGCACCCCTCCCAGAGTTGTGCTCTGTCCCTCTGAGATTCCTAAAAGATTTTGGCTGAGTCGTTTTGGCATTTCTGTGCAGGCTGTAAAAAAGCCCCAAGCCAATGGTTACAGCATTTCTGAGATGTATTGTTTCCGTGATAAGCTCACGACTTTCCTATGAGTTGCTCCAAAGGCTCAAATAATAAACACGCAAATGATGTGTCAAGATAACACCCAAATTAAGCTTTTTATCCTACCTTGAAGAAGCTCGAGTTGGAAGTAGCCAACTTTCAGATAAATGGCACAATGCTGCAAAAGGATCTTGACTTGTGGAAGGCTTTAAAATAATAGAACAGGCAGCACACGGGGCTGTTTTCTCACATTTCAGTGTCAGATTATTTCAGAGAACTCTCTGGCCCATTTCCTATTTCCTTTGCCCTTGGCCTGCTGAGTAATATTTGCATTTTTCCCCACACCATATCTCCTCTCTGGACGGAAGCTTCTGATAAATGTTTTCCGTTGGACTTCCTTCAGCATCCACATTAAACAACGCCTCTGCCAGGGACCATTTCCTTTGCACTTTCTGCTGCTGACCAACACCCCCAGCTTGCCTGCCCACTGCCACGGCGGGCAGCTTGGGGTGCAAGGGCATCTCCCAGCCTCTAAAGAGCATTTTCTCAAAAATCACCCCGGAAAAATCTCTCCAGAAGTTGAAACTCACCTCGAAATTATAGATATATTTCCTGCAGGGCAATTGCAAAGCTAAGAAGTGAAAATTTCGGAGACATAGCGCTAAGAAGTCAAAGTTCTGGAGAGTTAGAGTTGGACTTTGAGAGGGTTTTGTGAGCTAAGGATGTCCTTTGAGGAGCAGGATCCAGGTACAGCATTATGTATTTGATGCCCTGGTGCTGGTGGGCGATTAGAATTGTAGGAGATCAGAGAACACACCAAGATGAATTGTAGTGAGACTCTTTGACAGCAGCTTTCATTTATTTTGCAGAATAATATTCAGTAATATACCCCTTCCAGCCTGCTAAAAACCATTTTCTGTTTAGGCCCATTTTCTTCGAGTCAAAGGTTTTAATAATTTTTCAGTCATAGAATTTAAGATTCAGGTATTTCTGTACATGTTTAAGTGGCAGCTAATGATTCATTAGAGTTTTACTGTGAAATTAAAGTTGCCAAGTGAGCTGCATTCATATTGCAATTAACTTCAAATTAAAAAATCTCTTAAAGCAATCCTTTCAAGAGGGCATGAAAAAGGTTGCCCTTTAAGCTGGCATATAAAAATTTCTTATCTTTAATTTCTCTTCCAAAGATGCTTTATAAATAATCCTAAGGTTGATCTGGTCTGTACTGTAATATTCACCCAAAAGCCTATCTTGAAAAGCTATTTTTTTCTAAAAATGAAGTAATGCCTACAGAGTAACTTTTTTGCTGTCCTCAATTTCTCTTTCACTAAAAACTGCAAGCAAATGCAAATCTGCTCAACATATTTCTCCATGCAATGCACAAGTATTGGAGTGTCTCAATGACTTTGGTTATAAAACTTGCACCATGTTTCCCTACAGAAAAGAAAAAAATATATTCACTTTTAAATGTGCTCCTTGAGTGCATTTTCCTTTGAAGAACTTTCCAAAGAATTACTCCCAGTGTAATGTGTTTTAGCTCATGTAGTGATGCCCATATTCCCTCAAAGTCTTGTGAAACCTGATAAAAAAATATGTAGTGCTGGTTTACCAAGAATAATTTTAAAATCTTAGTAATTTATCTTGAGAGACTCCACGATCAATATCGTACAGCACTGTGAGCCTGCTGCTTTATTATCCTTTTTATCCAAGTGTGGAGAGATAAAGCATTGATTTTTGTTTGCTGTGTGTGCTGTAAAAACAAAGGAGAAATGTCATTTTTGAATGCCAAGGTTATATGAGTATCGTTTTATTGATTTTAAATTAAATAAAAGTTATGTAAGGCAATAATTGACATTGCTTTGGGGAAAAAATAAATGCCATTGAAATAAATTATGAAAAACCCGAGCAATACCTTTGAAAATAATTTATGGCCAATTCATCTCCCCATCTGAGTTTCTAAAAATTGTTTTGCCATTGGATTCAGAGTAGTGTAGTTTAGATAATACTGCACAAACTTTATGTAAGGATTGACAATACAAAAAAAGAACAGTACAGTTTTTTATTTTGGTGATTACCTACATTTAGGGGTTTTATTGTGATGGCCAAATGCATTACAACTGACTTTTCTAAGAAAAAAATCTGTGAGATTTCATATTTTCTCTACTCTCTTTTTCCCTATTATCAGTAATTTAGTCAAATATTTTAATTGCTCGTTAAAGTAAATTTTATTCACTCAGGACATTTATTTAAATCTGTGGTGTCTTGTAGGACTAAGCTGTTGAATTTTAAAACAGGAGGAAGGAAGCCACCTGCTGCTGAGAGACAGAAAATAAGAGTTCTGCTATAAAGGCTCTATGGCAGGGACAGCCTTTAATTAGAGATAATGTATTGAAATGCATTTGGAATGGAATTGTTTATACCTGTGCTATAGGAAACACAGGGTTTGATGTGCACTCAGACCTCAATCTTTAAAAATCAGGAAGGATTTTTAGGGCTCTATAATTCTGGATTTATATTTTCCTCCCTTTCTCTTTAACTGTGCACTCCAGAAATGTCACATACATTTAAATTACTAGTCAGGAGTTTCTGTAATCCCCAAATGCCAAGAATTTAGCTGCTTTTACTGTGAAAGTGCTGGAAAACTTCAGGAATTGGAAATGTGGGTGGAAATTCTAAAATATTATTTTAGAATTTATATATATATATATATATATATATGTATATATAACATTAGATATATATCATTTCCATAGATAGTGGTATATACAAATACTGTGTAGAGATCCTCAAATTCTCAATTCATTGCATACTTTTATAAATTCATGAAGTCAGAAACCCTTGCAGAAATTCCCCATCAGACTCTCAAATAGGCAGATTTGAGAAGTCAGATAAAATAATCCCAAACGTGTTCGTTTCTTTCAAGTTTCACTGACCATATGTTTTCTGCCCAGCAAATTCTGGTCATCTACTGAGTTTTTCAAACTAATTTACAAGTTATTGTATTCCTTGCCTACGTGGAGATCAGAAAGCCTTGGTGTGCCAGCTGGGTAGGAATTAGCATCTGCCATCTGTCCTCAGTGGGATCTTCAGCACATGGGGGAAAAAAATTCCTGAGTATGCCTTGGCAAATCCAAAGGATTTGTTCCTTTTAGAAGCTCTTGGGAACAAGAGAACCCAAAAGGTGTCAGGAATGTGGAGAAGAGGTAATCAGTGAATAGAGAAGAGCATATTTTTAATGTTTAGGTTGTCTCTTTTGTTGAAACACTAAATGGAAATTTTATCTTGGTAAGTTATCAGAACTGTCCTGTCGTAAAATAATTCTCTGCAAATTGTTTCCTGTTACTTGCCACGTTGCTGTTCTGATACATTTTTAAATTTCTTCATCACCTTAGCATAGATAATCAAAAACGTATTTCCCCAAGTGTTTGGGTTTTTTTAAAACTCTAGGTAAATTTTTAAATGTCCATCAAAACTGATGAAAAATTGAATAAGATATAATCCCTCTCTGCTGACAGTCACTTTATTCTGCGAGTATAAGAATGTTTGAAGGAAGACTTGAGCTATTAAGATGACATAATGGAATGGGAGAGGATTGGAGGGAGGGAAGAAAGTTTCAAAACAGGCTGAAGAGGAAGGAGATGAATTTTTACACAAAGGGCACAGTGAAAGTATTAGGTAGGAAATGGCTTCCTTGTGTCTTGCTATTGTTAGGTTATCACTCATATTGACAAAAATGGATCTTTTTGAATCATAGTTAATAAATAGGTTAGAAGGTACACAGGCCATCAGTTTTCTGTGTAATCTGAGTGATTTATTGGATTGGAAATTTTGTCTGTCTGTGCAAGAGACACATCTATAAAGGTGAGGGGTTTACAGATTCCAGGTTACCCTTATTTTCCTCTGTAAATTCGATCATCTATGAAACATTAATAGTTATTAGAAAACAAGATGTTTTTCCTCAAAGCTCTTTTTGGGTCTTCAAATCTTACTGAGTTCTGTATTGAAGAGACAAAACCAGGTTCAATCTGTAGTGGCTGGAACCTGATTCGCTTTATAGCGTCAATGTAAAGCAGAGCTATGCATGGCCCATGTTGCCTTTTTCATGTAATCAGTGTTTTAGAACATGGTAAACCACTGTGAAGCAGCCCAATAAGCTCTTTTCTGAATGTGCATTTCCAGAATTTCATAGCTCACAGTTTTTTTTAGAATAAAGTTCGAGAAGTGTGAGGGCTGTCACACTGCAGTGTGAACAAGCATTGGTTATAAAGGTGCTACCACTTTTGGCTTGAAATAATACTCTGTCAGTTCACAGAATCGGCAAATAAAAACCAGAAAGTTGTAAAATAACAAGCTCCTGCAAGGTATGAAAAATGAATTGTTTCCACAACAGCATGTCTGGCTAAGCTGCCATGGCAACAATTGCAAAAGACACAATCCCTGATCAGATTTCCCCTCAAATGAAAGCTGCAGTTGGGAAGTGTTTGCTGCAGAAGGACACTTTGTGAAGATGTGCATCCCAGCAGCAATTCCTAGCAGGATGCTTCCTGCAGGCAGACATTCTCTGCAGCCAGGATTGTTCTCCTGGTCTCACATTCCCGTGGACATCCTGTTTAATTGGAGGAAGGCAGTGGGTCGAAGAAGGAAGGGACAGTTTGGGAGATAAGTTCCTGCTCCTGCCACAGCCCTGTTTCCTATTTACTCACAGGGAACCACATAAAATGCAACCTGATCATTCTCTTAGCCCTAGTCCTGACACTGTGGTATTTAGCAAACGGGTTCCAGTCATCCTCTGTATTATGTAATTGAATGGCAATATTAAAATATCACAGTTTTCACTGGAAATGTGCCAGCACAGAAAGAGAATTTATTCTTCTCTTTGAAACCTCACTGTCTTGTATCAGAAATTTTCTGCTTTTTGTGCTGTTGCTACTTTAGACACATCTGGGCCTGTGCCTAAATCAAACCCTCTTGGGTTTCCATTCAAGGGTTGGCGTTTGGATGATTTTTAATTTTTAACTGAAGGGGTCCCTCTGCTGGCTCTTTCCAAAATTCCTTTCCACAGGTTTGGAGGGCTT
Organism: Regulus satrapa; assembly: GCA_013396955.1. Classification (NCBI taxonomy): domain Eukaryota; kingdom Metazoa; phylum Chordata; class Aves; order Passeriformes; family Regulidae; genus Regulus; species Regulus satrapa. The sequence continues at coordinate 562,185 of VWZN01019726.1, read as the reverse complement.
GGAGTTGCTACCCTTGAGATATAAGTGCAGCATTAGCAACACAAAGCATTTTCATAATGAAAATAAGTAAATATTACCTAATGGATACAGCTGTCTTCACAGGATTTTAGAAATTAGTTTTACAAAGACATTTGCAAGAAAAAAATTTCTTTTTCCTAATGATGTATTAATGACAAATAAAATACCCTATACATAACTATGTTTGAATAAAATTATGAGAATAACACCCCTCAAGTTTGGGAGGGGGAAGGGGTGGTTTAACCTTAAAAAAAAAAAAAAAAATCTGTACTGGAAGCAGAAGCTAATGATAAAAATATTTACCTGCGTAAAGTAATGTCCTTGTCTTTGTTTAGATCCTAATTCTATTGAAGTGTTAGATTGCCTATAAATCTTTCAGAGATATTTAGAAGAGAATCACAGTAAATGTTTGTGTTATTATTTAGATTTTAAATGAATATGAGAATTCTGGTTTAAATATGGATATCAACCCTGGGCTGGGATTTTGGATACTCACATTCATTTTTTAATGGTTTTGATCAGAATTTCTGTAAAAAGCACCGAAACATCAATAATAATGCCTGTAATGCACAGAAAATTCGGCAATGCTTCAGGTATACAAGGAATTCTGTGATTTCAGTATCCCAGAAATCTTATTAAAAATTGGAGTGCAACTGCTTATAGTGTAAACTGTTACATTTGAAGAATGCCTTTTATTGAAAAAAAAGATTATGGAATTTAGAATGAATCACATTGTAATTTCATACTATGTCCGAAATACAGCCAAGTTAAAAAAAAA
>VWZN01019726.1:532146-561354 GCA_013396955.1 Regulus satrapa | reverse complement strand
AAAAAAAAGAGTGAAAGTGCTGCTGTTCTAAAAAATGTATTTTGGCTCCATCCACTGAATTCATTGGGACAGTCACATGGCCTCCTTTTACAGTCCTTTTGTAAAGACTTTTCTGTTGGAACCCTGGGCAGTGACACTAATACCTGACCACTGAACTAATTAGGGAAAGTTCCTCATGTTCATTGTCTCATCCCTCTGCCTGCTGCTAAGGCGTTGCTTGGAGTTAAAATTTGGGTTTTAGTAGTGAGTTTTGTCCATGGGCCTTCAGGAGAGTAGCTGGGTTTTCCCAGAGTCCTGAGCAAATCTTCCAGGGCATTGTCAAACCCTTTAATATTATCATTTCTGTATCCAAGGTCATGTAGCAGAGAATCTGAGGGGATGGGGATACAAAAACTGTGCTTTTAGAGACTCACAAATCTCATTAGAATATGCAAGGCAGGTAATTCCGTAAGGAATGGCAAAGAGTGGCTAACACACTCCATTGTGTGGGTTGGTCTTTGATGCGATGATTCTTGGCCAATTAACTGAATTTCGAGGGGCCTCTCTGAAGCCCCAATACAATGAGGAACTTGTTTAGCTTCAAGCATCTTCTCAAGTCCCTCCACTGTTTGTGTATGCCACAGGGCTGCTTTCAATCAGAGTTTCAGAGTCTAATTTCAGACTTGAGCCGTAAGTAAAATATAAAAATAGCCTGGTACATGCATTGAAATGCCACATGCATTGCAGTCCCAGGCTTTTGTCACCTCCTAATGAAGCTGGGCACTCCAGGCAAACTCTTTTCATTATCCAAACCCACTACTGTTCTCCTTGCCTTGGTAATCTGTTCCTGACAAAAGATAAACAAACTCTGACCCAGAGAGTTAAATAGGTTTATATGTCTGAATCAATACACCTAAGTATAATATTGGCATTTAGATTTAGAAAGTAATTCATAGTAAGTTTAGACCTGAGCTTTAAGTACTCTGTAATGAGTTGGCATTTATCTGCTGCCCTTGTAATTGAAGGTAGTGACATTTTGTTTTCTTCAAGCACGTTTATATTACCCAGGTGGAATTGATAGCTGTCATTTCCACAAGGACAAAATGATTGAGCAGATCAAAATGTTTCAGAAAAGCTGTTTGTACAGATCCCAAGCTGTACTTTTGTAGAAGTTATAATAGGACTAAAATTGCCAAGGATCAGCTCCTTCTGAGGTCCAATGTGGTCTCTGCTTTTGTAGCTGCATTGTACAGGGAGCTGAAGTTGTGACTGGAGTATCTGAAATCACAGATTGTTTTGCTTGCACAAGGATATCGGGTGTGATATTGCTGGATTGCAGTTATGGATGGGATTTGATAAAGGAACATCTGCAATTGCTGCTCCATAGTTAATGTTTGATTGTCACAGACGTGCAGGAACTGTTGGAGGGACAGCAGAGCATAACAAAGAAGAAAAATTAGGAAATTTCCCCAGACTGCCCAAGATGAGAGAGCTTCAGAAGAGGAGTTCAGGCTCAGAACTGGTTTTGTCAATTATTCACAGTATGTCCTGAGAGCTGCTGAGCTACTCAGCGCAGATATTCAGCAATTTGTACAAAGCAGTTCCTCACAGAAATCATATGCCATAGTAATCAAACAGCTCAGTGCTTTTCCTTGGGTTTTTCAGTGTTTTGGTTTTGTTTGGGTTGGTTTTTGTTTTTCCATTTCAAACAAGGCAAGAAAATTTCGTTGCAAAACCAAAACAAAACAAAAAAATACAATTCGATACAAAACATACAATGAAGTTCTGTGAGGAAATGAGCAGCTGACAGACATAGTTTGCTGTGATGGAGAGGAAACATTTATCTGCTTGTGAGAAGAGCATGTTTGCAGTCATATGTCTCAACAGAAGGAGAGCGACAGTGGAATTTCCCCCGGAGCAGGGGCACAGGAGCATTCCGAGGGAAGGAAGTGTGCTCGTCCCCAGAGAAGTGAACACTTGTTGTCTTGGCCATTTCACAGCCAGGGTTGAAAGTGATATTATAGATGTTTTTGCACAGCTGAACGCGAAATTAATGAGCGGCAGAGCAGACAGGTTTTCTGCAAGGCAGTCTCGGATATCTGAGTTTTCTGTTTCTGGGCTCCAGGGCAGGGCAGTTCCAGGAAGATTTTGTGTGTCTGGCCCTGGGCTCAGCTGCAGCGGCAGCACGGAGAGCACTGAGCTGTGCTGCTCTGTTGGGCATTCTGGAGACCCTCCCTGGGCTCATCTGGCGCTGCTTGAGGTGTCTGGCACGGCCCTGCAGGAGTGAACGCTTTGGGGGGGCTCTGCAGAGCTGCTCTTTGTGCAGGACACCCCACTGGGGACCTTGGATCTGCCCTGCTGGGTCACCCTGCTGTCCCACAGCACCCACTGCTGCAGGGGAGAATTGCTGGGTTTAGGGATCCTGTCGGTGTTGTTGGGTTTTAGGCACTCAAAGGGAGCTCTAATATTCAGACAAGACCTCAAACAATGTGATGGTAATTCATTAAGAGAATGGCTACCTTGAAGTGGCCTAGATCTAATTATGATGGATGAATTTTAATTGTTGGAGAGGAAATATGTTAAAGGCTGTCAAAAAAGATATTGTGTCAAAAGTGATTCATGGAAAGTATTTCCTAAGATCAGGCTATCTTTTGATTACCAAAAATTTAGAAAAAACGTTCCCTGGACCCTTCTGGCATGAGAATAGAGTGTTGGTGTGCTTGGAGATGGTGATTGAGATGCTTTGATGTTGGGTGAACTGATTCAGTTTATTGATATCAGTTCATTGTTTTCAGCCTTTTATGCTAAATCAAAAGATGTTTTTGAGGCTCCCCTCTATTCATGCACTAAAAACAAATAATTAAAAACTCCATACTAAGAATGGTTAAATCTATCAAGACCATACCAAAATTTAATATCCTATGAATAGAATTCTAAGAATATAAATATCTCCATTCCAGGAATTCATTGCCTGAATTGGGGAAGGGACAGAAAGATTTGCAGAAGTTCATATCTGAGGTTCATATGTTTATATATTTGCTCTGGTTTTGACATATATATGTATTATCACCTCTTGAGCATTAAAATTTCTAATATCTACTGTATTTTGGGGAGATTTGAGGGCAGATGAAGAAATAAAACATTCCCTTAAAACCGTCAGTTCTTGTCCGTCTCGCATTTCACCACAGGAGGGCGGTAAAATATTTTCAACTTTTCTTTTTCCTTCCCTTTTACTTTCATTTTAACTTTTCCTTTTAATGTTCGAACTGCTGTTAAAACGTGTATCTGTTTCTAAAAAGGTGACTTACACAGTACCCAGCTCACCATCTCCAGATTTGTCAGTCAAAAGGATTTTTTTCCACTTTTGTTCTTAGGTCTCTCTTTCCTACCCTCATGTATAGGAAATTGTGGTCATGGTAGAGGCAAGAAAAGAGGCCAGAGCTGATGATCAAACATTTATTAAGATTTCCACCATGGAAATTCTTTGGTGTTGGCATAAGGGCATTGAAATTGATGCCTGGGCATGGGCAGGGCTCAGCTCATTGTAAAAATAAAAGCAAACCTTTTCCCTGCCATGTTTCTGTTGCTGATATTATCCTCTAGTTCTGTCTCTCTATGCTGTTAAATATGCTGTTTCTTCAACACTAAAGAGGAATGTGCTCTGACCATGACCCTTCCAAACTGCCTTTTCCAAAAAGCTACATTATGCCTGTATTTAGGTTCCTCTGTGTGTCTGTGTGTCTGAATTTCATTGTCAGGGGATTGATTTGGGACAGTGTCTTTAGATAGGGGTGTTCAATTTTACTGGCTATTACTGCAAATATATCCAACATTCCTTTAGATGAGCTTAATACCCCACTTTGACCTGCTTTAGAAAGGTGAATAACATCATTGAAGAAAGCATATATTTTAAACTATGTGGTATTAATATTTTATTTATACTTCAGCTGAAAAAATATGGAAGGATGACTTAATAGATAGTTTTAGCTCAAGTAATTGCAAGCTGTAAGATGAAACTTGATTTTTAATTCCTCTTGCATCTTTTTTATTTGGATTTAATACAAATTATTCAAGCAAGAGAACATGTCCATTTGGACAAATATTAGGTTTCTTAAATGGTGTGCAAAAATCCTGTCCACTGATGAACAATGTTTTGTCTGACTGAATGAGCTCACGTTGGAGCAGTTTTGAGTGAGGATGTTCTGGTTGGGACCTGCCCCTAAGAAAAGGCATGGCAGCATCCTGATGCAATTTGTCTGCTCACAGATTGGGTTCTTGGGCACCATTTCATTGCCATTTCTGTGGGGTTTGGTAACTGAGCAAAGAAATAGAATATTTTACTCTTGTAAATTGCCTTACCCTTTTTTAACCTTCAGCTGCCAGAATTAGTTGTTTGCTTTTGCTTTTTTGTTTGTTGACTGACCGGATTCTCTTTCTCAATGACTTCTGAATTATTTTGCAAAGCCTTTTTGACTGCTTTATCTCCCATTTCATTTCCTTTAATATCTACACCAGCTGGAATCCATACAAAAATGACATTGTTGCCGTGACATATTACCTTATTATAGACATCAATAATTTCCAGAGCTATTCCTACTCTAGTGATTGAAATTTCTAGGATGATCTCAACGGCACTTAAAAGATCTGGAGAAGTGACAGATTGTAAAGGTTGTACTCTAGCAATCTAATTCAGTGCCATCAGGGTAGGAAATAACTCCACAGCATAACCAGGTAACCAATCTAACTGGCTTCTTCAACTGAGTCCAAACAGGAGGCTGCTAAACCCCAGACCACTGCAACATCTTGAAGGAAAATGGGGAAAAAAATAGAAAAAGGGGAGGTGAGGGCAGGGGAGAGAGAGAGAAAAAAAAACAAACCCATGTGAATTAGAATTAAATAATCACAATAAAATGTTTAGTTTTAGGCAAGGAAACGTCAAGAGTGTGGCTCTTCCCCCACACTCCTTGTGTGACGTGATGAACTCTGGGGTGGGGCTGGGTTGACGGCTGGGCTTGCTGATCTTAAAAGTCTATTGCAATCTTAATGAGTCCATGATCCTTCGGCTGCTTTCTCCATAATTGTTCCAAATCCAGTCGAACTGATCAATGATCCATCATCTCCTCCTATTTTTTTCACTGTACTCTCTTAATCTTTGAACAACCAATGATTAAATTGTTTCTTTGTGAGCGTGAAACTCGGAGTTGCCCACATCACTTTACTTGCCCATTTCAGTGCTTCTGAATCCTTCAAGTATTTGATTTTCCACCATCTGTGGTTCAAAATGGAATTTTTCTGCACTACAAGGAGCTTCCCAGCATGGTTGCTGCTTTAGCTGTGCCTTATCCATCTCTCCTTGTGGTGTCAGTGTCCCTGGCTTTGGCTGTTTCGCTCCCACAGGGAAAGTCTCTGCTCAATAAGGAGAATGTCTGCAAAATGTAAATGGATGTGATCATGACACTCAGAAATTCTGAGGAATCTTTTAAATCTTGGGAATCCTTTAAATCTGAGGAATCCTATCTGACAATTTATTTAATGCTATTTATTCAAACTATTTCTTGGTAGCTAACCTCTACTCAAAAAGTGATAATGGAAAGTTGCATCCAAATCATGAAGATCAGCTTGCAGAGTTCAACAATTGACACATGCAAACTATTTAAGTCAAAATTTTAGGATTTAGAAAGAATTAACTTTTTTTTCCAGAAGCCTCTTGCTGTACTTCTAATTCTTTATTCCTTCATTGTTCAATTACAAAACTGTATTTGATGACCATAAGTCATTACTCAGTCATTCCTCTAAATATTTAAATTCTGCAGTAAATGTCATTTTCCCTTATTATTGGAGATATGGAAGTAATGAATTTTCAGCAGCTTGAAAGAATTCATAGATAATTTAAATTACCCACTCCTGAGCATACATGACCTGGAAATTACTCTGTGCTTGTGCTGGAGTTCCACGGGGCAATGTTGTGTGTTCTGCAGTCCTGACAATCCATTATCTTGTCATTTTATGATATATACAATGGAGAAGAGGCAGGTTTAAAGTAAGCCTTCACATATATGCTGTTCCACATTAATCCCTCTCTTCCTCATAACCTAAAAGGCAATCTTTTGGGTTGTGTAAGAAGACTAGGGTATACAGGAATTTTAATTATAAATAAAAGGGAAATATAATAATTTACATGGCGTCCATTACTCAGGCTGCACCTGCTGTTGACTTTTGTCTCCCTGACTTGATCCCTTTATTTCAGACAGAATTCCTGGCAAACTGTTGCTCTCTTACGCAAAAAATATGCTGGAGAATTAAGAAACTTGTATGCTAAACTTCATTTTTAAACAATGCCACAGGCAAGTTGTCCCCTTTTTAAAGAGGACATTATAACATTTCTGTGTCTATAAATACAACACATAAAGCTCCTTATTACCAAATGCTTTATTAACATCAGCAGACAGTCTTATGACATGATCTATGGTTGATTGATTTGCCTGAAAGCCACTTTAATACTGAGGAAGAAGATTATTCATCTCCAGAAAGAATGACAGTCAACAATAAATCATTCCCTCCATCTTCTTACATAGCCATGAAGTTAAGGCTATCAGATGATAAGAACCTAAATCAAAGTATGATCTGTTTTTTGGAGGGGGCTGGGGTTTTTAATAAGAAATGCCCAAGATTGCTTTCTTATTTTTTTTGATCAATGTAATGCTGCAAACACAATCACTGCAGATTTTTTGAGGTACCAGAAGTTTAACATGGGTTTAACATTTAACAGTAAGAACATGAGCTTTTTCTACAATGATTTTAATCTGTGCTTGATATTTAGGATCATTTTGGCTTGTTTTGTAACCTGATATACTCACAAAATTACCCGAACTGAAGATTTTTCTACAATATAAAGGTTGAAAATATAGTTTGGTGGAGTTTTGGACATCTTATAGAGCTTATTCAGTGAAATATTTTGATGTCTGGCTGGATGTGAGTGAGCACAAACAGCAGAGGAAGAAGATCCAGGAGCAGGGCACCTGTTTGTGCCCTGTTGGGCCTTGGGGAAGTAAAAAGTGGATTATAAAAGAGGCAGATAGTATTGCAGTAGTATGGAAAAGGAAAAGAAATGTAGATGTTTCTGATAAAATTGTACCTTTGATATTTCTGTTTCTGCTTTTTATTAGGCCTCTTTCTCTGGAGGCTGGATGATCCAGTGAATTTAGGGGCTCCCTGGCAGTGTTCTTGTTGTGGTTTGATTTTTAAAAAATCCTTATTGCTTTTAGCACGCTGGAAACTTTATTGAGGTTCTGATTTTCTTTACTCTAGTGCTGTAAAGCCTCTCTAGCATTGCCTTATCAAGTGCGACTAATTAACATCAAAGGGATATTGTTATTCATTATGGCTCTATGATCAGCCATGTATCCCCTATATGCTGAATTGGCTCTTTTGAATCTCATCCAGTGTGCCTGCTCTAAGGCCCTCATAGATTGCCTTCTTCATTTGCACAGCACTACACACGTTAATATTCACATGCATTTAAGTGGAAAATTACCTCTTCCTGAAGGACCATCAGCCCTGTCTGGTGGCATTTCCTATAAAATACATACTCAGATGTTGCACTGCTAACAGGCACTGCTTTATTTCTCTGTTGCCTTTCGACTTAACAAGCCCATAATCAAAACCCAAGCTGCAAATTTCAGCTACATTGCATTTAATTTCATTTCCAGGGATCTGTTTTCCTTATCCACGTGTCACCATTGCTTATGAGAGTCCATAGGTGGACTTAGACACCCTGAGCCTTTTCTGTTTCCCTGCCGTCACTGTCTGCTACTTCCACTCTGTCTGTGAAGAAAATTCTGTCCAGTTCCTGGAATGAAGAGAGAATTCCACCAATGTTGCAGAAAAATGCATTGTCTGAAAGAACCCCCTGACACTGCAGCCCAGTGGGTTCTCAGTTTTCTCCTGGTCAGCACATCAAACCCAGTATTCTACAGGTTCAGGGAGAGCCTTGATTCCCATCACTGTGAAGGGAGTAAAAACAAAAATGCAATGTCACAGTGTTCAAAAGTTAGAGTACATAATTTTCCATTGGAAATAATTTCCCTGACACTTAATGGAATCACCATAATTCCTGTCTTCTGGAACAAGCATGTGTGACATCCCTCATGGTCATGTCTCCTGTTGAGGCCCAGGTAGACCTTTTTACATTTAAGACCATAATTCCATCATTGCTACGAATTAGGTAACTGTTTCAGATCCACCTTGTAGAGTTTGACAGTATTTTTGTTGAAATTGTTCCGTTTAAATAATTTTTAATAGAACCCAAAAAATCCTACATGCCAACACTACAAAAACCTTCATGCCTGGTCAACTCGCTGCCTATCCAAGGAGTGCAGCTGCTTAATGTGGGGAAAAAGAAAAAAATTAATCAGTTCCTTAAAGATTTAAATTGTCATAAAAATCCAGTATTAAACATGGCGGCTGTTTAGCCTTTTTTGGGTTTCCCATAAGTTTGGAATAAGTCATCTTGTATTTGGTGCCGACTGAAAAATATAATTTGACGTTTTCAAAATTAAAACCGTCATGGTATTTAAAGATGAACTTAAGCTCTGCTAATTCTATTAAACTGCAGGCTGCCAATGAGTTATAAAGTCTAATTAATCATTTTGTCAGCTTTGCCCTCTGAAGCTAGTCAATATAAATTTGAATAAATAGGAAGCTGTTGACCCAGACACCTCTGGATGTTCTGAATAAAGATGTGCCAGTAGTAAAACACTCCAACAATTACCCACTTTGCACATGGTGTGCACAAATGTGGCAGGGAATTGTACTCTAACACACAGGCGTGGCGTTAGTCCTAATTTAAATTATTCATTTGTGGTGATAAATAAAGGAATATGTGTAGTCATTCCTCCTGTGTTTTGTCAAGACATGGGTTTTGAGGAGGAAAACTTTTTAGCCCAAGTTTGTCGCTGACACTGCAGTGTGACATGTCACATCAGGTTGCATCAATAGAGCCATGTTATGTAAAAGTAATGAAATGTGACTGATAGAACCCAAGATACTGTAACATACTGTAACATAATGTGTCAGCATTTCTTTAATGGAGCCTTTCAGCAATTCTTTTTTTTTTTTTTTTTTTGGAAAACACCTTAAAAAGTCAGTTACAAAGAGTGATGAGGAGAAAGAAAATATTTGTGCTCAGTTACCACCCCAAGAAACACAGAAAATAATCTAAATGAAAAAATGAAAAATACTTCCAGTAATATATGTGTGTGTGTGTGTGTGTGTGTGTGTGTGTGTGCGCGTGTGAACTAGAAATTCAGAATAATGAAGCCTAGGCATCATTAGATAATTCTCTAACTGTATTTTAAGAAATTGTTTTTCTGATCATGCACAAGAGAAAACCTTGGCTGTGTTTGACATAAGATTATCAAGATGTCATGCCTGTCAAATTGGAAGTTCTCTCTATCCAGCAGAAAAACTTCTATTTCCCTAATACACCCTAACAATCCAGGAAACCTCATTCCCATTAAAAACATCCCCATGATCCTAGGAACAAAATGATTATTTACATCTTTAGAGGTCGGGTCGCATCTTTCCCTCCATCCCTCACTGAGCTGGTGGAGCTGGGGGCGGAATGGCCCCGCGTGAGGGATGTGACACATAAACCACCACCGCCACCGACATCCTTCTTGGCAGGAGGGGAGACACCGAGCTGTTTGTCTTCAGCAGATTAACAGGGAAGGTTGTTTTTGTTTGTCTGACTGGTCAAGGACAATTTACAGTTCAGTTACTCTGAAGGAAAGACTTGTTGATTTGAGAGCACTCCTATTATAGCTGCAGGTAGAGGATGATGGATTCAGCCGTCACCGTGATAAACTGCAGCCCGCGCGCTGGCAATGCACTAAATAAATAAAACACTGGTGGATCTGTTTGCTTCAGCTACTTAACAGCAAGGGCTGCCACGTAGGTGGAGGCCTCTCGAGTGGGGGGACCAAGGATTTCAATTTTCTCCTTAGTTCAAATGTATCTTGGGCTTTCTGCAAATATTCAGATTCATGAAGAGGGAAAACAAGGAAAGGAAAGGAAAATAACCCAACTTCTTTGATAGGAACTTTGAATCCCATTCGCTCAAAGCCAAATTTTTATACTTCCTACAAAATATTCTCTTCACCTAGTCGAACACTCGTTTTTTCCATTTTTTTTTTCCTTATCTTTGAATTTCTGAGACAAGAGTTGTTAAAAATCTACTTTGTCCCTTGGCTGTGGAAGACTGTTCTGTGTAAAACATCCACTCTTGGAACAGCCACTCTGACACAAATTTTCTTGTAGGTTTAATTGATCTATTAGCTCAGTTACTTATTCTCTGGTTGAATATTACCCTTGATAGTCATTATCATTCCATTAGAGCAGTCTTGTCAATTTTTAATTGCTTATCATTTAAGATATATTCAGTATACGTAACATCTTTTTTACTCATCACTGGGAATTGTATGCCATGCTACAAAGCTTTTAACTAATAGGATTTTTTTTTCTGCTGTGTCGTGTTAGTTTTTATGATTTTTCTCTTGGTGACATGAAATAAATCACTGCTAACAGTGCTAATTCCACTATATTTTTGCCAATTATACGGCTACAAATTTGCATTTTAAATTGAAATTTATGCACTTGAGAAACACTATTAAAAACTGTAGAAGGAATCAATAAAAAACCTATGTGTATCATCTACTTTCCTGCACATCTTGTTCCATGCTCCTCAGTGCAGGCAAGGCACATAGACTGATCTTGAATTTTCTGGTGTGTTGTGGTGCAAGCAACACTAATACAGACAGATATTGCATAGCCCCTGAGAGTTTAGAAACAGAAAATTGGGGAAAATTTATGTCCTCAGCCCAAAATTTGAGTTCCATTTTTCATTAGGGGGTGGTGCTGAGTGATGTCCATGGTAGCTGAGTGCATCTCTGTGCCATTTAGTGGTTAGACCAAGGACTGTCATATTCATCAGTCATATTATTTTTATCTTGCAATTCAAGCAGCAAAGATGAGATCTAGATTGAGGGATCATACACACAGAGTCAGTAGACTTTATTTCTGAATGTAATATGTTTTTTCCAGTAGATTTTTTGTTTGTTTGTTTTTTTTTTTCCTGATAGATTTGGCGCTTTTTTAGGCATTCAGATTTGCAGACATGCTTGAGAGGTTTATGACAGCACCCAAAGCCCAAGGTGAGTTTCCCCTGTGAAAACAGTGATCATTTGTTGTCTTGTGGCCTTCCCAAAGTGTGATTGTTCATCTCGAGATGAATTTTTGTCTGTTTAGATACTGTGAAATCCCCACTGAGTCAGGAAACCTTTAAAATACAGGGGACTGGAAATTTGACATGAAAAACTATGACACAAAAGGGACAAAAGGCACATGGAATTCACCTCTTCTGCCCTCCAAAAAGGGGATGGGAGCAAAAGACAACCCTGCTTTGTTCCTCTCTGGGCCTTGAGTGGAACAGATAACATTATTGAAGGGAATACTACAGAGTATGTTGGACAGATCTTTCAGCAAGGACGGACTCTAGATTTTCTCATTCTCTGTTTGATACTGATATTGCTTTTCGTGGCCACAAAATCTATTTTATGAGTGTTGTTTCTTTGCTATCAGGAGGACCCACATGGGTAAACGCCTGCCACTTGTAATCATAGTGACTCTTTGGGGGTAAAGTGATATTGCAAATAAAAGTCAGTTTGACAGAGAAGACTAAAATCAGCCTCAATGTTGTTTGTTTTTGAAGAAGCGCTGAAAAATTGAAAAGCCGAATTAAAGCATTAGGTCTGTATAGCAAACGAGAATTAATAATCTGATAAAAATCTAACATTAGTAGGTAATAATAGAGGAGGTGTAAACATGATCAGTAGGGCTTCAGTGCAGATCAGCTTTGCTCTGGGAGACAGAAGTGTGGCAATGGCCCTGGTTTCTGCAGGTGAGAGAAATGAGGATCTAACATTGCAAATCAGCCAATTTCTATTCTTCCAAATCAAACTTTTTTGTGTGGAGGATAATTAAGTTTTAATACTGGTAAATGTAATATTTTCTTGGCTTTTTTTTTAGCAAGTTTTGCACCGCTCTCCTCTTCCAGTTTATGGGTTGATTTTCTTAACCTTTTCCCTGTTTTTTGCAACTATTCTTGTTTTATTTCACTGAGTTCTTATCTGTGCTCGCAGTAAGCTTAATTCGTTGCTCTTGCTCTGCACAGCGCCCCAGTAATTACTGAAACTGCCAATGAAGAAACAACTACAAAGCAACGAATAAAATGTGTGCCATAAATAAGGTATTGAATTCTATTTGACTGCACAGGGCAACAATTTCTAAAAATTGCTGAAGAGTCCAATAAACAAGGTTGTTTGTGCAAACATGCAGAGCAACCCCCACAAATTGCTTTGTACAAATGGAAAATTATATGAAGTTTTAAACTTGCAAGTAATTAAATATATAATTGCTTATTCTAAGAGTAATACAGCATGGAGAATCCAAAATGGGGTTGTTCTTGTCCCTGCCCTTCCTGTTCAGAGTGAGCAATTCTTAACCAAATCTCAGAGTCCCCACTACACCCTTTGCCTGTCAGAGGTTTCTAATGAACTTCTCGATCAGTACAGCAAGTTTTGGAGATGGAGATGGTGAATATGTTTGAGGTAACTGAGCAGGACTAAAAGTTGACTCAGCCCCGAATCGCTCTGCAGATCAGCTGCCAAATACCTATTTAAGTCCCTGACTAAATAAATATTATTAATAATAAATAGTACCTGACTAAAATAAATATTCAGAGCAGTCTTGCCAGTCAACTCCAACAATTTTGAGTCAGTTTTCCACTGTAAATTTGATTTGATTTGATATGATATGTGAGTCAGCTGAAAATCACGTGGTCCAAATGCTCTTTAAAATGGAAGAATCCCTGGAAGTGTGGGAGTCATCCTTGAAAGCTCAAGAGCAAATCCTGTGTAGCTGGGGACTCTCTGGGAGGTGTCTCCCAGTTCAGCTGAGGCTGAAGAACTCACATTGTACTGTGAGATATTTTGGTTGTCCCTCCAGAAGCAACACCTGGGCAAAAGATCAGATTTGAGGATAAGTTAACCTGGGCACACTGATGTGATTTTAATGGAAGAATCACTGGAAATGCACGTGCTGCACCAATTGCATGAAGGCCCTGTAAATACATTCTGCTTGTTTATAATTTATTGCATTTTCCTCTGTGATTAGAGAAAGCAGACAAGCCCTTCTCTGCAATCCAGGAAATTAGGGAATAAATTTCATGGATGAGGCAATAACAAACAAACAGAAAGCTCTGGGTTAGCACAGGAATATTCACATTCACAAAGTTGTGCAGGTTAAGCAAAAAAAGTTTCTTCTTTTTGTACGGTGATTTTTCATTTTGCACTACAGGCTTTTAGGGTTATTAAATGTCTAGATTTTAAAGTGTATTTCATCAACTGAAGCAGAACAGGAGCCAAATTTGGGGTTTTGATACACAAGAATCACTCTCACTAATTTCATCATGAACTTTACATTTATATTGAAGAAAGCACTCCCTGGCTCTGCAGTGGTGTGTTGTAGGAGATATCACAGAATCACAGAATATTCTGACTTGGAAGGGGCCCTCAAGGATCGAGTCCAACTCTAAAGTGAATGATCCATACAGGGATCAAACCCTCACCTCAGAAATGAGGACCCCTGACACTGCAGCACGCTCTTCTCAGTAACTCAGATTTCCTTGCAGCTCAAAATTTACAAATAATTGATCTTTTTCTATCTTCTTGTTCTTTTTAACCTTGAAATTATATTTTGTCTCCACTAGGGAGCAGCAAATGACATAAAAATGTCGTTACTGCTCTAATCCCATGGAAAGGAGCAGTGGAGAAATGGGAATAAGACTTTCTAATTCAATAATCTGGTATGTTACAAATGCATTCACTTTCAATTCTTGTTTGAACAGCTGTGATTTTTGAAAAGTACACAGTAGCTTTATCTTTTTCTTTTCTTTTTAGCTCAGTTTATTTTAAGTCCCCCTGTATAACTTGTCTTTTGGTGGATAAAATGGGTTTTCTTTCATCTTCAAGCTGCTGTAGAAGGGTTAAGGAAGGGCCTGAATGCTTCAATTTGCCTCAGATGGATTTGCTGAGCTGAATTTTTCTTTTGGTAAATGTATTTTTTAAAATAGTATCTTTGTTATAAAAACAGTTTGAATTAAGGCACACACACACTTTTTTTTTTTCTGAATATTTCAAATTTATTTTTGTATGTTATTTAATTATCCTCCTACTTCTCTTTGCCCACTGAAGAAGAAGAAATAAGGATTCATTAATGAGTGCAATTAAAACAAATATATCATATTCATCATTTTTGGTCTGGTTAGATTAAATACACAAGATAATATAAGGACAGTGTACATATACAAATTAAAAGAGCAAACATCTGGGATGGCATTGAGTTCATTCTGGACTAGTGGGCTAAAACTTAAGAAAAATTTAACTTTTATATTTTTTTTCCAGCTGTCAGCTGCTAAACTAGGGAATCATTTTCCAATAAAAGTGATGAATGCTCTCTTTTGGAGTCCTTTAAGAGTGGACAGGGAAAAGCTCTAAACAATATAGAGCAGAAAACCTTGCAGTGACAGCAAGGGAGGCTCCGTCACCATATTTCTTGCTCTGATCTCTGCTTCCTTCTGCCACTCAACTGGAATATGTAAATGACAGATATTAAAAATTTGAAATTTCCAAAACAGATTTGCAGCTTTCAGGTGATTTCTTGGTTGGAGAAAGACATAATTTTGTAAAAATAACAATGTTATGAGTGTATAACCAGTGCTCTCCATGCGTTTATTTCTGCAGTGGATATTGTTGGGCATTAAAAAGTACCTCTAAAAACTCACCACCTTCCCAGAAAAGCAGGAATTGTATTGTTGAAAGGTAGATATTTTTTGATTGTTTTTTATCAAGTATATAAGCAGGAGAAAAGACCTCACAACAACTTTAGAACTGCTTGCTCTTAATTCTTTGTGGCCTGGAAAAACGCTGTGGAATGCACGTTTTGAACATCAGCCCTTCAAAGGTGACGTTCCCGGTCCATGAGGCAGCACTGATGGCACATTTTGTCCTGGCTCTCTGGTACATTAGGCAGCCCTGAGGCAAAAGAGAAGCCTCTTAGGATCTCATCCCCCCGACCTTCCTGTTTCAGCTCCTTTCTCCTGCCTGGCACACACACGGGAAATCCAGAGCGTTTAAATGTTTCCAATGCAGCTCAAAGCCTCCCTCTGTTCCATCCTTCTCCTCCAGGCTGACGTGCTCAGCTCCTTTGGCTGAGCTGGAGTCAGAGTCCCTAAAGCTGCTGAGCTCTGGCAGGAGCTCTGTGGAGATCTCTGTTTGTGTCTGAGTAGGGATGCCCACCCAAAACGAGAGCACTGAGCTGCTGAGGGACCTGGTGCCTTTTGGGGCTGCCTCAAAGCAGAGCCCAGACAGAGTTAAGGCAATGAAAAGCAGTTCTGTTTACTGAAGGGCCTTCAGGTACATTTAGGGCAGATGAAGCCCCCAAGGGCTACACCCAGAATGGACAGTGGGTCACGGGTTTCACACTTGTACAAGTTTGGGCCATTCACATATTGGGGTTCCATCTTCCAATTACAGCTTCAGCTAATGAAGTAATTTACCCCAAGATTTCTCCTTCCAAGTCACTTTTGTTTCCATCTCTCGAGGCTGAGGCAGTGAGGGGTCCCTGGTTGCTGGAGAGGAATTGTTGTGTCTGCCCAGAATGGGGGAACAGCAGCTCACACTGCACGTGGAGTTTAGGGTTAGACACTAAAGAACTGCAGGATAACAAATGCAGGAGAAATACCAAAGCTGAAGTCCATGAGCATCACACCCAGCTCTGCCAAGAGCAGACAGGGATCACAGCTTGGGGACTCCCAGCTGAAATCCCCTGGGAAAATCTTCATCAGCAGGGTTGGGTCCAGCCTGGTCGGCCCCAGGGGCACAGTCTGAGCCCGGGGCTCAGGGCTGCCCCGTGGGACAGGTGGGACACTCTGGACATCTCCTCCTCAGCTCGGAGCTGGCCCTGCTGGAGGGAGCTGCTGCAGTGCTCTCCTGTTTGTCTGCTGGGAGTTACAGGTGTCCAGGCTGTGCCCAGGCTTCACGGAAAATGAGAGTGCTGTGGGTGAGAAAAACTTGTAAGGAGAAGGGACTGAAAGTGTTTTCAGCTGACTTTTTCCTCTCCCAAAAGGAAATACAAACACTCGGATTTCTCAGTTTTCATGCGCCACACATGAAAGTGATTGGGATAATTTACATTCACACTTATTTTGATAGGCAGGGAATAGATAAGTAGTGAATTAAACTTTTTCTCACCACCATCTGTATCCAAAAGCAGGAGCATTAGGAGCATGGCAAATTATTCTGGTTTGGCATGCAATTATATTTCAATAAAAAGGTAGATGTATGGAAAATACCTGAAAGCTGACCTGAAGTTTGTGGACTTATTAGGACTGCAATGAACATAAACTATTGAATTCCATTGAATTATTTATGGAGTTTCAGGACATAAGATTTCTGTCATTCTGTTGACTGTGTTATAATTAGAATAACTCTGGCATCAGCTTCAAGTTGCACACAAACCTAAAATAAATAAGATCAATCATAAGATCATGATATTGAGTGAAAGAGCTGAAGTATGATGAGTCCCTAATAAATGAAAAAAAAAAAAAATCCACACAATTCAGCTGCTCTGTTAAGACAGAATGTTGAAGGTGTTGGAATTTTTCACTGACACAATGGTAGAGATTTCATAACATATTTAAATATTTTATGCTTCTTCCTTGTAAATCTAACATGGAATCATCAGTGACTATTCTGGTCAAATTTACACATTTGTCAGAGCCTGAGTTGCCTCCTTAGCTGAGCTGCTAACTCTGACTAAAAGCAGTCTGTAGTCTCAGATGCATCTGCAGCAGTGAAATGCTTTAATTTCTTGGAGCAAGGGGTAGAATTTTGCCCCAGCGCCTCAATGAAAATCATTCTGCCATCTTTCTTTTTTTTTTTTTTTTTAATGAAGTATTGAAGTTTAGAAACTAATCTCGTCTAAAGTTTTTCTAATGCAAACCTCTGGCCTTGAGAATTGGAATGGATTTTTCATCCCTCTTAAGCAGTCATCAGTTTTCCTACAACAGTCTCTGTGTTTTCCAGGATTACTTAATGTCAGCAAATTTCCATTCTTTTGATTTGCTTTCCTAAGTAGAACTTCTAGTAGAAATAAATTACTCTATAACTAATCCAGCTTGCATATTTTATCAACATTCTTTCCATCATTTGTTTTCCTTGCATTTATTTTAATCTTGCCTGTTAGAAATAATGCAATGATTTAAGAATCTACCCTGTGCAGCACTGTTGTAATATCTGTCAGCAGCAAGATGAGACCCATTTATGCTTCATTTTACCAGAGGTTTTCCCCTTAAAAAAAGAGAATTAAAAAAAATTTGTGATACACACCCACGAACCAAACCTCAGCTCCTCTCGCCACTGTGCTTTTGGTTATTGTTGTCCCGGATTCTAAGAAAGAGGAAGCATGGAGACCTGCACTGGGGGTGTTTGAGGGGAGTTTTTGGGTTTGGACCTCAGTTTGCATTTTGGCAGGGCCGTGCTGCGAGTCCTGACTCAGGGCAACTCAATATTTTGTGCAATAATGAACATCTGGTGACAAGGCGCTCAGAGCAACAACAACAAAAAGAAAAAAAAAAAGAGGAGGGGAAAATGAAGAGGAGAAGGAAAAGCAAAAAGGCTGTAAAATCTTTTGCATGCCTGCTACTTTTATGGCTTAAAATATTTTTTCCTTCAATCAGTGCATCTAGGGAAACTTTTTTTGATGTAACAATCAATTTTTAACAAGGAAAAATGTCTGAACTCATAAATATTGTATGTATTAATTGTGAAGCTTAATGGAACACTTTGTGTTTCTGAACAACTCGTTTACATAATTAAAATCTCCTTTGATCTGAGAGTGAATTATTTAATCTTAATGCTCATTAGGCTAAATGGGTCTTCTATTCAATTGTATCAAGATGCTATGGAAAATTCTCAGACCTTTAGAAAATATTTGTTAGTTGTTAGGTAAACAGAAACCTATCTGTGAACGGAAATCTTTTATCTCTGCAAAAGAATTTGACTCTAAAACTAATTCAGATTAAAGCTTTTTTTTTCCTTTTATCTGACATTTTGGTTTCAAGAGCAGTTCAATGAAATATGGGAGGGGGTTGTTCAATTTATATTCATTAACTACTTCACTACAAAAATAATTTAGTGCTTGAAAATAAAACATGAAATGAAATTTTTTTTTTAAAGTCAGATAGGTGCACCTCTAACCGAGGTATGAATTTTGTGTAGCTATAGATCACTTCACTGGCATTTTCTTGTGGGTGTTGCTCAGGAATCCCTGTGGATGTGGCAAAGCTCAGGAACATCTGGGAAATATGCAACGAGATTTTTCATCTTCTTCAGAATTCATGTAACAACAGCAACACCATGACAGTATTTATCTGCTAAAGGTTGCCACCTTTAGGTGTCCAAGATAGGAGCCTTTCTTCCACTCTTTTCCCTCTCAAGTGCTGGGTACAAAACCTCTTACCCAGTACAAGGTGCTGCACATGTCCCTTGGATCTTCATGTACTGGTCTGTCAAACCCATTTCCTTATATCCTGCTCTTAAAAAAGAAAGCTGAGAAATTTGCCATCAGTGTCACAATACTCATTTTTCCCTCAAAACCTCTAAACCAAATACTTTATTTTGAAAATAGTCCTTTTTCACTATCCCATCTGTATTTTTTTTTTAAAGCCACTTCTCATTCCCACAGGGAGCTTTTTCCTTTTTTAAAAAAGGTAAGAATTTTAATTAGCTCAGGTGGTGCAATAAACACCAACATCTGTGTCCCTTTATTAAAGGCTGTTCTCAGTCCCTTCCCTCTCTCAAGAACAAATGCATGGCACAAAAATCCTCCAGAGTCACCTTGCTGAGAGCTCCAGGGCGTGGTGACCACAGGCCTTGCCAGGCTGTGTCACACCAGCCCCTCTCCAGGATCTCCTGGAACACGGGAAAATATTGGAATATTGGAAAGCCAGCACTCAGCCACTCCTGCCCTGTCCCCAGGGACACTTCTGGCAATCTGCAGTTTAGGGACATCTTGAGCCAGAAGGTTGTATCCATATTTAATTCCTCTTGAAACTGTTCTCTTCCGTGCAGTAATCCATGGCAGAAATATTAATGGTGCTATTACACAGCTGCAAAGGCAGTTGGGATGAAACACTCTTGTGTACACTGACAAAATGAAAGCAGTGAATACACTGTTTAAATATTGAAAATTAATATTTCATATTTCTTTAATATTTCCTATGTATAGTTTGTTTTACTTTCGTATTTTGGGGTTTGAGCTGCTGTGTTTGTTTTATTCACTTTAAAAAATAATAATTAAATTGTCAGGACTTTTTTTGGAAGTCCCATTTTCATCACTAGTCTTACATTAGAATTCTCTGTTTCCGAAAATCACCTTATAACAAGGTGAATCTTTGGGTTTGTGATACTAATTCACTCTAACAAAAAAAGGAAAATCTGTCTTGTCTATAACACTAAGTTAATGGAACTGTTACTGAGCTGATTTCAGTGCTTAATTTGGATTGTTTTCTGCTGAAATTCCAGATTTACTGTATTTTAATTCTAGGAAATGTGATTTATCAATTTATCCAGTTCTATCCCATTTGAATTCTTTCATATTTGTCAAAAATACTGACTATAATTCAGTCTGCATACATGCAAAATACCCCTGACTCTCTAGAAATTATGTAAATAATCAAGCCTTGGGTTTAATGACTGAAGTTGTGGATATTTTTTTAATCGAAACCCAAAAGAAAAAAAAAACCAAAACAAAAAAAAATCCCTGTGCTATCAATTTCAGCTGAGGGAAACAGGTTTTTGGCTGCACTGAGTGTTGAGAATTTACATAGCAAAGTGCAAACACCCAAGAAAACACACCTCTGTCCTCGGACGGGTCGGTGTAATGGATGTGCAAACAGAGTATGAAATTTGGATTTGGCATGGCTTGCCTTGGCACGGCGCTGAGGATCTGTAACGTTTTTTGGAATAGCCTGGGGGATTTGGGTTCCTGAAGAAGTCGGAGGAGGAATGAGCGCCAGTGCTCTGCACCGACGGTCTGCAGCGCTCGCTGCTCTGCGTCTGACGGAGCCCAGTGCATATTTGAGCCATTACTCGCCTTTAAATTTGAAACAGGCAGAGAATTTTAATGTGGAAAAATCGACGGGAAAGAGGGTTTGGGTTGTTTTTTGGGGCTTTTTTCCCCCCTCTCTCTTTCATGTTTTCGTAGCTTGAATAAGCATTTCCTCTCTCGCTCTTTACAACTGCTGATAATAATGTGAAAAAACTGCCCGAGCATCCCTTAAATTGTTGTGAGGACTGCAGGGTGGATTTCTCATTTCAGCAACGTCAATACAGGACCAACCAAAAAATAGAGATGAAGTTCACTTATCCTGAGTTACTGCCTGGGATTTACTTGCATGGCTTTATACTAAGATAATATAAATAAGCATCTAACTTTGGGAACAAAACTAAAGAATTTGAACTCTATTCGACTGAGAGTGTTTGGAGGAAAAATAGTCAGAAAAAGGCTTTTTAGCAATAGTCTCATCAGTTCTTAATTTCTCTGCAAATAAGTGGTGAGCAACGATTTTAGAATTGTTTTTGTTGGTCAGAGGGTTTTGCAATAAGACATCTGGGGTGGTGACATGACATGAATAAAGCATCAGAGTTTGGATTGCTCTCCATAGATGTGTGTGTTGTGCAATCCCCTTTTCAGATGCCAAGGTACAAAGCCTCCCCCATAAAACCAGCCTAATGTTATTGCTGTAAAAATGTTACAGAATGAGCACATGGACATTTACAATCAGCCTATTGAAACATTATCTTCATGGACTTGGGTCATGGAGAGACAATTCTGGAGTGATCTGTGCTGAAACCTCATGGGCAAACTGAAACACACTTAAAACCTTAAATAAGTACATAGTAAATTGGGAATTTTAGTAATGCCTTATTAATACAGCATCAGTGAGCTCTAGCAATTTTTTTTTTCAAATCATATTATTTTATTCGGTCTCGAATAACTTGAAATTTAAGACACTTTGTAAAAATATTCAGAGTGAAATTCCATTCAGTGCACACTGCAGAGAGAGAACTCGTGGAGCACAGATTAAAGAAAGGTGTGTTTCAAAAATATATTAATGTATTTTCAGCCTAATTATATTGGTCTGAACTGGTCACCTTTATATTTGTAATGAATTTTATGTATTTTCACTATTTTGTTATTTTTTGCTTACCTAAATTTCTCGAGCAACATGATGGATGATTGTCAGCATAATAAGTTGCATTATTGAAAATTATGTGAAAGATTAGCATTGATATTATTTCTGTACACCAGATACTGGATTTGCTTTAAAAGAGCAAACTAGAAATTTTTATTTCTGAACCATTGTTGACCAAGCTATAGAGTTATAAGCAGTCTAAAAATTTACTTTATACAATTAATATTGTTCCTTCAGCAAAGAAAAAGACAACTGGAGAAAATTGGCTCGACCTGCAAACTTTCTACATTTAAAAAGGAAGGAATATAAAAGAAATATGAGTGAATATATAGGTAGAAGTTAAGAAACTGAGCTCTAAAAGTCAAAGAGTGCCTTGTCTGCAAAATTTGGGATCAAAGACTTTCTTTGCCAAATTAGAAGGATTCTTGCAATGAACTTACTTTCTTAACATTGGAGTTAAAGTGTTTTGCACAGGCAAAATATTTTTACAGTAGATTCTGACAAATACAATTTTTGTGCTATTTTATAAGCAGTCATGTGAATACTTGTTCTTTGGAGATCTAAGGCCAGGGGTTTTCCCTGAAGACCAGGAAAACAAAGTGGCCCTTTATGCAAGAACACTGGTTCATTGAGGGAGAAACTAAATATCACAGGGAAGAGTGTCAGCGAGCTGGCTGGTAGTCACAGCAAAACCAGGAAAAGCAGCAGTGAAATATCTTTTATCTACCTCCACAATATTTGGGGAGGTAGAGTTAAAATTGTTTAAAATAGTTAAGAATAGTTTAAAGTAGTTTAAATAGGTAAAAATAATTTGGTCATTGTGACTAAAACTCTCAATTTCTCTCTTTCTGAGCAGGTTTGTGGATGGTCACTGAATGTCCCATTAGGAAGGGAACTTTCCAAGGTCAGGCCAATGCCCAGAAGAGCCCAGAATGAGCCTTTCCCAGAGTATTTCCCACCTGGCAGCAGTTTGTCCTCCCCAGGGCGCAGGGGTGGTGACCTTGGATGGATTTTTCTTCCATGAACACACTCAGGTCCTTCAACAGCCCAAGGTGAAGCTGTTTTCCTCCAGGTGTGATGTTTTAGCTCATTTTAGTACAGATAAGTGCCATGCTGGCTGTACCTTCACAGAACAGCCATTCCCACACAGAAAGCAAAGCCTGAAGTCAGCTTTATATTTATCAAGAATATAAATATACTTCCCAGGGATTGCATGGATTCACTCCGGCAGGTCCCTGACTGACCTGCACCTGTACCAGAGGCCGATTTTATCACATCCACACTGTACCCAGAGCCTGTGCCCACATTCCTCATCTGCATCATTCTAAAAATGCAATGCCAGCCTTATTTTCTAACCCAGCACTGGAATTCGTCGTCGTGTCCCATATTGCTATTTGCATTAAAGCCCAAATTCTGATTAATGACATAAGTATAGTAATTGCTGAAATTGAATTTAATGTTCATTGAAAGAGCTGGAGCACAATGAAATTGCTTAGTTTTGAGCTGCTACCAGAACACTGTAATTTAGAATTAGGGAATAATCCTTTCCAGTCATTATTTACATTCTTTGTTTACACAGTTTTAATGGTAAATTTTGGACTGAAGTTATGGAGCAGATGTTCAGTGGAGCAACTGGTAAACATTAAGAGAAGAACTGTTTTAACTTGTTGCTCCTCATTCCCTCGAGGATGTTGGAGATCTAACAAGGTGCTTTAGATGCTCTTACCTCACGTGAGGTACCTGCTGTTCTGATGTCCCGCTAGACCATCTGATAGCCAGAGAAAACCTTTCAATTGGCTCCTGAATCCATGCCAGCCCTGAAATATTCCCACACTATGTATCTTCCTGCTTGCACCCTACAGTCTGTCCTTCCGTCAGTCCATCCAGCCCTCATTTTCCTTTAATCACTTGTAGAAGGCTATTTTTTCAAGATGGAGAAGGGCCTTTTGAAAATAGCATTTTAAGGTTTCCAAATTCCCGTTCAGAATTAAAAACCATAATAGCCTTCTGAAGTAATTTTATGGCTCCTGATATGTTACCATTAGTGATCAAACCGTGCTGGTGCACTGCATTGTCAGCCAGCTTTTATCTCTGGTAAACAGCTCAGTAATTAGGATTTCATGGATCACAATAAGCCCTACATTTTACTTACACATTTTGAGGCTGATGTTTTCTTCCTTGGGTAGTAAATTGATGTGAAAGTCTGTTGTTACAAGTAGAAAATTGAAACAGAAAATCAAAATCCTAAGAATTCCAGGTGTCAATCCCTGAAGAGGTTTTGGCTCCCCCCTTCGTGGTGATTCCAGAGGCTGCCTCATGACCCATTTGGTCATTAGGAACTATTTTTAGAAGTTGTTGGAAGTACAGAGCAGAATTTTCTCTGTGCACTTACATCTCAAAGCTGATCAAATATAAGCATAACAGTTTTCTTTTATTACTTCATGAGCTGCATTTTAGTTCAGAGATTGTGGGATATTTCATAGTTCTATTATGGAAAATAAAAATTTCTCTCTGCAATTTTCTTCATATTAATGCAATTACTGAAACTCTTTAAATACCCAAGTATTAGAATTTCAAAGTCTCTTGTCTTTTTCAAAATACCAAGGACACCAAGAAAACTTTGAATGCAACATTTTTCCTGAAATGGGACTATGCATTTTTCTAAAGCATAGCACACTATTAAATGAACTTGCAATATTTTGGGGGATATTATGACAAAGTATGGACTATTCTAGATAAATCTGACATACCAACAATTGAGACACTGAAATTCAGATTGCTTTTGAATATACAACTATTTTTAACCCATAAAGGCAGGGATTATGAAGGACAAATAGCCTTGCTTGACACTGCATCATCATAGGTTGCTCCTATTAGCTCTTCTAATAATTCATTGTTTTACAAATGGCACCTCAGCCCACATTCACACCAATCACTCAGCTGGGTTCATTTCTCACGTCTGGATGAAAAAAAAAGGAATTAAATTATCGAACTGTGGTAGTAGGAAATGTTTTACTAACATGAGAATCTTGTAAAAGCAGCTCTCTGGTAAAAGAGAGCAGCTCCAAATCACAAAATAGATAATCAGTGATAATTTTCCCTATATGAATGGTAGGCTTCAGGAAGACACTTAAAGAGAATTAGACCTTGGCATGATTTTTAGCAAAATTCAATTGCCTGAACACTTTTAGCTGGCCATGGATGTGGTTTAAAAAGTTAAGATCAAGTAAATAATAAAGAGGGATTATATTACAATAAGAATAAGAATAAGAATAAGAATAAGAATAAGAATAATGATGTCACCTCCTCAGGAGGGACAGGGATGAGTTATGCAGTTGATACTGATATTTCCTTCCTCAGGAAAACTAACCTAATATTTAAACCAGAATGTGAGTAAGACTTTACAGAAGTTTCCCTCTGCTCCCAGGATTTCTGCCTGCTCCAGACTAAACTCTGTCAGCCACATTTTGCCTCTTTCGCCTCCTCTTAATGATTAAATAAGACTTCATTATAATGGCTAATCTTTAAATTAATTCAATTCAATACTTACCATTTTACTTAAATCAGAAAAAGGAGCAAAGGGGAAGAACATCAATATTTGAGCAGGCATAGAGCACAGAAATTTCATAAATAAATGACCCATTGGTACAGAACAAATCCCTACAGACCATATCCTCTTGTACAGCCTTACAATTTAAATAATTGACTAAAAGTACATTCCTAAAATAAAACAAGCTTGCTTAGAGGAGTTTAGAAGCAGAGACTGAATAATTTTTAAAATTGGCTGAAATATTTTTAATTTTAAAATAAAATTTCTATTCAGTCAGGTTTCACAGACATATTGATTGTAGTCTAAAGTTTGTACAAATTAATATAGTACCAGGCATATTTCTTTTAACTATTAAGTATTTTAATGTTAGGCTCAGTGTGGGAGAAAATTTATGTAATATGTGTTTAGTTTTCTAAAGAACTTATTTAAAGCTGAGAAAGTTGTCTCATCTAAAGCAAAACTATTTTGTCACTTGGAGATCTACTGATTCTGCTTAGGAAAACCTTTCTTACAGGAAACCAGGTAGGCTACAATTTTCTTTTTAATTCTTATTAGCCAGTGGATATTCACTTCTTTTGTAGCTGTCAAGTGATGGAAGGAAACTCATTACTATTTACCTCGGTTCACAGGAGCCTTTACATGATAAAAAATGTACACCTTTCAAATGTATACCTTTCAAAACAGAAACTTTGAAGCTTTCACTTGTGATAAAGGTATCAATAGAAGTTCTATAGGATATCTGAATTTTTGAAAAAATTAAGTTTGGTGGGGGTTTTTGTTTCATTAGATATTCTCTGTATCAGGCTATAATGCTTTCTTTTTAATGTTTTATCCCCAGAAGAACAGAATCAAGCAAGAACCACCTGTGCAAAACAAGAAACTATACCATTCCCTATTCATCCTTAATGAAGTAGACCTGGGAAAGTTTGGTGGGGGAACTTTAAAAGCCCACAGCTTAGCCCTGTGGGGAAGCAGGGCTGTCTGATAGCTCGTGAGGATAGATCTGTGCAGTTTGTTCCTGGGAAATCTCTTTTAAAAACAAGGCATGTCAGAACCACAGTGAGTATTCCGGACTTCACAACTGGAGACTTTTTGTACTGGCAAAGATATTTATCTACAGGGAATACTACAGTGGGAATTTAGTACAGAGCTTCAAATACTACCAGGATTGGTATCAATTCTCACTGCTCTGTAACATTTTCCACCTCCTAGTAAGAGTCTGTTAGAAAGGAGGAATCATTGGTTTTCTTAGGTTATGGAGAGGGTTCTATTCCTGGAGGCTTAAAAATCTTTGGTTGGAGAAGACCCCCAAGGGCAGGGGGTGCAGTGTTTGATCTTGTTCTGATTTAGAGGTTTTGCAGTGATCGCTGAGCTGAGCCCTGCCCTGTTCATCCACCACTACCTGTGGGTTGGTGTTGGAGCCCTTGAACAGAGAATTTCAGCTCTCTGTGCTGCCATGCACTGACCCCTAGGAGAACACTGCACTGAGCGTAGCCCCTGGAGAAGGCTCCAAAATTGAGTGATGGCTCTGGGATTGTGGGCGTGGGGTTTGGGTAGAAGTGTGTGAGATTGCATGGTGGAAAACTCAGAGTTTAAGATTTTGGGATAGACTAATAGATCTGAAGTAAGATGGAGGCTTTAAGGTGTTGGTTTGTCCTTCTTGCTTTTGGGTGATTAGATGGAAAAGTCCACAGTGTGGAGTACGGGTGGGTTAAAAGTAAAATAATTTAGGTGGGGTTTGATAATTGATTAGTTTGGGCTTAAAAGACCTTGTAGAGAGAGACCTGGGGCTCCATTTTTACTTTGTTAGTTTGGTGGGCTGAAGAACTCATGTTTTGTGAGACTGAAACACAGATAAGAACTAATAAACATATAAGTCCAAACAAGAAATCCCATCTCTCATTCATCAATCCCAAGCCTGGAAATAGAAGCAAAGAAACCCACAGGTCCAGGTTTGTTGTTCACAAAAAAATCCTGAGAACAAGCCCCAAACCCAGGAGAGGGATGGTCCACGGGGTGGGGAAATGTTAGGAGGCCCTTTCTATCTCTGTGTTTATAAAATCTTTCCATCAATGTTATTGCCCCAGCAGAAGGCACGGTGTCTTTTTAGCTCTGTGAGGTCACATGAAAAAGAAAAATCAGTTTCACAGGTGTGTGTTATTAGACACACAAAGCACTTGTTAACAGAAAATATGAGATGGTTCACATTTATCAAAATTATCCCTGACATTTCCTTTTACTCAGCTGAAAACAATATTTTAAGCTCCCAGAGCAACATGTAATGGGTGAGGGGGAGAAAAAACCTAAACCACAACCACAGTTGTTTTTTTATAAAGGAGACCCAAAGGAATATGTGGTGAGTAAGTTGTGTTTGTGGTAAAGACCAGAGTTGTCCAAAGAGCCATATTTTATATGTGTTTATTACAATTAAGTGGATTTTAACATTTTCTATCTATATTTCTAATATATTGACAGCTAGGGACTCTCATACCTCTGAGAACATAAAAATCATAATCCTGCCCGCCCTGAAAAGCGATGTTCTATTGTTGACAGAGTAGACATTGTGCCACAGGCAAGGCAAAAACAAACGTGGCCATTATTCTCCCATCTGTGGTTTCAGCCTCGTGGCAAAAGGGGCTACTTTTAGGGACGAACAATCAGCCCTGCTCAATGAGAGGTCCCTGTACTAAAACTGCCAATAGAAGTGTGCTTTAGCCACAGTTTCAGGGATTGTTCTGTCTCTTAATTATTTACTTGAGAACTCTGCCTGAAAGACACTTTTTTCCTCCCTCGAGACTGCTATTGTGATGCTAATAAGTATCTGTATGTACTTTGTTTGTGTGTTAATTAAATGCTGTCACTACAAAATTTAACTTGGATAGCTCATTCTCAAGATGATGTGTATCAATAAATAAAATATGGTACCTAAAACAAAAGCAGTTTTGCTCTCAGAGAAAGGGAGAAGAAGAGCTTTAAAAAGAAGTCATTTAGTAATTGCATGATGTATTAAGGCTAATAAATCTGCTTAATTGTCACATTTGCCTTAAATTAATAATTTATATCAACATTTGGTGTGGGCAGATATGATGAATATTTTTATGTTGCGATAATCCTGGAAAGTGCCACTTTGAACACTTTAAAAACCAATTAATTGCAAGTCCTGTCTGTTTTTACACATTTGTAGTAGTAACTGAATAAACAAAGGTGAGAAAATTTCACAGAAACCAGTAGGAAGGACAGAGCCTGAACCCATTAAACCCTCTCAGTATATTCATGGTGCTAATAAGATGAGTTAATAACGTGCCAGGCTGTGTCTGCTGCTGTGGCAGGTCATCAGCACGAACTCCTCACCTGGAGAACTTTACCACCCATGGGTTTGCTGCTTCCTGTGAGCTGGAGGAGGGAGGAAAGCTGCTCCATCTGACATCAGGGTAAGATTTGGGACTGGCTGAATTCACTGCTATTCCCCCCTTACACCTGAACCTCTCTGCAGCCTCCTCCCACCTCGTGTTTTCAACACAAACGTACAGCAGAGACTTGCTTTCTTTCTTCCTTTTTTTTTTTTTTTAATATGTTTACATATCATTTACCATACAGTAAGTGCAACGCTTCAAATATAGTAATTTGTTTATCACAGGTTTGCTGGGAAAACCTGTTTTGAGTGATTTGTGGGTTGCTGCCTCCCTTGGTGCTGGCCTAGGGAAGCTCATGGCTTCTCTGCTAATGGCCTGACTCTTCTCCTGCTGTTCCCTTCCTCCTCCACCTCACTTTACATCTTAATGGTGTACATCTGTTACTGGACAGATTGCACAAGATGAACATAAGGCACTCTTTTCCAGGGTCAGCTAAATTGCCAAGTTAGGTCCACTTAGGCTATTGAAATGTATGTTCAAAATTCCAGAAATTCTACTAATGACAGATATCTCTGTCATATTATGCTGCATAATAATTATACTTATCCAGGCCTGTGTGAGGTCAGAATAAAAACATTGTTTCAGAGTCAGTTATGTATTGGTGTGAGTAAGGAATAAGTGTACTAATGTGGGGTTTCTTATGATTTCAAGAATGGAGATTTAAAAATTTTCATTTTCAAACTTACTTTGTTTAGAACAGCGCCTGGGAAGTTTGGAATCAGTAGTTTTGGAGTTTACATGTCTTGGAGTGTTCTTTCCAAACGCTCTGGCTGTGTTTAAGGAATCAGCAGATGTTAACAATTAGGAAAAGATAAAAAGAAACTGGGGTGCCTCTTGGCCCACTGTTCTTTGTGTACACGTGTTCCCCCAGATTTTTTTTTTTTTTTTTTTTT
>VWZN01019726.1:497066-522667 GCA_013396955.1 Regulus satrapa | reverse complement strand
TTTTTTTTTTTGCTGTTGGCTTTGTGCTCTTCTGTGAGCTACAGCATCAATTCATTCAGCTCTTTCCAATGAGGTAAAGACATGCTCAGCTTGATTATGTAACTTCACATTAAGAATTTATTTCATGTTTTCATGAACGTCATTTTGGTTTAGTTCTGCCTTAATTTAATTTACTTTTGGTAGCAGAGGCACGGCAAAGGCAGTAATAGCTACAGGAGCAATGCAAATGCAGCTTCCCTCCACAAGTGGAGGGATGTTGTTCCTTATTTTCCTTTCTCACCTGCACAATTTAGGAAATAAGGATGGGTGCATCACGCCAGCATCCTCTCCTGTGAGGAGATTCCAAAACTTCCAAAGTTTTGTAGGATGCCAGATGCTGTTCATAGTCCTGAGTGCTTGGTTCTCCCTGAAGTTAGGAGAGGTTGAGTGAGGACTAAAGAGGGCTAAATCTGTTTTGCAGATTTTGCTGGTTTTAAAATTTAATTTGTTTAGAACTGAGAACCCCAGACTTCAAAAATTCCCCATAACAGGAGCCCCTGGATCTGTGGCTCTGGCTCAAGCTCTGACCCCGTTCCTCAGGCTGTGGTTTTAGGGTTACAAACACAGCCAACAAAGATTCTAGCCCACCATAGGAAACTACCTAGTAGATATAACTGATAAAATTGTCATAACCCACCAGAATTTTGGAGATAAAAACCTGAAAAGGAGCTTTGAATAATGGTAACTCTGCATAGATCATGCTGTATAACTTTTTCAAGATGGCAGTGACTGTAAAATCAATGCAATTTTTGATCTCACATTGTGTGGGCAGAAAAATGGTTATTTCCAAGATGTTAAAAAGCTAATCTATTCTGTTAAGTTTTTGTATTTTGCATAGATATAGCTGATTTCTTTTTTTTTTTTCTTTTAATTTTACAAACCAAGTTGGGAGCCTTGACATTTATTGGGCCCCCATATTTTTCATTTATATTCTCTCTAGTCTTCACCATCTGTTATGACAGTAAATAAGTTTCAAATAAGCCATATCTTCCTCAGCATGAGTTGCTTTTTCTGCAAAAAAAAAAATTAAAGTTGCAGTTGGATGTGATATTTGAAGTCACAGCTTGTCTTCAAATATTTAGTAGCGTATTCCTGTGCCAAGGGATATCAATCTGCCATTTGCCTTGCTTACAGTATAATAAAGATTATCCAAGCCCTTCTTTCATAGATATGTCAAGGCTTTTAATTATATAGCTCAGGAAGCAGCTCTTTCCACCAGCTCTTTCCATTTTGCTCTGGATTAATACGGTTCCTTTTGATCTTTTTCCACGTAAAATTCCAGAAGGAGAATGTAGAGTCTGATTTTGGTGGATGTAATCTTCCCTTACAAATAAATTCTTTGGCTGTACCAACAGCACTTTTGTTGTTGTAGAAGTCACTGCTCAATGGATATTTCAGATGTTGGTACTTAAAAAAAAAAAAATCAGGAAATTTTGCAAAGAAGTCATTGGGTTTCTCAGTTCTGGTATAGGCGGGCTGAGGGTAAATTTGAGGTAAATTCATTTTCTATCTTTCCCTTATTCCATACAAGAACACTCCAGTGAGAACGGATGTGACTCAGAAGTCACCTTTGTAACAAGGTGCCACTCTGATTTCCAAATTCATCTCTTCCCTGGGTTATGACTATTTTGTCCCACAGAGGCATTTTCCTCATCCTTTGAGGAGAGTGATGCAAAATTCCAGGTTGTTTTCACTGGTTGTCTACTGAACTGCAACAAATTTCCCTGAAACTCTCTCAAAGTAGCTCCTCTAGCAAGGGAAAAATTTCAACACATTCCAGTCAAAACTGAAAATGTTGCTAGAACAGCAAACATTAATGTTTCTTGTGGACTGTGACTTTCACAGATTTACCTGTTCCCCAGGTAACCTCTACCCCAGGGTCTTCCCAGATGCATTGGAAGCTTTCTAGAGCAAACCAAACATAAATTCTCCTTGTCCCTTCCACCTATCACATGTAATTCTGTGCCCCAAACTCCATCCCAAATTATCTTTTTGCCCTGTCCTTTGATATTTCTGAAGGCTGTACATGTATTTACTGGGTGGATTTTAAAATCTGCATTTTTCGTCGGTACAAATTGGTGCTTCCAGAATGGCACCGAAGAGAATATTGTGACTGAACACCAGCTCTGCAAAACAAAAGGAGGTTGACTGCAGTGTGATTTATGTGGAAAGACTCAGGCAACTTCTACAAGAGCCACAACATTCATTATGCAGAGGTACTTTTGAGTAAAAAAATAGGTTTTACAGCATTAAAATAATGTTCCTGTTATAGTGAAAACTGATGTGCAATTAAGATTAACCCTTTTGTTTGTAAGAGGATTTCACTTTCATTTTGATGTTCATAAGCTTCTTACTATAAAAATAAAGCTTTTATTTTTATGTATGCAATTGTTTTTCCTTTTCACCTGTAAATAGAGTAATTGCACTTTTTTATGATTTTCCAGTATTAGATTAGTTTTATAGCATGTTCTGAAATTTCATTCTCCTTCAGCATCAATCTTTGTTTTGTTTTTATTACAGAATTATACTTACAAATAACATCATTTCATAACAATAAACATAAAAACATAATGCAATATAGCAGTTACAGCTTTATAGAGTAAACATTTCATTTGGAAGAAAATTCTACTCTCAAACTATTATTTCACAAAAGCAGCAAGGTCAGACACTCTGAGGGTTAATAACAAAGTTGTTTATATCCTAAAACAGGGGGAAAATATTCAGGGGTCAATGACTATACCTGTGAGAAAACACAGAAAAAGGGTTTCTTGTCAAAGCTTAATTTTTTTGAAGAAGGGATCTTGGATAAAAAACTGATTTTCAATTTGGAGTTAGTGTACAATGTAGGGTAAATTGTATTAAAGCCAAATGATATTCCACCAAATTAAATTTCTTTCACCTTACGTTGCTCAGTGCCAGGTATTTCAAGAGAATTAAAAATTTTCCATTCTACTTTTGCAGACTAAGCATGCTCTGGATGGTGTAGAAAGATGGCAAATATGAAGCCAGAAGATAAGTGCAAGGCAGGAGTTGCTTAAGCACAATATATTTTTCTTAGACTTAGAAGAATTTTCCAATGTGCTGAATGGCAATTGTGATCAAGGTGTGAAAAGTCAGGAGATTCACAGGGAATTTCGAGTAGGCAAAGGGGATGAGGATGTCTCTTGATATGATTACTTACCAAATTCTCTGTACACTAAATACAAATTTACTTACCATAAAATACTCTGCTGCACCAGCATCTTTACCTACCTTTCTTTTACAGAATTTGTAATTGTAAATTCGAAATATTTTGGAATTATATCCATATCAAATAGAAAATTTACAATTAGATGTTCAGGACTGAGAGGCAAATTTTCTGATAGCTATATGTCATTTTGACTTTGCAATGCAAAAATGTACTTAAATTTACACTGAAGAACTTTTAGAATTACAGAAAATTGAAATGAATTTTGTCTCGGACAGTGCAAGTTTTTTCCCCACACTCTCTCAGGCTCCCTCTGAAGTCCCTGGCAGATCCTGTAAATTTTTGTCTCCAGTGCTCAGCTAAGAAACTTCCATTTTCCTAAGGTAACATATCAATTTTTCAAAGGCTCTTCTTTGGAAACCCAAGAAATGTTAGCAAGTCTCTCAAATCAGAGCCTTTTCCTAGATTTCTTTACTTTACTTTACTTTATTTCTTCTTTTTGAAGTCATATTTAGTAAAGAAATGTGATGCAAAATCAAATAAGGTGGATTTTCCTTGCACTGTTTTTTATAAAGTAGTGTTTGTTGCTTTTTATTTCCTTATTTCCAGTATTTTCAAGCAATGTCTTTAATTATGGACCATAAACTCCAATTCCCAGCTCCAGTTCCCTTTTCCCGTTCATTTCTAGTCCATACAGGTGATTGATATTGTCAGTTTTGCAGCGCTTTGTCCTTTTTCTGTCCTCTAGACTCCAGTACTGGCCCTGAGTTCCTGTGAACAGTTAACCAGCTGGCAGATGATCAGCTCCTGCTGATTTGAAAGGGTCTGTTTGACTCAATGCTTTCTCACCTGGTATTTCTCTATTCTAGGCTGAGATTTTACCTCTTCTTTATTTATATTTGTGACAGTCCCAAACCTGCCTGGCCATGGAGTGAAAGTGGGTGCAAATGGCTGAAGGTTTTAGAAGGTAATTGTCATTTGTTTGCCATTGAATATAGAATTACTGAGCCATAGTTTTCCCACTGCTGACCTGCTCACAGCACGACTTCTTTTTATCTCTAAAAAGTTCAGTGTTTTCTTGCTACTTGTCACTGTGTCCTTCTGAAGGAAATCCCATGTTATTGCATGCATCCCTTTCTGACCTGTTTTCTGTGTGCTTCTCTCTGTGATAGCAGCACATTTCACATTTGGAGTGCTCATCATTTGATCTACCTGCTTAAAATTGATGGATTTTACTTTGCTGGGTTTAATTTTTATTTTTTTTCCCCTAAGGCTCCAAACTTTCTCATCCTATTTCACTTGCCTTATATCCACTAATTTTCGACAAGCTTCTTCCTACAAATATAAGCAACATTTTTTTGTAGTACCTCCTTCCGTTGCTGTCTTTGATGTTTTCTAAGAATTTGCAGGGCAGTTTGTATTTTATATCCTTTATGAACAATAAAATCTCCCTATGTCGGCAAACTCTTTTTTAGTGATTCTACCTGTGTGTCACAAAAAAACCAAAAAAATCCTCACCCAACCTAATATTCTTGCTCTTGTATTCTGTAGTAGATAGTTATCATGATAAATGCACATGTTCTTTATCGTCATATGTAATCTTGCTCTTTGCATTGCTGATCTTGAAGTAAATATATAAAGTGTTGTCTTATAACAGAGACAAACGATGGGAGAGAAGAGACAGAACTCTGAGTGCCATCCTTCAAAGTCGATCTCTTGGAGGCCTAATTCAGCTGGAGGAGCAGAGAGGGCAACCTTGTAATATTTACCCTTTGAGACGCTATCTTTCAGAGGTGACCTTTAAGCTAACTTGGGAGTCTGACAACCTGGGCCTCAGCACAAGATCCTTCTCTCTGTCAGCCCCTCACAGCGGCTGTCTCCTCTGCCTTTGTTCAAAATAGTACCTCCTTCTGATTGTATCTGCCTGGCTTCATAACTCCTCCTGAAACACAGTTAGCAAACTGTTCCCTTTCTCTTCCAGGTACTTCTCTGAGTTTACAGTTCTCCTGTGTTCCTTACAGACCTTTTTTCCTTCTAGGTTAAATTTCTTCTCTGCAGTAGCAAAACCTTTCAAGGACTTTACAGTACTCTGGGGAGATTCATAGCACAGCACTGCACGCTTATTTTGGAACTCCAGCAAATGTAAACCATGAAGTTAATCAGGAAAGAGCTCAAACACTCTCGTGACCTGGCAGAAGTGAAATATCAGTGTGGCAGCCTACAAAATTAGAGAAAACTACATTAAACTCTGTGGCTGCTTTCCAGCAACAGAGGAGTCCCCACGATTACCAAATCAGCCACTGCCACCTCTAGCCATGACCACTGTCCAGGTGTGCTCATGCTTGTCCAGGCTGTGACAAATGCAGGTGTGTCCCACAGCAGCTTTGAAGAATCCATGCATCCGTTCCATAGCTTTTGAAGTGCCGAACCAAAGCTATCTATTTAATAAGTGAGCTACTAAAGTTAGAAGGCAGATTCTTACAAATGTAGTTGAAAATTCAGTAAAAATATTTTGATAAGAGATCAGATCTGTATTACAAAGTTCATGAGTTATTTTTAGTTTCTTTGAAATTATTAACATTTTGGGCTCCCACTTCTCCTAAGGGCTAATTCCTTGAAAACTCCTCTTGCTGAGGAGTCCTGCTGGAGATCACCCCTGGAGCCTCCCGAGGTGCCTCAGGAGTAGAGGCTGTGTGTGCGATGGACTTTTTTGGGACACAATTCATTTCCCCTCAGCTCCTGCAGCCAAGGCCCTTCTCCCACCCACTTTCCCTTGGTTCACCCTGCACTGTGCAAAAGCCCAGACCTGAGATGTGTCTGTGGGAGCCTGCACATCCTTACCAGAAGGACAATCAGGGAAGGGAAGGCTGGAATTTCTGCCTTTTCCCAGGGCATTCCCAGGCCCTGTCAGCCCTTCGTCCCTGGTTAGCCAGGCAGCTCATGGAACCCCACTGCTATCTCTGCACTTCTCCACACTTTTCTGCACTGGGTTGTGTTCTTGCCTCGTCAGTGGTTTGGGGTTTTTATGTGTACGATTGTTTCCTTGGTTGACTCCTATGCGTTTGTTTTTCTGAATGATAGCCAACCCCTATTTTGGTGTAGCTCCGTATTACTTCATCAATCACTTGAAGGGGACATTGACACGGTGTTAGGTTCTTTTGAGTAAAACAAGGCTGGTTTTATTATTTTGTTGTGTATTATTTTCCACTATTCCCATTGGACTGGGAAAATTGAGTTTTCATAGGCCTAATCTTCTCAGCTAATGTTATGAGCTCAAGCTAAGTAGCATTTGCTGGAAAACAAGAGGTTCATTTTGCACTCAACTCATTCTTTTGTTTGGCAGAGACTTAGCAGATACTGTGCAAAAATTCAAACTGGGGATTTTTATTCACTGTATGGTTCAAGTTCTATCTAGATGGTTGTTATTTAAATGTATTTCAAATATTATGTTTATTTTAAATGAGAATTTTTACTCAGTATCTATAATTGAAATAATGTCATGTAGTGCAGGGAACAAATTTTAAGAGTTGTGCAGGATTATCTGAAGGGAAAAGACAACAGAAAAGAGAATTAGAAGGTCTAAACAGAAAAAAAAAAAAAGCTCTCATTTGGCCAAAAATAGGCCTGTGACCATCAGATATTATTTAATTTGTTAGATGGATTAAAGGCCATGAGAAGGGTGAAAGGAAAATGCATAAGATGGAGTCAAAAGTCTGTTCTCTGCTGGAGAACAGCAGCAAGATTGCAAACTAAGAAAGTACTGGTGGGGCTGTAATTAGTAGTATGAGCAATATTTTGGGGAAAGGAGCAAAATATATGAGTGGTTTCTGTTGTGGGAAAGAAAGGAAAGCTGCCAGGGGAGAGGGTTGCTGGGTTTGTGAGACCAGGGATGGAGGCTGGGGAAAAGTGACACATTCACAGCGACTGTAGATTCCCTGCAGGAGAGCAGAGCACATCTAGTCGGGTGCTGTTCCCCAAAATTGGCTGTTCTGCAGAGAATCTGAAGTGCTGAAGGGTATGTGAAATAAATTGCTACGTAGGAGAGAGATGGGGCAGGAATTCTGTTCAGGATTTCCAGAACAAGGGAGCAGGGATGTCAGGCAAGATCATGAACTCACTGGAGAGGAACCCCCTCGTGTTTGGACATTCCCCTCGTGTTTGGACACAGGAAGGAACTCTGGATATTCTACACATGCCAGTAGTGAGTGTGAGTTTTTTTTGGTGTATCCTTGTATTCGTGGCTGTTTGAATTAGACTTTCTAGTTCTTCTCAAATTCTCATCAGGTAAGAATTTTTTAATGTTTCTAAAAAATTTTCCATCATCTTTCTCAGACTGATATTACAGATAAATGCAGAATTTTTAATTAAATAGGATACACTCATCAGCAGTATAGTTTTACCTTTCTCCCCATCATCCTATAATATTTATTTCTTGATTACACCTGTTCAGCTATGTTGGATCTGCCACCTGACAAGTTTAGTACAGTTGATGGCACTGATTTAGAATTGTGTGAAGTCTGTGAGTGGGATTCTCCTTTTCTTATGAAAATATTAGAATGGCTAGAAAATATAATAGGCTTTATTACATTACAAATGTAATGTATTTTATATGCCTTGGGACTAAACCTTGAAATGTTCTGTTAATCCTTTGCCATGGTGAATGTTGACAATTTTCTTCCACCAAACATTTCCAGCTCCTTAGACAGCCTCAACATTTGTAAAGAAAGTTTTCTTCTTATTACTTGCTTTAATTTAAAATGCTGAAAATCTAAAAAAAAAAAAATTAAAATCCTCTGTAGCTATCATAATCCACACAACTGTCCTAACAACTATTGGAAAAAAAAACCCAATAAAATGTGTGGGGGTTAGTGCGCTGGCCAGTGAAAGGTGTCTAAAATTCTGGCTTTATTCTTACACTGACAGATTTGGTAGTTACAAACCTTTGGTAATGGAAAGTTCAGATGTGTCTGCTCCTTCTCCAGGCCAGGGGCTGGAGTGGAAGCCACAAACTGCTGTGGGAACCCCTTGTGGCAGGAGTTTAGGAGAGATCTTGCTCCAAATGGTGTTCCACGTGCAGCCACTTCACTCGGCCATCGCAGGGAACGTGGGGGGACTGCTCTCACTGAACAAAGATTATTCTTCATGAGTAATTTTCTTGCCTGTCGTTTTTTGGATAAGAAGCAATTTTTAAAATGTGTTGTCAGAAATCCATCCCTTATGCAATAAAAAACTCAAAAGCTGTGCCTGATGACATACAAGATGTCCAGATCTGCATTGGCTCCTTCTCTGCAATCTGTTTACAAAAGTTAAAAAATGCAGCAGAATGAGTTGGTTTGTAAAGGTGCTTTTTTGAATGCTAAATCATATCTACAAAACTGAAACACTAAAATTTGTCTTGTTTCACAACATGAGAGACGTCTGAAACAAGATTTCATTTAAATTGAAACATAAGATGACACAAATAGAACAGAAGAATAAGTTACACAAAGTCCATTTCTCTCTCCCTCAATGGGAAGAATTGTATGAATTGAATTTATTTGAGGTTTCTGTGGTAGTTTGCGCATTTGCAAAAAAACTCTGAAAATTATATATGTGCAATTACTATAATCTTTCCCAGAAGTATTCATCTTAAATTCTCATGTGGAGTTTTTTATCTCATGAAAATCCCCATCCAAATACATTTCAATTTACCCAAATATTAACTATTAATACATTTTGAATTTTAAAAATGCGTATGCCAGATATTTCAAAGTTGTATTTTGAGTAATCTGCCTTTTAGAGTTGTAATGTACTTCATTTGCCATTGATTTAATGTGAGCTAAAAGGCTTAGCACATCTAAAACTAATTCAATATTTTTATGCTTCTCTTATGATTTCTTTAAGCCTGCAAGGAATTGGAAATTCCCAAACAGTGGTTAGGAAACACTGCAACAAGAAATAACTTCTGCTGTCTGAGGTTTGCAATTATTGTACGGAGTCATATTTCTGCTCCCTCTAACCAGTCTGTTTGGGCCATGCTAACAAAGCCAGGAATTCCTGGAATTAGGTGGCAGCTGAGCTCAGTGGGGCATTCTCAGTGGGTTTTGGCAGCTCCCTTTGAAGGGCAGCCCTCGTTTCCCTCACCGAGAACATCCAAAATCCCTGCGCCCCCAGGACACGTGTGCCACAGGAGCTCTCAGGGCTCCTCGAGGGAGCAGCTGCTGCTGAGCCGAGCTGCTCTCCTGCCCTGGTGATTGATGGTGCCCTGGCATTCCCTGGAATGCCCCTGGCTGCCTGCGCTGCCACCGATCCCCAGCTGGAGCCAGCTCCGCTCACCAATGGCTTCTGTGTGCCAGGACCACTGCAGGGAAAGGACAATAATTCAGCTCACCTGGCCCGCTCAAACCGTCGTCACAAATTTTTGAAACACCTCAAGCGTGGACTGAAACAATTTTAAGAGTTGCTAAAACTTTCTGTTCCATCTCTTGTCCCAAGTGAGGGTTCGCAGGTGAATTTCTGCAGCACTGTGGCAGGAGGCTGTGCTCATCCTCGTGCCTCTGTCACTTGTCCCAAAGATGCTGCTACTGTTCCTTGGCATTTTTGTCTCCTTATTTCTCATGGTTGTGTCCAGCCCTGAGCCATAAAATCCCTCTCTTTATTACCCAAATAACAGTGGGACTGCAGGTCTGTGAGGGGCTTTCTGTTTGTTTGTTTGGGGTTTTTCTCAGTGTTGCATGACATGGTGCTCTTGGTGTTTTTACAGAGGAACAGTGATGAAAGAGGAAACCAGATTCCAGTGGCAGGTCACCTCCAGGTTAGAAGAGGGGGGAAAAAAAATTATTCTCTGTTATAATTGCCTACTATGGAAGGAAGAGTGCCTGAACCTTAATGTCAAGTATTTTCTGCTGAGTTGTCACCTGAAAAATACCTGGCACAAGCCCAAATGTAAAGAACAGGGTACAATGCAAAGTTATTTACACGAAGGTAAAAGTATATGTGAAAGTAAAGGCATTATAGACCATGGGCTACAGGCAAATTTAAATTGTGTGTCCTGTTTGAGCCTTGGAGTTTACATTATCGCACCTGCTAAAACTCATAAGCTACTGTCCTGATTTCATGAGCTTTATGCTATCAAGATAGTTTTCACAATGAGTACTAAGCAAGTCAGATTTTTGATGTTTTTCTATAAGCATTTACCAGATATTTTCACCACGGTCTTCCATAAGTGCATAAAAATGTGAACAAAGGGGTGACAAAATATTGACATGCAGAGAAAAAAAAAAAAACATCATTTGTTTTCTTTAAGACAGGCAAACTTTCAAAGAAGCTGCCTGAAGAATTCTAACAGCAGGAAATTATCACTTCTACACACCCAGCACTGAATAATTTAATCTTGTCTTCTTTTGACTCATGTAAGAAACAGAGGAATGGCAAAGGTTACCTGTGTGAGCCAACTTGTCAAAAAAAAAAAAAAAAAAAAAAAAAATTGCCTCTTTTAGCCCAGGATGCTCTTGCTGGTTCGTGAATGCCCATGTTTTTCCTTGTCATTAGTGAAAATATTTAAAAAGCCGAAAAAAAATTTATATTAGTCTCATTAAGGTACCTTTCAAGCTCTAGCCATGTGGACTGAATTAGGGAAGAGTATTTTTGTACTCCTGGACCACAAAGGGAAATGAGTTACGCTTGACTGGGCACTAAAATGATCTTCAGACAGCAGTATTAGCCTGAAAACATAAAGACCATGAATAAAACTTCAGAGGAAAAAAGGGGCTTCTGTCAGTTGGTTTAGGTTTGGTACCAGAAGAAACCTTCACTTTAAACATGAAATATTGTGAAACATTTCACTCTTTTCTGAGGCAAAAGCTTGAATTCTCACAGGTCTAGCTCAGATTCATCACAAGTTCTGCTGGTTGGCTGGTTCCAATTCCTCCAGAAATGCAGGTGTGAACTCCAAAAAAAGAGAGTTTCTCTGCAAAATGTGTGGTGTTTGGTGTTAGAAATGAGTTCAGGGAGCCAGTCTCTCAGCTTTCTGTGATTTCCAGCTCCATCTGGGCCTGCAGGGGCAATGCCATGGAATGGATACCACTGAGCCTTTTTGAGAGGTAATTTATTTATTTGCTAGGGCAATTGGAATAGACTGAATGAACCTACAAGTATCAGCTAATGCTGCTTGGGGAAGGAGCAGGGAAAAACCCCTGTGAAATTTTAATATACCTGAAATATCTGGTGCATCTACATGAATTAAGGTATTCTACTTTTGAGGAAGATAATGTGTAGCATCTTCATTACTGTTTTACACAGTATTATCCTCTCCAGAAGCATTATCACTCAAAAAAATTAATAGCAATTTAGCTGCACTAATATTTAGCTGTTTTCAGCTCTAAATGTTTAATTTCTTCAATGAAAATTTAATTTATTATAAGAAGAACTTTAAACAAGCTAAAATTGCTATTTGCAAAAATAACCACCCCGATTAGATTAAAATCACAATTTCTCAATTTGCCTGTGGAAACATATTAATGCAATGGATTCTGTTCTGTGCTGAATGACAGACAGATTGATGTGTCAACAGAGAAAAGAGTTATAACCATCAGCGTGTCTCTCATTGTTTGACAGTGATTTACTACTGTCCAAAAGTCTGTTAGCTCAACTTTCAGATTGAGTTATTCAGACTTATTCCGAGGTGTCACCCCCCTCAGAGAATTGTCTGTCAGCCCCTGCTGCTGCAGGGGACCCCAAAGTCCTGCTGGAACCTCTCCTGTTGTGGGGACAGGCTCCAACTCAGGGGTTAGATCTGGGGTTGGGAATGTCTCCCTTGGAAACTCGAAGCTGCATTTTATTTTTATTATCTCGTTTTCAGGTCTGAAAGGCACTTTGTAATATTAAATGGAAAATCCTGGTGAATGCCCAAATTCTGTAAAACTGAAAATTTCTAATACGTGCTTGGTCAAGGCAGCAGCGATCTTGGAGATGCAACACGTGCAGGTTGTTTAAGGAATGGCTAGCCCAAGATTTGATAGAAATGTGTACATTTTTAACATCTAATTATTAATTCCTGTGCTCTTATATCCCAAAGTTTAGCTCAGGTAATGGGGAAAGCCTTGAGATCCCAAGTCTTTGCTGAATCAGCTGGGAGAATCCCTTTTCCTCTCAGCTGTTTCAGAGTCAAAGCATTAATTTTTCTCTGTTTTATCACTAGATTTTCAGAATTTATTGCATTCAAATATTTTCATTTACCATTGATAATTTTATCTTTCCAATTTTAATTGTCTCTACCTTTGTTTATGATCTGATAAAATAACTTGCTGTTGCTTTTAATGCAAAGAAAAACTGTAACCATAATTGGTTACATATCGGAAAATCTAAAACCATAGTAGGTTAGTTTAACAATCTATTTGATTGTTAAACCTTTGTC
This sequence comes from Regulus satrapa, assembly GCA_013396955.1. Classification (NCBI taxonomy): domain Eukaryota; kingdom Metazoa; phylum Chordata; class Aves; order Passeriformes; family Regulidae; genus Regulus; species Regulus satrapa. The sequence continues at coordinate 510,047 of VWZN01019726.1, read as the reverse complement.
ACACTGACTAAAATAGCTTGCCAAAAGTGTGGACTGCACTAAAAAGTAAATTTTGCAATATAGCACTCATCAGAGCAGGAAGCTGCTTGCCTTCATCCCTTGTGTCATAAAAAAAATAGTGCAAGTATTGGTTTCAACTTTCAAAATTAATAACTTCAAAGTTATTTGAACATCTTCAAAAGAAAACAGTGGTTTTGATCAGAATGGACAAGGCTGCAATTCTGTCTTTGGCTTTTTTTCTCTATTATTTTGATAAAATGAATATATCCAGATTAATGGAACACTTCCCAGCCTAGTTTCTCTAGTTCTGTGTGTCTGTGCTTTGCTTTTCCTGCACTGGATTTGACCAGCCACCACATTTTTCATGTCTCTTGGAAACCATTGTGTCCTTGGGCCCTTTTTCAGCCATGTGACTGAATTTTCACAGTGGTTTTCTGTAATCTGTGTTGGCATTAGCAAAGGACATCCTTATGTCCCTGACTCTCTTGGCTTGAGTACGTGCCGATAATTACATTTGAATTGAGAAGTAAATTTAAGGGTTCAATACATACAGAGTTAACAGTGACTTAATTCTTGTTTGCTCTATCACCCTCTGTTGCCTGTTCTTAAAAACTTGCTGGTTCTTAATGAAATAATTTGGTATTTGAATGAAGCACATCAGGCCATCCTCTTAGTGTCAGTGTTCTGCACTCAGAGCTTTCAAAGGTGCTGAATTGGGTGTTTCATTCCTAGAGCACGTTGATTTATGTGATCAGCAGCAGTTAATAATTCTGAGTTTAGAAGAAAGTTGGAATACCCACTGAATTCTCAGAGAGGTCATGGCTGCTTGCCTTTAAAAGAACTTAAAAATAGCAAAACAGCATACAAAAGTTTTGCACATTTGAAATTAATTGTTTGCATTTGGAGGGGGGGAATTCATTGAGTGAAATGTTCCTCAGGCTGCATCCTGTGATCCCTAAGAGGTATTGCCCAGCACAAGGGGCAGCGTCCAGCACAGCCCAAAAAAATCCTGCAGGCCAAAGGGTTGTTTGCCATCCAAAGTCCCAGCATCAATTTCTGTGACAAATAAAACACAGTCTGAAGAAAGAATCACAGTTTCCCTCACACGGAACTGATCCTATTGCAATTCAGCCACCCCATGTGTCAGAGCAAAATCCGAAGTTCACAATAGCACATATGTGACCTGAGCATTGTGATTCTCCTGTAATGGGCCTCAGAGTTAGGAAAATGATTGCATTGTGCTGTACTTGTCCTAGTGACTCTCAGGGCTTTTTACTGAATTATATGCATCCCATGAAAACTATTAGGTGATAGCATCACGGTCCAAATTAATGAAATTTTGGGGAAAATATGGGTAATTTCAGAACACTGAATGTTTTCAGGCAGCTTTGATTGTCCATCGAGTCATATTTGAATTAAACCTCAGGTTTCCCTTCAGCAGCAGCTCAGCTGAAGGACAGGATCACACTGGACCCTGTTGTGAGGTTATCTTAAACCTTAATTTCATTTATAACCTTCAGACCAGAGTTTATTCAGTTCTAAGGAATAAAAAGTATCTATTCCAGACTAAAATCTGATGGAATTGGCGTTGTTTGTTTCTTGGTTTTTTTTTTTTTTTAATTCTTTTTGTTTTATGGCCATAATAATGCTGGGATACTGGGCCAGGAGGAAAAAACAGAGTTATAACCTCTTACATACCAAGTTACATTTTGTGTTGTTAATTTTTGTTCTGTTATTCACTCATTCTTGAGTGAATTTCACACAAGTGATAACACTTCAGAGGAATTCAGTTATCCTACATCCTTGACACAAACTGAAAAATTTCCAATATATTCTTCATTTTTCAAGCTCCTTATAATTTTTACCTATGTGTCAGAAATCTTCAAATTTCCTGTATTCTTTAGAGCAGGAATAATACTCAGGTGTGTTTAACAGGTGATAAAAAACCAAATATTCCAAAGTTGGTGGTAGAGTTGTAGCAGCTGTGGAGTCAGGCATAAAAGCCACTGCAACACCTTCAGTTTTCCTCCCAGTGCAATTTGAAAATTAATAAGGATTTCATAAATATTTATTGTCTGGATCTTTTGGTTTAAGCTTTTTTTTTTTCTTTTTTTTTTTTTTTTTTAAGTATATATTAGTGTCCTGCCAAATCTTTTTCCTTTGACTCTCTCTGCTTTCTGTAGACTTTAAAACTATTGCCTAGGGACTTTTCAAGGGAAACAGACTTTTTTAGAAATTACCAGCAAAAAGGGTAAAATTTGGCATTAAATTAAAAGACAATACATCACTTTTTTTTGCTGTTACATTAATTAACATCAAAGGTTTCATTAACTGATTTCTTATCAGCAAAGTCAACAACAAAATTGGAAACTGGACAATTTTCTCCCATTATCAAAAAAGAAAACATTTTACAGTCCCTTTTTTCTCACTTTGTATTTTCTAGAAGAATGACTACAGCATGCAGATTGGACGCAACAATCCTCAAATCTCTTCCTGCCTTCTTTGTTTTAACTGGAGTTGAAAACTGTGATATCAAAAAAAATCTATATATTAATCTGAGACCATCTGAAAATAGGCTTCTGTAGATCATTAGTATAGAAATATTGAGTTTAGGATGCTGTGACCATTTTAAATAAGCTTGTTTTTCTTTTTTTCAATAATTATCTAATAATTACTCAATAAATCAGTAATTATCTAATCATCCATAATTATTCTTCTACCCGCTAAACTCTCCTTGAAGTTCAGGTAAAATTACTTTAAATAACCTTGTCTGAGTTGGAAATATTTGCCAGCTGAAATTTCAGCTCAGCTTTACTGGAGCATTTGGGCTGCTTGGTAGCCACGTAATGGGGCGAAAAAAGCCCCAAATCCCCCAAACTCTTCTGTCAGGAATTTTTCTGGTTTCCTTTTCCAGGGGTTTCAGTGGTCACATAGGAGGGGGTTGTGCTTGCCCCAAGGGTCAGGACCAGCCCTGTGGTGCCCCTGGAGGGAGGGCAGCTCTGGGATGAGCTGATCCCTGGATTTCAGTCCTTGGGCAGAACCTGGCCGGGCTCTTCACCCAGCTCAGGGATTGCAAAGGAACTGATGCAAGACCTCTGTGAGGTTTGTGGGCTGTAATTATCCCGAGTAATTTAAGAATCCATTTACCTTCTGCAGATGGAGATACGGTTTAATCAAATACAGTGTAAATCAGCCTTTATTAGGCACATTCTGCTGGCTATTATGGGGGTGTTAACGTTTAAAATGCTCCTGTATTAAAATTCTTCCCCAGGTGAACAGGCACAGGTTTCAATTGTTAAACAGAATTTTGCAGTAATCACCAACAAAGTGCTTTTTCTTCAGAATTTGTGCTTCTTTGAACAAAGACTCTTGATATTTACAATCCACATACTGCGGTCACTCTGTAAACCAAATTACTTCTTTGGAAAATAGTTACTGAAGTACTGATTTGGTCAATAAATAACAAAACATTTTGAAGCTGAAAGTTTTGGGAAATGTGTTTCTTTATTAAGATAACAGTTTCCAGATTTATTTTTCATTACTTGAAGTGAAGGAACGTAAATCCAAATTCTTTCTGTAAATCTTTGGTTGTATGTGAGTTGAGGTCTATTTCAATTTTTACATATAGAGCTCTAGTTTTGGGAAATTCTGCATTAATATTATTCCTCTTTTGGGGAGGGGGTTAAAATTTAAATGCTTTGTGAATTTGTCTCATTAATGGTATAGCAAACAAATTATCCTGCTTCAAGGCAGCCCAGGCTCCACAACACATCTGCAGTAAGAGATGGTTCTACAGACCAGTAACAAAGCTGGGTTGGTGTTTATGGAGCCCTGTGTTACTAGGATGACCTTTTGATCTGCACTTATGACTAAAAGCATCGTTTTCTAAGGCTTTTCTAGTCCGAATATAAGAGTCTCTTCCTCGAAGTCTGCAGAGGCCTATGGTGATCTCAGCTCCCAGGTGCAGCTCTTTCATGGCAGCTACTCTGGCTGTTAACAGGATATTCCCACCATGAATTCCAAAACTTTATATATGGACTTTTTGGTGGGAATGTTCAGTGTTGGGCTTCGATACCTTCATGACTCAGAATAGCTTTAATTCCCTCGTTTTCAGCATGGGGAGTAGAAAGTTCCTTCAGCCCTTTGAGGATCCAGTCTTTGAAGGAGGATTATACCTATTTTTATGAGGAATAAATCTGGCCTGGAGTGTCTCAGGTTGCGTTTACTGCAGAATTCTGTGTTTAGTGACTCAAACCAGTATTTAATGTGCTCAGTTAGCCTCTGGTTATAGCAAAGGCACTTGTTCAGTGGGTCAGGTGAGCTGGGCTGAGCTGGTTCACTGCACACAAAAGCCATGGAAAGTTGTAAATGAGAGCACACAGTGATGATAATGAGAGTTATCAAACCCAGAGAGAAAAGGTGGAATAAAGAATAGCAGCAGGGTGGAGAGGTGCATTCCATTTTCATAGATGATGTATTCAAAATTGAATCGTGGGTGCAATACGAGCGGGGTTTCTTCTCAAAAGCTAAATGTTAATCATCAGCTCTAGTAGATTCATCTATTAGACACTGCCCTCCAGATTTATGGTAATTGTGAGTTTGGCTTACTCTGAATCTTGAGAAAATAATAGAAATGGAAGGAATGCCAGCTGGCCTTTTTGTTCCAAGGAATTAAAAAGAAAAGGAAAAGCAAACATTTGATGGGCCTGATAGTTGTTTGCTTTCTGGGCAAAAAGCAGCATCTAATTTCCATTTATGCATCCCTCACAGGGCTACTGCTTTCAAGCTTCCCCATGCAAAAAGAGTGGAAATTTTCAGTTAATAATGCCACTACTGGGCTTCCTGGGGGGAAAAAAAGAGCTTTTGACATCTGTGCCGTGGTGTCCTGATAGAGTTGGTCCAGTTTGGGATTTGATGCTGCAATGTGAGATGCAGCCCCCGTGTGGCCCAGGTGTTCTGAGTTTGTTATTCAGGCAATAAGGTGCAAACAGGGCACCTGTGGCTAATAAAGACTTCACTCCTGCCATCCCAAAAATAAAGGCATAGGGTCAAATCAAAGTCAACTTTTTCCTTTTTTAAGGCTGATACCGCCAGTGATAATTCAAATAGAAACGGCAAATATTTTCTAGCTTAAGGGTTGGTCTTCATGTTTTATTGCTGTCTGTGTATGAATCAGTGATTTTATGTAATAGTTTCTTGAGTAGTTAAATATTATATTTAATATCTTTGTTGCATAAGTTTGTTTAAATTACCAACTTTTGAGTGGTTCAAACACTTCTGTGTTTTACAGGTAAATAGCCAGTGTAAATATCCTCTGTTGCCCTGAATTAATGACAGATTTACAGTTCTTCATTTTCGTAAATGGCACTGAAATCCGATTAAAGAGAGTCAGATAGAGGAGCTGTAGACACTGGAAAATAAGGACAGGGAAACCAAACTTAGTTCTTTCTGAAAAGCTCAGAAAGAACCTAATCTAAGAATCCTAAGGTCCTAAAATAAAAATAAGATGATGGTAATAATAATAACAATAGTAATAATAATGATGATGATGATGATAATAATAATAGTAACAATAATTCCCTCTAGCATAGCAATGGAATAAATTCAGCTGCTCTCAGAGATAACTGTGTAATCCATGTAAGAAGAAGGGACAAAACCCCCTCATTTCTTCTAGGGCACTTTAAAAGCTGTTTCTGGCAGTACAACTAAAATCTCATATTTTTAGTGGAATTCACTCCACTTCTTTGTATCCCATCCTGTTAGAAATTAGAGACATCCTGATCTGCTTTGTTTTGAGCAATGCACCAGATTCTGGGCATCTTTCATGCTTTCATTCCTCTTTATTGCAATTTATTAATCTGCATTGCCCAGAAGGAGGTGGACTGGAGGTCCCTTACGTGCTGTGAAATTGTCTCCCACTCCCACCCTGCAGTGGGGGGCAGTGGCTGCTTTAGGATCTCCTTTTGTGCCTTGTAAAACATCTCTCTCAGGAGTTCCCATTTCATGGTTCTGCAGGATTTTTGGGTTTTACGGCTTTCAACTAGCCTGGCATGCTTGCAGGATTTAGCACTGAAGAAATTCAGGAACTTTTTTGTCAATTTCCCAATTATTTCTTCCTTCAGGTGAAATACAAATAGAGTTGAACAGCAGATTAAAGTGTTGCTGAGGGCTCTGTTCCTCTGCCACCATCCTCAGGAATGTTATACACATGGGGTTTTTTCACAACAAAACAAACAAAACCTTGAATATGTCATTTTTTCTTTTCTCTCATACTTTCTTGAAAAATGCTTTTTCTATGGTATAGTCCCAAAGAAAGCCAGCCTCTACCTCCTGTCTCTGAAACTATTCCATTAACAGCTCTGTGACATAACGTTTGTCGAAGGAGAGATAAGAAAGAGAAGGAGCTTTTTGTAAAGATTGTTTATTGGGAAGGAAAAACAAAGCAGTAAAACAGAACACATAAAAAATGAAAATTGCCATATAGTTTAATGAATATTTTGTAAAAATCATTTTCTATTCTCCTACAAATTCATGATAGCAGCACTGCTGGCTGCCTGTACATGATTTATCATGTCAGATTATATTGCAGCAAGCAGACTATCTACCCTTTGACCTTGAAGACTCCTACTATGCTGCAATAAATTTTGCGTTCTTAAAAGCAGCGAGGGAAAATGCTCTTTTAGACAGATACTGAGCTTAAACACCTACAAAAAAGAGTCACTTCTTTTTATTCTCCTTCGTGATAACAGATAACATTTTGTTGTTCTGGTTTTATGTAGAAAAATATTTGGAATTTTTTGCATCTCTGACTTGGTGTGAGTGTGTCTGCAGCTAAATGTCATTTTCAGCACAAGTATGTGAACCATGTTAACAGAGCTTTTCCATGACAGTGTTTGCTGAGCTGTGAAAAATGTGAACTTCTCAGTGCAGCCTCTTTCAGAACCTGATTTTGAAGTGTTTCAGCTTTGTGACAAACAATTGCTGTGGGATGGAAACCTGGACAGACACCTTAGGAAACAGGGAGCCTCATTTCTTGCAGGTGTGTTCCTACGTTCAGAAGACCTGGAACCAGAGTTCCCTCAAGCCCAGCACTTCTCCTTTACCTACCAATCCACAAAATGGTGTCAGCTAGCTCCAAAAATGCCTGGAAACGTGGTAAAATATACAGTTTGGTGAAACAGAAAATGTCAAGCTCTCAATCTTTCCTCCTGTGGGGTCAGGCTGATGACTGTCACAGAATCCCAGCATGGTTTGGGCTGGAAGGGACTGCAAAGCTCATCCCATTCTTCCTGATATCCAATTTAAGCTGCCCTCCATCAGTTTAAAGCCATTCATGCCCACTATGTGACTATTTTAATATTTTCTGAATTGGGTATCTTTGAGAGCTCTATTATTTGTCAAATTAAACTTGATGAGTGGATCCAAGTCTTGATGTTGGGGGAAGGGCTAGATGGCTTCCAAAGAGGAAAAAAAAAACAAAAAAACACAACAAAAAATTATCTATGAAGTGTATTTTAGTTAGGGAAACAGTAAATTTGTGGTGTAGTTAAAAAGACCCAAGTAGGTTGTTCCAAATTTTTTTTTTTTCCCCAAGAAATCTGCATTTTGGTCTCTAAAATCTTCAAAACCATACTTTGCAGAGCCTGTTTTCAGAAAAATATAACTGTTAAATCCATGTATTACAAAGATTCTGTTCCATAAAGGGCTCAACGTTGTGGGGTTTCCCTCTTCTGTTCTTTAATGTGGTCCTTAAACTCTTCCACCTACGTAATTAAGCTTGGTCTTGTCTCAGCCTGTTTGATCACAGGAATTTTAGGCTAATGATGCCTCATCCCCTGATGAACCCAGATTTCATGGCCACAAAGATTTCTTTCTGCTTTGTGGGAAAGATATTGAAGAGCCTCTTCACTGAGGGATAAAAATAAATAAATAAATAAATAAATAAATAAATAGATCTTCTCCCGAGTGAGGTAAATTGTGCCCTGGAGCACTCAGAGAAGTTCCAGCTCCAGGAATGTTGACTTTGATCCTGGGGAATGGATCTGTGCAGGGATCCTGGGGAGAGCTGGGTAAGAACGGAGGGGCTGCATCATTAGTGTAAATTAATTAACCATTTTGCAGAGGTGCTGGCCCAGCAGAAGCTCACGTAAAAAAGGCAGCGACAGTTTTGGTATTCAGCTCAAATTTTTTTAATACTGAATCGGAGGAACCTTCTGTGAAGGAAAAAGGAATTTCAATTTCTGTGTCACTTCTGTCATTCAGATAATGACAGCTGAATGAAACTTATTGTAACTCAACCACAAAAACCATATTTATTCTGAAAATGCCTTTACGTGAAAATCGACCTGGACATTTAAAGCTGTAACTTTCCATTCTTTCTCATGTTAGGATGAAGAAACGTTGGCTTTTTCCTTTCTTTCTTTTCTGATTTTATGGAGGACTTACATTTTAATAAGAGTATCTTATACTATGCATACTTTCTCATTCAGTACTAAGAGAATTGTCAAGATCAAAACCTAAAATCAATATTTTTTTATTATTTTGAAAATTATATTTTCAAATCAGATATATTAAAAATATATTTCAATTTCTTTTCAATAAAGAAACTTAATTACTGGAAAGATTACTTTAAAATTCAAAGCAGGAAAAAATCCACAGCAGTCGTAAAAATTTCATTGAAATTATTATAAATAGTAAAAATACAAATATTAAGATGTATGAGTGTATGTGTAAAACTCTCATATGATATATAGCAAAAAAAAGAAGGAAGCATGAAATATTAAGAGAAAGATTGTGAATTTATAGCCCAGTGACATCACCTAGGGAGGCGTCCATGGTTCTAGTGTGGGCTCAGATGCTGATTTTTATTTACTTCCAGTGAAGTGTAAAACAACTGAGCAGCTCTAATTGCAGAGCTAGCAATAGTAATCCAAGGAAATACCTCATCGACTGGGATAGTGCCTCTCCTTATTATTCCTTCTGCTGTCCATGGATTTCTAATTTATTTCCCAAGTGCTGTCACACCTTGAGAGAAGGAGGAGAGGATTTCTTTTCCCCTGAACTGGAAGAAACATTTTCCTGCGGCTCTGCCCAGGAGAGCAGCTTCAGCACTAACCTGATAGAAGGAGCTCTAATTTTTGCTGCACCTTGAGGAATTCTGTGTTGATTGAAAAGGTCCACACATGACCAGAGTTTCTATTTTTGCCTAGTAAATATTAAGACAAAATAGCACTTTCATGCTGACCAAGTATTACAGTGGGATCAATTAGCAGAGAATTTTGTGTATGTTAAGTTGCAGGAAAACAAAAAGTAAGAATTACCTGTCAAGTCTCTAAGCAGTAACTGAAAATACCTTTACAAATGATCATGGATTCAGGGAACTCTGCTGGTTTTTAATTTACTTTCAATAATTCATTAACATGCACTTTAACCTTAATCGCCAGTCCCCACAGGATTCATGTGCTGTGCCAAACGAGGTTTCTCACAGGCAAAATTAATTTTCTACAAATAACTTCCCTATTTTTCCTGGTTCAGGAGCACCAGAAGGTAGCACAGCTTTGGTGATTTGATCTCGATACATGAGATTTCAGCACTTGTTTTAGCCCGTATTCTTGTGTATTGAATTTTCATTTTTAGACTGCTTAAATATTGGGTGTGACTTCGAGAAGGATATGATTCATTTTGATGGAACAGCTTCTAGGTATCTGTATTGGTGTTTATTAATTACTTTAGCAGAAGTGTTTTGTTCCTTCCGTTCCTCTGGAGGATTAAATACCACATAACATATGTTAGATTTTGGCAATCTTATGTTTACAGAAGTTTAAAAAATATTTTGAGCAGTTGTGCATGAAATTATTTAATATCCCTCATGAGAGGAAACTCTAACAATGTTAAACCCAAATACAGCCGCTTTCTATGAATACTTTTTTCACATCTCATGAGAAGGTGCTGAATGGAATATGAAATGTCCACATTTTGAGCTCTGGAAAATCAAGCCAACAGTGATACCTGAACACAAATATTGAGAGAGGAAAACGCAGCACTGGAAACAGTTGAAAATAGCACATATTGGCCCAGTTACAGTCCCTGAATAGGGAAAAGGCTGAGTTTGTTTCAGAAGTAAATTCAAGGTAAATATTTGAGAGTCAGATTATTGTAGAGAAATGCAATCACACCGAGTTCTCAAATTTTCTTTATTTTCTTTAGTTTTGTGCCATTATGGAGATGATGACACATCAGAATCTAATTCCTAAATTAAACAGAAATGGCCTCTGCAGGAGAATTGGGAGTTGCCCTTCCTTTGCCTTCCCCAGATGGCACAGCAACGTTTTCCTCTGGACTGAAGTTTTAGGAACAAGAGAAAAAGAATTTTCTCTTTCTGCATCAAATTTTGGAAACACACCTTGCTGCTCAGGCTCTTCCTTTCACCTGCTGGCTTTACAGGGGACAAAACTCTCCAGAAGCAAAAAATTTTCCTCTCTCCCCCCTGCTCCCACCTGGGTTCCCATAGGGATGTAGAGCTGATCCCATCATCACCAAGACTGATGATTCCCCTTCCCAACATTCCTTATTAATTTGGGAAGTCAGATATACAGATGAGTAATTTGCATCCTCCTGCTAGCAGTAGTTCACACATGCTTAATTATCTGATTTAATTTCATGGTTTCTGCTGCTGCCCTTCAGGAGAGTTTCCACTGTTTCACTGCTGCCCTATTTCCATCATCCAAAAAGCCCCCCAAATATCAGACATTTTTGCAACCTACCTTTCTCTGTACTCATTTTTTTCCCCCACAAATTCGTTTTATTTAGAAAGACAATGATGATTTCTGAGTGCTGTTTTCTGGTTTCACATTGAAGTGAAGGATATTTTTTTATTGCAGACTAAGATTCATTTACTAATTTAAACCCAGTGTGAACCTCTAGAAGGGAAGAGCACCTGTGTGATTTGCCTTCTTACTCTTTTTATCTCTTTCATCCCCATACTCAGAGATGGTTCCTAGTACAGGCAGAGTAAATGTCCACCTCTTTTACCCCCAGTCATTTCTAGGGCCACTTTTTGAAGACTGGAATGGGCCTTGCAGACGGAAGTCATGGGAAGACAAATACCTCAGATGATCTTTATGGGATAGATGTCCCTGTATGGTGAGCAACTGGTGACAGGCTGGACCAGGATGGATAAAGAAGTAGGTGAAAATATTCCACTTTAAAAGCCTCTTTTTGCCCTTGTCAAGAAGCTCCTCTTTCCCATTCCTGTCTCCTTGTGTTTTCTCACCTTGCTGCTCCTAGGTCTCCTTCCCCCCAATCCCCCCAGTCCCTCTGTCCCTGCCTCATAGGAGAGCACAGTACAAACCTTCCATGGCTCTCCAGGTGCCTCTTTCTAAACTGTCATTACTGGGCCAAGCCCCAAATTTCAGAGACAGCTGAGAGGCACCTTATCAGTTCCTGTGCCCCTGAACACCAGCCCCACCCTCAGCTCCCCAGCAGGAAAGAGAAACCTATTTCAAAGAATTTATTTCTATTTCTATTGACCACTGAAATCAGTGAGCTCTGCTTGTGGGAAATACCACTGGCAGCTGCCACATGCTGCTCTCCTGTTGTGCTCCTATCTGTGATCTTAAGTAAAAAGGGATTTTTAAAAAAAATTATTCTTTTGCCTTCCCCTAGGACTGAAATGGCCTTTTAAAATTAAACACTTCCCTACAGAGGAGTGACTTTGCTTGGTAGATTCAATGTTGCTCTGATTTGTCAGGATAAGTCCCTCCCTTCCAAACTCTCCTGGTAAACCAGATTTGATCTCTTCACAGTTTGCTGCAGAAGTAACTGTGTCAGAACTTTGAAGAACTCTAAAAATGAAAGCTTCAATTGACATTTTACTTGGGGATATCATGACAAATACCCACTCCTTAAAAGCAGTGGTGCTCCTGTTTGGGCTGTCATATGGAAGGGGATTAATTTTTGGGTTTAGGTGACTCACTGTGAGTCGTCAGAAATTTATCAGAATACTCTGTGTTCCTTGAATTCAAAATTGGAAAAGCAGATTTGCAGAAAACTGGCAATACCTGAGTGGACCTCTCCATAGCTTCTGCTACTGATCACTGTGGGCAAAAGGAGCTGCTGTGCATTTTCAGTGTGATGCTTTCCAAAATTGCTTCAGATTGTGTTATGTGTTGTTTGTCACGAGAATTTGATCAGAAGGACTTGCAAAGATCTATTTAATCTGAAATGCAAGAGTGAGTTAGTAATAAAAAATTATATAGAATTTCAAATATTTTTAATTGGTTTAGATTCCACTCATCTTCTTTTTCTTTTTTTTTTTTTTTTACACGTGAGTAGTATTCTCCAGCTGTGCAGTCCCTCAACCAGGTCTTTGGAGAGCACAAAAGAAAAGGCAAAACCAAAGCAAGTAGCTTTCCCTTTTGAGAGCATTTTCACTCATTCAACACAAGAATTTCATTGCTCTGGCTGTAAAGGAAGACCCTTGATAAAATGAGTGATAAAAGAAAATTCAGATTTTTATCTTATTGTTAAATTAGATAAAACTTACTGAAACTGAAGACATCATTAGACTTGAACACCTCTTTCCCCAATCCCTAAGTAAGGCTGTTGAGTTTTCTTGAGAAAAAATTATTCTTTTTCTCTTTCTAAAGTCGACGGAGCTGTTCCTTGTGTTGCCTTCATGTGATTTGGAATGATAAAGCTGAGAGTGCTGGATTTCCTGCAAACGAGTTTGAATGAGGCTATTTTCCAATTTAGGGGCTTTTTTGGCTTTTGTTCTTTGGCCTTCAGGAGGAAAATAATTTGTAGACAAACATGTGCACCTGGTGCTAAAACAATAGGTGCTAATGCATTTACAGAGAGGATGGGACTGCAGCCCTCCCAGCTGGGTTTCCAGGAAAGCACTCAGCCATGCCTCGCTCCATGCCAGCAAAATCCCTGGTTTGTTTTGTTGCTTGCACTTATGACGACTTCCCCCCTCCCCCC
>VWZN01019726.1:477041-497054 GCA_013396955.1 Regulus satrapa | reverse complement strand
GCCCTTTTGCCGCCTTCCCCCCCCCCCCCCCCCCCCCTTTTTTTTTCTTTTTATTTTTTGCATAGAAATTAATTACAGGCAGCACACACAAATAGGGCTACAAGTTTTAAATTCTGACAGAGGCAAAAGATAGAGATGATGGTGAATGAATACATTTGCTTTCCCCTGAAATAGCATGAATTTTATTTTGGGGGGGTGGGGAAATGCTCTTTGCTGATTTTTCTAGAAAAATTAAAATTTTCTGAAGTTATGTATCAAGGAGGCTGATATTGTGGAAGTGATTGAGGCTAAAGCATGATGATATCAATCACAGAATTATAACTTTGTCTAGAAAATTTGAAGGAAGTTATATTAGCAGCCTAAATCAGTCTAGCACTGCAGTTGCTGGTGTAATGTTTTTATGCATTGAAATAAATTCAAGGTGAACATTGTCAGAGCATTGAAACAATTTTAGATATTCTGAATATAACACCTAGTAGTTTTACCCCAAAACTTGAATATTGATCTCCTTTGTTTTCTGCATTAACTTTCCTATCCTGTCTATCTAACCCCACCTGAAAACTGGATTTGAGTTTTTTACTCAAAAGACTGAGTGATATGAAATTCTGGTGAGTTATTATTTAGAATATTTGCTTGTGTATTCATTATCCCTTTTTCCTGAGCTGTAAAACAATTATTCTCAAAATATAATCAGACAAGTCTGGACAAAAAATCTACCCAAAGGTTTAAAAACCCCATGAGAGACATATGATGAGTGGGTGGGTTTTCTTCAGAGTCCATCTGTAAAACATTTTAGAGAAATGACATCCCACAAGTCTTGGTTAGAGGGAAGGATTGGGTCTGAGATGTTCAGAGAAGATAGTTAATGGAATTGTGACAATTTAACTGGGATATGTTTCTGAGAACTGTGTATTGAAATCTCAAAAGATCAGGATGTAAGAAAAGAGTAGCACCTCGAGCAAAACAAATTAAAAAATAAAAGACAATAAAAGGTGAGGGCAGAATTAATTCCTTGAGCCAATGAAATGTTTTAACTTCTAGTTAAGTCAATTTATTGCACCACTACTGAATTGGGAAGGAACTGAGGGTAAGAGACCCCAGGCAGAGAGATGAAATAAAGGGAAGAGGAATGAAATGTGTATTCTGGGTTGCTACCAGTTTGGAATGAGGAATGAGAAAGGGAAAAGCTGGAATAAAGCCTTGAAAGGGATGTGGTGGGAGAGCAGAGCTTCTGAAGGGCACAAGGCAGGGCAGAACCACTTTCCTGTGCCGTGAAGGGATGGTCAGTGAGGGGAAACAGAGTTAAGCTGAGATGAGGACATTGATCCTGCAAGTGTGAGTGGGGATTAATTTTGTTTGCCTGTGGGTAAACCAGATCAATTCATGAAGATTTGCTGTGGGTTGGGCTGTGCTGCTGGTGCAGGCACTAAGTGCTGCTGTTACAGGGAGAGACATTTAAATATCTATGTCAGCGTGAGGGGAATTGACTTTGACTGGGGAAGACAAAGTGACTGAGAATTGATTTTTATTGTGGAAGGAAATTGATCCAGAGAGAGGGGGAAAATCACTTTGATTCGTGTGTAAGGAGAGCTCCCACAGTGGTAGGGGACTGACAGAAGAAATGGACTTTGATTTTGGTCATGACATGATTTTGAACGGGGTATTTGTAGCAGTTGATAAGTGTCCTTCATGAGATAAGATTTCATGTTCTGTTCTGTGGGATGGCACCAGTCAACTCCCATTCAGAAGAGCAGTAATTCATATTTGAGCCAAAACAACTCGTTATTGAAAGCTGCATTGACCAAAAATTAGAGCTAGGAACTGTATCTTGAATAATTTCAGCATATTGACACTGTTAGTTATAAGCATGATGAACTCGTTGAATCCAATTTTTCAAGTTTTAATTTATTTTTATGCCTTTAAAAAGTTGGCGTGCTGATTTATTTAATGTTTCAGTTTCCATTTCCAATCCAAGGGAGATCCATTTGCTCAAGGCTGAAAAAATCTAAAAGGAAAAATATAATTTAAGCAAGTTTACTACACTGCCAACCATTGTGTTGCTTTATATTTGGTCCCTGGCAGAGATCTCTTCTTCCTGTCACCAGAAATTGTTTTAGTGTTTGAATCTGGCTGTAAGACTCACAGGTGGGATTCCTTCTTCAGGGCAAGGAGGGGATGGAGAATTCTGGGCCTGGAAAAACCAACTTCAGTTGTGTCCTTGTGGAAATCGTTTCCAGGTACGAGATGGAAAAAGTGACCTGGTTGAACAGGAACAAATCATTCCCGGCCAAGCTGATTGATTTATTTGCTAAATTAACAGCCTCTCTGGGCTGCCTCTGAGTACAGAATAGTATTTCTCTGTTGGGTTTCTTTGCTATTGAGTGAATATTGGTATTTCCTTGAACACTCTTGAAGAGAATGAAGTTTTAGGAACTATTTTATCAGCAGATTTTATCCTGGGCTATTTAATATCAATATTTTACTCTAAGTTCATTTTTTAGCCCTTAATTGATCCATCACAAAACTTTAATATCTTTTGCTATTGTTTATCACCCATAGGTGCTCACTGAATTAAATACCTAATAAAGGCAATTTTTTTGAAGTTAACTGAAGTACTTTTCAGTTTCTGTGTGGAAAAATATATGGCAATATTTAGCTTTGGTCATATCTCAACCAGACTGTCCTTGTTTCTAAGGAAGTGAATATATGGACAAGCAGAAGCAGGAGCTGTAATGTGGAAAATTTTTGTACAGAGAGATTGTGGAAAGTGGAAATTCTTTGAGAGCTTATAAAATAACAATTATTTAAAATTTTGTTCTTATGCCAAATTTTCATCTCAATTATTTTGAAGAAAGCAAAATCCAAGGCAATTGCAGTTTCTCATTCCAAAGCTAAAATCTGTCTGGAATCACAAGAATTAAAAAATAGATGGATGAAATAGTTTCAAAAATGCAGTGATTAGTAATCCAGACAAATTCCTCGGTTTCTGTGCAGGTGGCTCATAAATACTGTCATTGCCAGAAATTTTGTTGTCTTTCTTTTTAGTTTCCCTTACTAGACTTACTATCATTATTTTTTTTCTGAAAATATTACCTTAGTCTGTTTTAAGAGGACTGGTTTGTTATAAAATATTTTATAAAGTATAATGGCAAAAATATGTAGGGAACTTAAATACTTTAGTGCATATTTAGGGATTCAAAATCAAACAATTCACAATTATAGTCCAAGCTTAACTGTTGGCAGGTGAAGTGGTTTGTCATAGAATTACACTTATCTTTTAATGGGTGAGTTCAACACATCATAAAGATAATAAAGATACAAGGCTGTACATGCCTGTTCCAAGTCCAGGAAAGCAAAGGAAGGACGAGCTTGAAACAAAAAGAGATAAAATTGAAACAAGTGCTTAGAGAAAGGAAATTATTCTTTTCATATAGGTTTTCTTTCATTAGGTAATATATGGGATGTAATAGGAAATATATAGGATGCAATAAATCCCCAAAACAGCACAAGATTTTTCTCAAACTTCAGAGGTCTGTGTGAGACATGGTATTTCATAAATATTGGGTACTTAATTGTCTGTGTGAGAAATAACTGTTATTTATGGCCATTTTACATTTAAACTAAATTAGGAGCTGTAACCAAAGCTATCACTCCAGGGTTTATACAGTAATGTCTAGATCCGTGTGATGTATTTTAACCTGTGCACATATCCATTTAAAAGGGGCTTTATCTCCTGCTTGACAATCCTTAATAACACAATAGACCACTCCTTTATCCCCTTTCCATCCATTAGTCAATATATCCACAGCAACCAGCAATAACCCGGCAGCAAAAAGCCTACTTAAGTTCCTTAAAACCTCCCACCTGAATTGCTGTAGCCAGGAAAAACAAATGGGCCCAAAAATGTGTGGCTACGTTTTAAAATGTGCTGAGCACCTGCAGCTTCATCAAAGGATGCTGGATGTCAGCACTTAACAATTTAGCCCACAAAATTAAAAATATTAACCATGTGAATTCATAAAGGCTGCGGTGATCTGCGCCAAGGCTGGCATTTTCCCAGGGATCCCTCCTCAGCTGGGGTTGTACCAGGTTATTTTTGTGTTATTTTTGCCACTCTACCTGGTTATTTTATTTGTGTGGGACTGCCTGTCCCACACCTTGCTGGTCCTGCTGGGATCTGCTTGTGCTGGTGGGGGCACATGGGCTCCAGAGCTGCTTTGGGATCACCCCCAAAACCCAGACTGTTTTTTCAGACTCGGTTTCAGGTGAAAGCTCCTCACCCCAAATCCCTCTCACTTTTCCTTTCCCTGAGGCCTGTCCCCGTGTTGAAGGCTGTCGTTCCAAGGAGTGCAGACAGATACTGGGAAAACAGCAGGGCTGATGTTTTTCCAAGATCCATCACCTTTTATACGTCTGTAGAGGGTAGCTGTGAGCTTGCATTTTTGTATCTAGTTCTCAGAGGACGTTAGTACCTAAAAAAAAAAAAAAAAAAAAAAAATTAAAACTTCATAAATATGAGACTACAGTGAAGAATTGGAGGTTCATGCTGAAAGGATTTACAGAACTCTCAGCTTTTTACTGTTGCTCAATAGCATATAAAAGGTTTGTTTCAATGTCATAGACCTGGGATTTTCCTGGAAATAAGTCTGCAATGAAATCCTTTATTAACTGCTCACAGTCATGCAGAAAAATAAGTACATTAAATAAGGAGAATATGTTCTGAGCTGGGGGTTAGTTTTTCATACAGTTTTAAATTGAGCAGTCTGAGCATTTTAGCAATCTTCCTACCGCTATATGACACCTTAATAATACTATTTAAAAGGTTTGAATTGTTATTTTTGATGCTGGGTCTAGAAACATGGATGTCTACCTCCCTCTCTGCCTCTCTCTATTTCTCTCTCTGTAAACATATCCCCACTTTCCCAGCAGGTTCAAACACAGATGGCTGCCTTATTGCGACAGAAGCAAAAATGCTACATTAATGTTTAAAGAGATTAAAAATCCTCTTGGCAGCAGTGGCATATGTTACCAGTTAATTGTAGCACTGGAAGCTTCCCTGCTGTTTTAAAACATGGACTCATTTTACTTGCTTTCTGCAGAGCAGTATGAAATGTCAAATTTGTTGGTATAAGTTTTGAATCCGGTCTGACAAAAATGAGTCATTAAGACAATGTTGTTGTCCTTCTCTAACATAGTTTTTGAATCCAAATAATGTTCTGCTCCCATGCCAGCTCTGGCAGAAAGCTGGCTCCCTGCTCCAGCCCAGCAATCATGTGCACACTTTATCATTTCAGCAGAGGGCTTTGCCTTTGGAAGGCAGTTTTTAGCTCTTCACCTGCATTATTTCCTCTCATTGTCATCCTGGCCAAAGCAGGCTGCTGGTTTGAATTACTTTAAAGATGTAATGGTGGCTTTTTCTGGCCCAGCCTCCAGCTGGAAACAGAGCAGCCAAAGCCAGCCCGTGCCAGCCGGTGAGCAATGAGCGGTTCGGTGGCGCTGGAGCTGCTGGGGAGAGCCGTGGGCTGGGGTGAGCACGCTGCTGAGGAAAAGCAGCCTTACCCAAAAAATCCCTGCTCCCAGATCAACAGTGCTCAGCAGGGCACTGCTGACACTGTGCAGCTACTGCACGCTGCTTTTTGACTGGGGAAAAACAGTGTTGGAAACATGAACATTTCTGTCATTCCTTGCGTTAAGTTCCATTGCCATTATCGGAGATTATCCAGTTCTTAAATTGGAGAGAAGTTGCCCCGTCAGATATACATTAGGACAAAACAAAGGATTCGGTCTTCCTAACTGGCCTTTCAACCTCAAATGCTGTTAACAGGACACTTTTGCCTGAGAAAAGCTGGTGGTAAAACTTTGTGTTCCTGTACTGAATTATGTCACCTCACCCTGGTTAGAGCTGCACAGCCTTTCTGCGGCTTAAGCATCGTGGAAAGTAACTGTGGCACAAATACACTCTGATGTCAGAGAAGTAAACAAAACTTAGCCTCACGTATTGTCTGTGATCCTTTTTACTATTTGTTCTTTGCCATATGTGCACATTAGCTTTTACAGACAAGTAGATGTGATCTCTGCCCCTCAGGGGCTTGCAGTGGAGATTAAATATCTCATGGAGATGAGACATTCTTGTTGGTATTCTCAGCAGGGAGGGCCAAGTGTAGGGTAAGTGTGAACTATCCTGGCTTGTCTGAAAAAGAGACTTCAGACTGCCCAGAGCATACCTGATTCCAATTCCTGGCACTGATTTCTACATTTTGAAAAATCTGTGCAAACCCAGTTGGTTATCCCTGGTTTCTGATCAGTCTCGCTGCTCTTAGTTCACAGTTCCTCCTCCGATTATTTTTTCTCTCCTGATTTGATTGGATCATAAGTTCAGAATATAGGCAGTGAAAAATACAGCTCGAGATGCCTAATTAAAGAGCAGTTCATTTGCTGGCAGGAATTTGAGTTCCCTACCATGGATTCCTGTCCTAGGAGGTCGATTGTTATAGGACCTGTACAAGTCACTGGGTTACAGTCACCAAAGGAAATTCTCCTCCCTGAGTGTAAAAAGTTCTGTATTGACAAAATTTATGGCTACATAAATTATATTTGTGTGCTAATTAATACAAGTCTTTCAGGATAGACTTTCAGGAATTAGCAGGAAATTGTACTTAATTCTGAAGAGCAGTGAGCGTGGTGGTGGTGTCACCCACTGTCTCCTGCTAGTGAAAAACCACTGGTACCACATTCTTGCTCAGCTGAAACAGAACTTTTATTCCAGATTGCAAACCAGATCCTATCTCTGAGCTATTTGCAGCAGAGCAAACACCCATAACCCATAACACAGGCTACTTTCTAAGCATAAATAATAAATGAAATCTTCATATGGGACACTAATATTCTGGAACACTTGATTGATTAAATCTTGTTTGCATCTTACAGCAACATTAGAATACACAAATGATGTACCAATGATCAAGTAGTTGCAGAGGATAAGATTTTGTAAAAATTATTCTGGATAAGAGATACAATTTTTCTCATCCCAAGCTGTAAACTTACTTTTTTCAACACTCAGTGCATATTAAGACACCTATTTTCATAAAGTATTTTATGAAGGTCTGAATTTAGGGATTATGGTAAAGAAGTCCAGCCTTTCCAAAAATTTGGGTAGTATTTATAAAAGAGTAATCCAGCAGAAAAGAGAACTCCTTTTCTCCAGACATTCAAAGTCTGAAACACAAGATCAAAATATTATTTTGAAACAGCTAAATCTCAAATTTCTTTTCTACAGGCTGATTGAAGATGGAGATTGTCTTCTGTTTGTGAGGGTACTGGCGATTTACCAGAATTTCTGTCCCACTACTTACAGATATTCTTTGTTAAAATGCTAAAACACACATACATTGTCACAAAGGCAGTTGGAAAACATTCTGTAATTTTCTGTGCAGCAATAGGCATCACTTACACTGTTTAAATTGCAATTACTGGTGTCCTATTATTTGTTTACATTTTTATTGGAGCAACAAGATGAGTGCAGATGTAGCAGCAGCACCAATTCCTTGGGATTCACAGATACCCTAATTAAATTATTTTCATACTTTGTTTTCTGCAAGTGAAGTTTGCAGTTCTAGAAGAGAGTGTTTTTATCCTTCTTTCTCCTATTTGTGAACTTGTGATTGTAGCATAAAACACTAATAAAATTGAGTCTTTAGCTTTGAAGTTATAGTGAATCTGTTAAATACATAAACAAGCATATTTAGTTACTTTGCATTATTCATGTAACTGCAAAAAGATTCGCTCTGGGCAGACAATTACTGTGTATTAACATCTTGCCTTAGGGCAGTTGAAATGCTTTTTAATGAGGTGTTACCAATCCTGAATATCTTTCACTTGCCACTTGACCCAACAATTTATTTTTTGCTGTATGTGGGACATCTTGACATAAAATACTTTATTACAGTGATTCTGTTAATCATCTGCTATACTTACACAGAATTTTTATTGGCATAAAAGGTATTTATTAAACTAATTCATACTGGTTTAAGTAAAGACAACTAGTACCTACAGACTGAAATTAATTGGAATTTTCTGAGTGTTCAGATCCAGAGCCTAAGAAGCACATTGCTAAATTAGTATTCAGGTCATGAAAACAACTAATGAGGCTTCAGACCTATAAAAGTCCACTCAAACAAACACCTGCCAGTGTTGTAGAGAATATTCTGGCCCTGGCATCTGCTATGACCTGAAGGGCAGAGCAATATGAACTTACCTAAGACAGTATTTCAGATAATTTGAGATCTAGAGACCACAGCAACAAAGAGAAGAAAAACAGTTCTTCCTCCAGCATGAGGACACACATATCCACTGCTCAGCCTCAGCAGCAGCTTGAGTAGAAACAGGATTTCCAAAGTTATTTTCTTCAAATGATATGGTTCGGGTGCTTGCACTGCACCAGTGGGACTGAGTGGTCTGCTCGTGGTTGTACCTGGTGGATAAAATTATATTTCTGAAATGCTTTGGAGTAACGAGACTGTCAGGGGCCATAGTGTGAGTTTTGTACAGGAACTGCTCACACCAGCAGCTCTGATGTGGGAAGAGGGCCCTTGCCAAGGCACACCCTGGCATGAGCAGAGTTTGCAGCCATGCCTGCAGCCGGCTCTGATCTGTTCTCACCTCCAGCATTTGCTGACAGCAAGAGCAGAGCCCACAGTAAATCCAGTTGGGATGCCTGGAGATCAGAGAAACACCAGCACAGAGCTTTTCTCAGGTTGTTCTTATCCTGAACAGAGTTCAGACATCTTTCTCTCGTGCTTTGCTGCCTCGGAGGGGTTTCCACAGCAGCACGTGGCACCGGCGTGGATGGCACCAGCAGCTGCCGTGGCAGAGCAGGGGTGCAGTAGTCAGACACCTCCGCCTTTCACAAGCCTCAGTGCCTGGCCCAGAACCACTTGTCTAGAAAGGGGGGAAACAGACGTAACACAAATTAATTCATAAAGAAATCGCAGCGATCAGGACAAAGAGGTTGACCACCGCTTCGTTTGGTGCTGCAGCATATGGTGCACAAATATCATTCATCTTCCTGACTGGGAGGGGATACAGGGGAAAGGGGAATCTCTCTGGCATAGATGCCCATACAATGCCAGTTACTCTGCTGGAGCCTCTCTCTCCCTGTATATGTAATCTATGTTGAATTAATTTGTAGTTGGCTGAATTTCAAACACATCAACTTCGTTTTCATGTATGTTGATGGGATTTTCTTTTGGATCGGTTTCTTATGTTAATTAGCCCTCCATTTATGCTACATTGTAATGAGGTTTAGCAACTCTGCATGTGCAAGCCTGGTGGGAAATGGGCTGGATGTGCACAGTTTCAACTTTTGCAGTTGCCTGGTTTCCATACGTTAGAGATTTTCCTGTTTCCCAAGTCATGGGCAGCCTTAAGTGGGCCAATCAGTTCTTTTATAATTTTTCAGTGAAGAGGTTTTATTTGATGGAATATAAAGCGTGTTGTATTAACTTGCATTTTAAAGGAATGAGGGAGGATTTTAGCTGGGAGACTTACTGGCTCTTCAGAGCTTCAGCGGTGAAGTTAAAGAAAGAATAAATGGGATGGGTTTGCTGTGGCTTCCAGTCAGGCCTCTACTTGGAAGGGAAATACCAGATATCTAAAGCAAACTGCTCTATATTTAAGAAGAGATTAATGCAAGCAAATCTTAAATGTCTTTCTTTCTAGCAGAACAGAGACACGAGTTTCTCTGACACAAAGGAATTTCCCCATTAATTACTTTGCTCATTTGTTCAGTACCTGGAAAACACCTGATATAGTAGTCGTTGATATTTTCTGGGTTATTTATTAGGGCACAGAGGCTTCCTGTGTGTCCTTGAAGAAGCTGGTGGCACCCTTGGGATATCAACATGTGGTGGATCTGGGGCTCGGTGGGCAGAAAGTCTTGGCCTTGCCCCAAGGAAGCAGAGCCAGGTGAGCACGGCCAGTCCACGCCAAAGCTCAGGGTGATCCTATACCCAAGTTCATATGGCATAGCTTGGCTTTTAAAATCTCTGTTCAGTCAGCTCAGCATCGCACTAAAAAGGTTTGGGTGGTTTCAGTCACCCAGCCAAGCAGGGTGCTTGTTTCTGAGCCTGTTTCTGCCTGTGAAACACCTCCCACCCACCCACTCCTTATACAACAACCTCAGCTGAGCTTGGCTCTTAAAAGCCTCTTTCTTCAGGAGCCCGAGGCAGGAGCTGTAATTGCCAGGTCATAAGTAGCTTCTTCAAAACAAAACCTTATTTGTTCCTTCTCCCACGCAGAGCAACTGTCAGTGGTGCAGGAGTTAAAAGCAATTGTCTGTTTTCCCTTTTACAACTACCTCAATTTTCCCTTATCACAGTAGAACTTAATAAACTACTCTCAAGGAACCCTTTTGAATACAAGAATCTTTCTCTCTCCAAATATATTTGCAAAGCAAAAAGTATTCCTATTGCCTGCTGAAGTACCTTAAAATATTTAGTATTTTTCTGCCATGTTATGGGAAAAAAAAGTTCATCTAGTTGACGTGGCTTAGACTGTTCGCATTTCTCAGAAGAAGTTTGCAATAAATATTCATCTTAACCTGAGGCGTTGTCGTTAATATTCAAACTCAGGCTTTTCAACTTTATATTTTAAATAAGTGTTCTGGAAATGTATGAATGGACCCTCATTCTCAACAAATCCATGTTCCACATGTAGATGTATTTTAATATGTAGAATTACTGATAGCATAATTATGAACTTGTCCGTCCAAATCATTTGGTTCATTCAGCCATTATGGTCAAAATTTATTGTATTGGAACATGTGTAAAACTCTTCTCCTCACTTAAGTGAAATAATCTGTGTAGTACCAAAACCTGAATTTCTGAAAGGTATTTTTAAGATGTCCTCCCATGTGAGCACTGAGCAGTACCATTATGATAAGAATTACATCAGCAATTCCTGTTATGCAATCAGTAGTGGGGAAATTGTGCTTTATATTCTGTTGAATGTTGCAGTGAACATGAAGCAGGGGGAGGACTGAGCCCAAGTTCCCCCTATAAATAACAAAATCAATACCCAATGTTTATCTGTGCTAAGGTTTGCCTGCTTTGCCACAGTGAAAATTGGAGGCTGCACAAAGAATGAGCACTGGATAAATAATAAACACTGGCCTTTAATGGGGCATTTTAGGAGGTCGGGTGGTCAATGCAGTAGAAGCATTTGTTGGCTCTGGGAATCCATCCAGCTTCAGACTGTGGTCAAACACAAAGATGACTGAAATCCCAGTATTTCCTGAATTTAACCTTTTAGGAAATCAGACTCTCAATATATAATTGAATATGCCATTCCTTGGGGAAACAAAAGAGCCTCCTTGCCTACTACATTCAGCTCTTCAGCTCTGTGGTTCTCGCAGTGTCTTAAGTAAATCAATGTGAAATAGAGAAAGTTTGCAGCGTTTAGTTGAATGAAGCCATTTTTAGAGCAGGAAAGAAAATCCCCAGTGCTTATAAAGTGGCAAGACTGTCTTGATGTGCATTTTCTCAACAGAACTTGCTGCATAGTCACCCATGGTCAGCAATCTAGAGAAGAGAAATGTGCAAAACCATTTGCAGCATGGCATTGCACCAGAAACCAAGGGGAAAAGCAAAAATCTGAATAAGTAGGCATGCCTATGAGTGATCATTACCATCAATAAATAAAACGTGTAAGTACGTCATTTTAGTATGCTTAATTGTTTTGCTAAACTAACACACTAATGACTATTGTCTTTTCATGAAGAAAATCCCGAGCGTGAAGCAAGACTTCAAAGAAGAGACTGGAAATTCTGCTCATGGCTAAGAGATTTCAAGGGACCCTACAGCTGAGGGGGAAGTTCTGTACAACAAAATCTCTTGCAGTGCCTTGTTCACTGCTTGTCTGCCATCTAATCCAAACAACTCTTAACCCCTGACAAAGCAGCAGCTCCTTTGCTGGGTGCTCTGTCCGTACTTGTCTGCCCTGATGGCACAGCCCAAAAGGGGCAGGGTTGTTCCACGCCTGCCTTTTGGGAGCATCACTGAACAGGTGAAGAGATGCCACGTTCTGAACACAGCAGCCATAGAATAGTCCCGTGTATTTTGCTTTAAATCACTGTAGCTAGAGATGTGCCCTTGGTTTTCCCCATCAGGGCAACAATCCCTGGCATGGCACCATTTCTCCTAAAACAAACCAAAATAAAGAAGGGTCTCCCTCAAGGAGGGAACAGAAGGATGTGTATCTGAGAAAAAGCCAGGGCAGAGCACACATTTACCTATTCACCAGCTGGGGAAAGATGGAATTGTCTGAGGACATGAGGGGCACTTGCCTCAAAATCACAACTTATATTAATGTGTAAGGTGGATGAGACCCCAAAGGCCATCGAGTCTGACTGCTGACCATGTTCCCAACTGCCCACAGGCAGGTTTTTGGAACCCTTCCAGCAGATGGAACGAGCAGGGGCCTACCACCACCCAGCCTAAGGATCTCCTTGCCTTATTATCCCAGGAATAAATGGAATGCTTGAGCAGCATTCCTAAAAGCACTCGTGAGTGGTCCATGATAGCTGAGTGCCAGCTCTAATTTATGAACCCCCTAATAAACAACCATGGAAAAAAGAGTTTGTTGGGATTTTTTTTTAAAATAATTGTTAACTTCATTGCAGAGCTGATTAATTGCAGAATTTGGTCTGTTAGACATTACTAAGAAAAAGGAGATGAGATCAATATATACAGTATGTACTACACAAATAAAATTGTTTGAAACAGCTTATTTTGCAAGCTACTGAAGGCTGATTAAAACCAGTTTGCCTAAATTTACTTTGGCTGCCTAGCAAAGAGATTTTAATTTCATAATCACAAATACTTCACCCAGTGTACTTCTCCCCCCCCACCCAATTAGAATGGATGAACACACAGAGGAACAGAAAGTTTGGAAAAATTTAAATGTAGCATGTCTTAAATTTCCAATGTTTCTCTTGGCAACCTAAATATTGTTTTAACTTTGTTTTAACTTGTGGTGTGATTATACATTGGCTCACATAGGGGAACTGCAAAGCTCTGCCTGCTGAGCATCATTAAGCACTTTGGTGCTCAGTGGGAGTTTGTTCATTAGGAAGAGTGTGTTATGAATTTTACTCTCTGAGCATCTTTGTCTGTGAGAGGGAGGGAGAGTGAGGTAATGAGAAGAAAATATAAGATCAATCATTTAAATGTACAAAACAAGAAAATATTAATACTTCTGTTTAAAGGAATTAAAGTATTGCCCAGAAGAAAATAAGCATCAACACGTGTGCTATGAAAGAAGTCTCCTGAAACCTGTTGCTACTTCTGTTTGGAAATTTGCATTATTTCCTCTGATTTAGTCTGCTTGGCAGAGATCCACCAGTCTGCCATATTTTACCTTTTGGTTTATAGTTTCCTTTTATGTGTTATTGTAATTTTTTTAAAATCTTGTGATGTATGAAGGTATAACTTATAATATAATTTATTCTAATGCCTACCCATACTTAAAAATGAATTCTACTTGCAAAAAAAAAAAGGAAGTCTTAATTGGTAAAGACTTAAAATGACATGATTTTTACCCATTTTATAAGATTCAATATTTTCACAGCTCAGAATAACCTGTAGCAGATTATTACTTAAATGATTTTACACATCAGTTCCTAGGTATAATAGACTATGTGGTCAGAGAGTGGAATGTTGAAGCTGGTAGAAAAGGATGTATTTTGTAGGATATACAAAATACATTTAATTTCTCATTGCAGTATTTTAAAAATGGCTTCATTTCATATTCACAAGGGCTTCATTCTAAGGTTTTGTAATTCTGTTGGCTTCTTCGATGTATAATTTTATTTACATCAACATGAATTTGGTGAAAAAACAAACCCACCATTTTGCAAATGTTTTTACAATGCCAATGCAGCGTTAGACCCACCTGGCATAAATGACATTCGTTAAGATTTCCCAATATACTTATTTTAGCTGAATATGTTATTTATATATAAGACTGCATTTTTACCTATGAACATTAAAAATGAAGAAACAAGTACTGAAGGAGGAGAGAAATGTGAACAATGGATAATATCTGTTCCTTTAAATTATGTCTCCAAATATTTTTCCTCTATGAAAGTAGCTTAAGCAACTCCTGCTGTCTTGTTGTTCGACATCCACTACTGCCCATCTGCCTATTGATTGGTAGGAAACTCCAAATGGGAATTTCATCTCATTAATCATGTCACATCACAGGGATTAGGGGAAAAAAAAAAAAAAAAAAATCCTTTATGCTTCACAGCAGCCATCTAATGCCCAGTAAGACAAGTGAACGAATATGATATGGATAGAATATCTTCCCACTAATTAAAGGTCATCTGCTAAAAACTGTGAGTCAGGCTGGCTCTGATCTAAGCCTGCACACCCTTTCCAAAATGAAGGCAGCAGTAAATAGGTATTTCTAACTCAAACGTGAGCAGAGCTGGAGAATAAAGCCATCCATTAGGGAGCAGGGCAGTGGCAGCAGTGGTTCTCCCCCAGTATCCCCTGCCAAAGCCGGTCCCACGGATTGTCCCCTGTCCCCCTCACACCCCATCAATATCCCTGCAACGCCACCAACGTCGTCTACCTTGTAAGGCACTCGGATTTGTCTAAGCCTGTTTGGTACTGTAACGAGCAGGGAAAAGCAATTAAAATTGCTGAGCAGGTGAGGCCAGGTTCCCTTGCAGTGAGGGCACCATGGCAGATGAGAGGGACACACACAGCCTTGGACGAAAGCCAACTTATTAATGGAATTTGACCATGCAAAACTTGTTGAAATCCCTCTAGAACATCAAATGCCACATTATAATATCTTTACTGAGGTCCCTGCCGTTCCCAGGAAATCTTTAATTCCCTTTTAAGGGTATGGTTTTTTTTTCAGTTATATTTTTCAAAGCAAGATTTGTGGGATGTATTTTGGGTTGCATTTATGTTTTGCTTTTTCTCTGTAGTGAAAGCTCTCATCTGTTAAAAACAGGTAGGTGGGACCTGGCCTTTTTGTTGGAAAGAAACCTTGAAGGAGCTAAGGTTTATTTTGACTGAACTAAACAGGTTTTTTTTTTGCTTTTGAGTTAATAGACAATTTAAAGTAATGAATATCCTTGAAAATATGGCTCATGATGTTGCATTTAATATCTTGCAGGGGATTTTTTTTCATGCCAGTTACTGGAAATGATGGTAACACAGGTATAGTTTTAATTAATATATTTGCTTATGGGATAAGGTAACAAATAATCTCTCTAAAATCAGCAGCATAATGCTGCATACTGCTAGTGCAAAGACTGATAAAATATGGATAATTTTTGTCCTGATATTTGTATTTTGAAAGTTTATGAGCTTGCAATTATTTTGCACCCTTTTTATTCAGTTTTCTAACATTCTAACAAATTATTCAATCTCCTGAAACAAGAAATTGCCCAGCAATGCTTACAACCACTAGTTTACAAAGATCATGACTTTCGCAGAAAAATATGAATTTTTCCATTGACCTGTATACTTAGAGGAAGTTCATGCTGAAGCCTAAGTGAAATGAGAAATAAAAACATCTGTATTTCTGGTACTACCAAACCTCCAGGTAGAAGGAAAGGGATGAAAACAAATGGCTGATGAGTGTCTATATTCCTCTGCTGAGTGGATTTAAATATTTTTTCTTTCCTCCCTCCCCCGACTTGCCTCTTTTCCTAGTCTATAAACCATCCTCTGACTGTCCTCCTATCAGACCTGATTCCCTTCCAGATGAGTCTTTCCAAGCCCTCACCTGATACCAGACCTCATTCATTGTAATCAAACCATCTCCACCCCATCCTCTCTCCCTGACTGCAGCTCAGTTTATCCCTTCAGTTCCTGCTTCCCCATTCCATTCACAGCTGATCTTCTTTCTGCATTTAATCCTGGATCCCTTCCCATTCAGGCCCACGTTTCCCAGATTACCCCATCAAGGGTTTGCTGACCCTCCCTGTTATTCAGTTTTCACCCTTCTGCATTTGTAGCAGCTCAATCCATTCAGAAACCCCTTCTATTAGGAGCAGGGTCACTGATCCCAAATGAAATCCAGGCTTTTCCCCTAAAGCTGCATCTCCCCTCACCCGGAGCAGCTAAGAGCAGAATTACCCCAGGGATTGTTCATAAATGTCAGCTCTTCAGGGATTTTCTGAACATGAATAAGGGCATGCAGGACAAAAAAATTTTTTTTTTTTTTAAAATTTTTTTTTAATGCTAAAGGTGTAGAGCTTCATGTTAGATGTCCCCACTGGCTCAGAACAAGCTGGGATGTCAGTCCAGCACTCAGAGAATTTCTCAGGCTGTTTTCAGGAGCTGCTGAGCACCTTCAGGTGTTCAGGCAGGGCTGGGAAACGTGGCTGGAGAGCTGGGACGTGCCCCCACAGCAGGCACCTCTTCCCTGCTGGTGTCTGCACGCCTCCTGCTCCTCACAACCCAGCCCAACAGGCTCCTGACACAGAAGGTCTTTGCAAAGTTCTGTCTGATGCAGCTACATATCCTTGCAGGCTTTGAATTTTGATCTTATAAAGCTGTCAATATTATTCACTTCTCGTGTAGTGACAGGCAATCACCTCAAACATGACAAATATTGAGTAATCTACTCAACCTTTTGCCATTCAGAGGGAAGCTGACAAATCTTTCTTCTTGGCTATCTTGTTTGTAACAACTTTTTTGACCAAAGAACAGCATTTTTAGTTCAGACAGCAGAAATATTCATCCCAAACTTCCTGACATTCAGCACGTCATCTGTGTGCAGGAGCCCACACAGCGTAAAGCAGCATAATTCATATTTCTTCCTTCAAACAATTATTTTAAATTCATCTTACAGGGAGAGAACAGGCTTAAAATAGGCTCCATACTTGAACCTTAGTTCCAGCTTTCAGCAAAGCAGATTTCAGTGAATTGTGAGGCATTTCTGTTACCTGGTGCCAAACTCAACTGCTTTGATGTTAAGATAAAAACATCCTGAATCTGCCCAGCAGGATAAGGAAAACACACTTTACGGGTTGCTTACACTCTCATTCGTTCCTTGCCAACAAGACAGCGCATTAAAAGCTTTTAAACTATTCACTTTTCCAGCTGAAGCTTTGCATTGTTCGTACCCTTTCTATCCAGATCCTGGGAGCAGGGATGCTCTGGTGGCTCGTGGCAGAGGGTGGACCCCTCTTATTTAAATTAGGGGGAACCCAGAGAAGAGAGATGCTCGTGAGGAGGGGACAATCTCTCCAGACATGTTGTTCCTAGCACATATTGATTTCTAGCATGTCGTGGCAAGCAAAAGTTGAACAACCATAATTTTATGAAAATGACAATTGAACAGCGCATCTGGTGAGAATTCATTTATGCTTTTTACATTTTTAACAACCTGGCTATTTTTACTCTTCTCATCCTCTCAAAGGGAGTACAATGTAATGAAGCATGGAGCTGGAACTAGGCCACACCTCAGCTGGAAAATGTCAAATTCTATTATGTGATCCTCAAAAGCATAAATCATAGCTGCACATTTTTAAAGGCATAAATGAGGGAGGGAACAACATAAAACATTTATTTGAACTCATGCAAAGTATTTATAGTACAGAATGGTAGAGTATGGGATTTTATTTATGTAATGTAGAAATATAGATTACTATAATATATTCAAAAGTTGAAACCTATGATACACAGGATCTTCCCTCTGCTGAGACATCCCTTTGAACACTGAACTTTCTTGCATTTAATTTTTTTCTAGTTGTCAGCTAAAAAACTGACCTGCTCAGTGTCAGAAACTGCTAGTTCTTTGTCACCTAAAATCCTGATATTATATAGGACAACAATTTGAATTGTCTTAAGTTTAAAGAAATGCTTGATTAGAGTAATATCCAGCAGTCCACATTTCCACATTTTTTAAATATTAAATTGCACTTTCCATGCATTGTTTCCCATGTTTCATTGCTTAAATTACATACAGGGAGGAAGCTGTGTCTCTTTGGCAGCAGCAGTACCAAAGTTCATAGCTATTTAAATAAATAAATAGCATTTACTAAGTACTTAGGAGGAGGAAGGAAGGTTGTTAAACTCACTTACTCTCACTTTTCCCATTCTCTTCAATATTCCTTTTATTCTAAGAGGTTTTAACTGTGGAAGTCTGACCCTATTTACAATAACTTTGTCTTTCGGGGTGTGTTCCACACCTCTTGATTCTGTAGCACCATTTTTTAAAGGCTTTTCAGGAACTATACAAATTATTAGATGACACTTATGGGGGCAGCTGATAGGCTACGTTATAATGTGATTATATGTATATATATATTGATGAGATATTTTTGTCCACTATTCAATGTGGAGCAGAGGAGGGTCTTGGAAGGGCATGTAAAATACTTCTACAACATAAGAATGTTAGTAGGCTGATAGGGATTATAGATTATAGTATATTGAATGCATAAAAATAGGCTGCATTCATTATTATGTAATTAAACTGGACTCAAACTCATCTCACTGCTACCACTAAAACTAAAATGACAAATCACATTATTTATTATCTAGTAAGCATGTTCTTAATTTGAGCTACAACTTCTATACCTCTACAGCTTCTGAGATCCTGGTTAAAGCTTTTGTGAGACAAATTGTCAGCTGAGAACCATTTTAAGAGCTGTTTTCAGAACCGAATTCTGTGTTCTGAGGCACAATTTGCTCTGTGCACATTTTCCTATCTTGAATACAGTGATTTTATCACAGCACCCTCAGGTGTATGAACAGCAACAACCTCTGGGGTGCTATTTCTTCTAATATCCTTTATCCAGAGAGATCTTGTGCAGCTGAACTTTGAGGGTTTATTTCTGCCTTGGCCTGGGATCAGTGGATGAGGATCTTTCCCAATGGATGTTTCTGTTATCCCTGTGACACAAAAGAAATGCAAACATGGAATAGCCCGTGCCGTCTGTGCAGCTCTGCTGTTCCTGAAGGCATTTATTTCCCTGTTCCTGGCTCAGTACAGCAAATTTTCTGTGGTTTAGGAGACATTAAACTGCCAGGGGAGCAGAGACGACCATCTAGTGCTTTGACCAACATTGGTGGACAAACCTTTGACATTTAAACCCAGGCTAGAAAGTGGAGGACAGGCAGAGGATACTCCTGAGCCCGTTGTGCTGAGGACTGGCATTCCAGAGTCTCACATCTGCTGGTGCTTCCCAGCTGCTGAACACGTGTGTGTCCCTGTGTCACACTGCTGGAGGCCATCCAAGCAGCGGCAGGGGTTTCTGCTTCACCACGATTCACTCATCTGGAATCCTCAATCCTGCACCTGAAGGTGAAGGCAGTGCAGGCTGCCTGCCCAGAGCTGTCTCAGGCCACCCTAGGATGAGATGGGGCAGGAGGGAAAAACGTGGATTTGCTCTACTCAGGGGTACACACATCAACCTGTATAAATACATAAACTACTGATCTTGTTCTTTGCCTCACATCAGTAAGTTTTCAACTACTTTTAAGAGAAAGCCTTTGATCCTAACAATGCTGATGCCATTTCGCTTCATTGTATATGATTTGTTACCAGCTTATATCTACACACTGTTCTTGTGCAGCAGATATTTGTGTTGAACATTTGAAATCTAATCTTCCATTCTGTTCTGACTGATTTAATCTCCTTGGCTTTAAATTGTCTGCCTGAAGTCACTGCAGAATGGATCAAGAGAGGAACACTCAGCTCATTTAGAAGGAGGTTAAGAAGCTATTCTTGAGTTATTCTTAAGAGCTCTTAACCTGTTCTTAAAATTTTAAGGCGCTTTTCTAAGCCTGAAGTGTTGCAAGGAGTAAATTGAAGATTAAAGGTGAAGCCAGATAGTTTAAGAATATTATGGTTTGCCTTTTAGGGCCTCAGCAGGGATTTCTTTCCCTTCCAGACCACTTCATGCCCCACAGGACACCTCCAGTCTGGGCCACTGTGTCACGGCCACCCCGGAAAGCAGATGAACCAAAGTAGTTTAAAAAAAAAAAA
>VWZN01019726.1:448049-476993 GCA_013396955.1 Regulus satrapa | reverse complement strand
TTTGAAGGGAAAAAAAAAAGTAAAAATAGAAGTCAGGGCATTGAGCAAGCTGGAAGGGGAGACAGTTCCCTGGCAGCAGGGACTGAGCAAAGGGCAGACAGCTCCCAGTGCAGAGAGGGAAGGGTTAATGTTCAGTGGCTCTGCTCAGCCCTGGACAGACACGTTCCCACTAATTTCCAGCCTTCCTCTATAACACTTAGCTTAGAACTCAGCAGAAACCGGGTTTTTCAGTGTTTGAGCAGACATTTGGCAACTTGTGAAGTGTCAGATGAGTACTGGTGAATTTGAGAACTGGGGTGAACGTTTGTGTCAGGGAAGGAAAAAATCTTCACAGCAGAAAGCACTCTCTAACCTGAGAGTGAAGGTACCTGAAATAAAGTAACTTTAGTCTGTTCCAATTACACTCAAAGCCAAATCCTGCACTGCTGACACTTTACAGACTTTACAACTCCTGAAATCTGGTTTAAGGGATAGGCTGCACACTGGATACTTAGTATAAACTGAAGGTGGTGAAGGTTTAAACTGTGGCCTAAATATAATTTAATCTCACGAGAGACTATGGCTGAAAAATCCTATTTAAAGTGCCAGCAAGGCAGAGAGAGCAGTGTGTAGGATTCAGGAAGGCAGGATTCCTGCTGGGCTGTCCTGTCCAACATCAAGGCTTTGGAAGCCCAGACAGTGAGGATTGTCCTGCCTTGATTTCTGGGATGCAGTCTCAAAGAAATGCACAGGTCCAAGTGTTCAGCCTTCCTTGATTCTTTCTCACCCCACTGGGACATAGCCCCTTCTCTGTGGATTCTCATCTACATGATAAAACACTTCATAAATCTAAAACATAATTCACTGGGCTATTGTTAGGGAATTTTAGATTTATCATCACTCCTACTTAATTCCATTTAATCTTTTAATTTACCTGCTGTTAATTTATCACAGCTTTCTGGGCTGGCTGGGTTTTTTTCCCACTCATCTGCGAGGTGTTGGATGCTGACAGTGACGGAAACCTCACAGGAAGCACTGACAAGGTCTGAAAAATAATTCTGGAGCCCTTGTGTTGCTAAGGAAGTTTCATCAGTAGAACCAACGATTTGAGATTGTTTTCTCAGCAGTGCATGAGATAAATGAGAACTATTTCCAGATTCAGTAATTTTGAAATCTGAAGGAACGATCTTATCAGTTTGCTGGCCACCCTGAACGGAATGCATCAAAAAAGATTTATAGGGAACGGGCATACCTGTTTTCTTTCAAAGCAAAAAAAGCCCAAGCAAAAAATGTTGTATGGAGCTGGTTTTACCTACTTCATTTTGCATTAAATATAAAACCTATATGTTTTGTGTAACTAGCTACTCATTCTTTACTGCTGGGATAAGCAAACTGGTAAATGAAAATAAAAACAGGTGAAATTTATTAAATTAGGAAAGAAAACTCTCTATGAGGTCTGAGCTGGTGGAATATTTAATGTGGTGTCTTCTAGAATTTTCTGAGTGGGTAAAGGAATCTCTCAGAAAAACTTTGTTTACACAGTTGAACCTGAGATGCCTCTGTACTGAAAAAAGGAGGACATTTTATTTTCTACAAGCTACAAAGATTGACTGTTTTAAAATCTACCATCCTCAAGCATATGATAAAAGATGTTGACTAATATGTAAAATGAACAACAACAACAACAAAATCTGCTTTTATTTTAAAGTTAGTTTAACTGAGCTACTTCCAAACAAAAGCATATTCTGGTAATGATAATTGTAGAGTGAAGGAAACTGTATTTCAGTTAAGAATCTATTCTTTTTATTAAAATTATCATCTTTAATTTTTAC
Source organism: Regulus satrapa (assembly GCA_013396955.1). Taxonomy (NCBI): domain Eukaryota; kingdom Metazoa; phylum Chordata; class Aves; order Passeriformes; family Regulidae; genus Regulus; species Regulus satrapa. The sequence continues at coordinate 475,182 of VWZN01019726.1, read as the reverse complement.
GTCAAATCTTGTTGGTACAATACTATGAGTCATAATCCTATTTTAAGAGTTATTAATCTGGTGTTAATTTGCAAAGTGCATTTGACTGAGTTACAAAAAAAACCTCTCCAACTTCAAAGTGTCTTGGTTTCACCATGTGGATCTGACCTGGGAGATTTCTGGTGATTTCTTTTACCAATAAAAATAGATCCCATCTATTTTTTGGCTCTAGGTTTCTAATTCTCAGATGGTGCCATGAATCACTGCATGTATTCCCCAGGTCTGAGCTTCCAGGCCCTCCAGACCCTTCCCAGCTGGTGTCAGTCAGCAGAATTTCCCTGTCCCTGCTCTGCTGGCCTTGTGCAAGAGCTCTCTTATGCTTTTAGGCAATTCCCTTTCCTGATGTTTTGATTTTCCTTTCCCTTCTCTCACCTCTCTGGAGCAGTTTCAGACTATCAGCCCATGAAGGCCTGAGTTATTTAGGGGGACAGCTCATTTGTAACTTACTTTTTTCTGTTTTTCTCCTGGGGCAGTAGGATGGAGGTTGGAAGTGCTGGCTTGCTTTTATACGGAGTGGTTAATCTGATGCAAGTGCACTGAATGTGCTCTATGCAAACAAATTCCTATAAGCCTCAAAGCTGGATTTAATCTGTGTCCTCCTTCAGCTTTTTTCCTGCTCCTGTCATGAAGGTGTATTTTCCCTCATGTGCTACCTGATTCTGTCCTGAAATGCATATTTGATTTCATCAAAATGAACTTAGCATGCGAATTCTCACATATAAACTGGTACCCAGCAGCCTAAGGAGGAAGATTCTGATAATTAAGATGACAGTAGATGGCTGTTTCCTCTCTTTGATTGCAAAAGGAACATCCAGCTCTTGGCCAACACATCCTGGTGGCTCCTTCCCAGGCAGGAGCTGTGTGTGTGTGTGTGTGTGTGTGTGTGTGTGTTTTGGAACCAGCCACACTCCTCAGGCCCTCAGAGAACATCCTGTTATGAGGAAACAGCCTTTCAATTGTGTCTTGGTGCAACAATGCACAGTTCTGGAACAGTTTCAGTGACAGTCACCGATGGATTATCGGGCAATGCTTCCCTGAAGGCCTCACAGCCCAGAGGTTCTGATAAAAACGGAGAGCTCTGCCTGCTTTGTTACACTCACAAGAATTTGCCTTTTCCTCTGCAGTCACAGAATCCCAGCACATTTTGGGTTGGAGTGAGCTCAAAGCACATCTCATCTCACTCCTGCCCTGGCAGGGACACCTCCCACCATCCCAGGATGCTCCCAGCCCCGTCCAGCCTGGCCTTGGGCACTCCAGGGATCCGGGGCAGCCACAGCTGCTCTGGGCACCCTGGGCCAGGGCCTCACCAATAATAATCTTAACTTTGGGTGACGTTTGTGTGATCTGGTCAAAGACTGTGGCACCCCTTTCCTTTCTGAGTGTGCAGCTTTTGTTGATAGGGTGCATCCTGGGGCACATCCTCCTTTATTTCTCTTCTCAATCCTCTCTCCAATCTTTGCATTAGCTTTTTTGGGGGGGTTGGATGGGGGTGGCCTGTCACCAGGTTCCCTTTTTTGTCAGGTACTATTATATAAAGAAAAATTAATGTAAGGTAAAAAGTAGATGCCTTTAAAAAGATACCAATAAATCATTCAAAGTCTGTCAGTTTTCTGCACAGGCTGCTAGGAGAATAGATTTAATGGATCTACATACAACTGAGATTTTCTATATTGCTGAAGCTTTCTAATCTGGCAGAGCTTTGCATCATTTGGAACCAGCCCCATATCGTGGGAAGACTCCACTGATTTCTCTCAAGGAGTGCTTTGGTTGTGGGGGAGCCCATGTATAGCTTCTCTATAAGTGCTGCTGGATGTATATTTTGAGACACAAAGCCTAAGAATACAGCACAGAATGTGACAATGCAGAATATAGAAAGAAGCTGCTGATTACCATTTGTATTTTTAGACTCCTCGTTTCAGGAGGATGCCAAAAGCAAACTGCAGCAGTCAGATCCAACTGTATGTTGCCTCATGGCAGTATAAAATAGTGAGACCATTTCAGAAACTAGATTAAGAATCATAGTTTTTCCTGCTGCATAAAATTGATGAAATTGTATAGAAATCTGGATTGTGGATCACAAATTAATGTAAGAGCTCCAAGCTTTTTCTTTTTTTTTTTTTTTTTTTTTTTTTTTTTTTCCCCCTGTTTTTGTGTTTAAGCTACTGGGCAAGTTGTTGCATGAATAAATTTATTTTCTTCCTCTGAAACAGTATAATATTAAATGCTGTGTTGTTGGCATAAAATATAAGTTGATCAGACAGACAAAGATTATTATTCTGACAACTGTATACACAAGGGTATCATTGTACATTGAATTTCAGTGTGTAATATGGTATAAATCTTCATGAGAGACTCAACTTTTATTGGCTGCACAGAAGGTGCTTTTCCTTATTAAATACGGGAGATGGTCCCAGGGGGATTATTTTAAAAATATCTTTATCCATTTTTTCCCCAGCCAGTCTCTGTGCTCTGGGAGGCTCCTGGATTCAGCGGGGTGAGGAATTCTCCCTGGAATACCTGGATGGAGACACAGTCGTGCTTGGAATGTTTTGCCTCAGCAGAACCCACACAAGCCTCACCTTTCCCATTCCATGAGCTCTGTTTGGAGCCTGTAGGACACAAAAATTCACCTTAATTCAGTGAAGTGTTACCAGCAAAACCCTAAAATCCCTCTGGATCTCCACTCCTGCCATTCCTGGCTGCCACTGGCTGTTGCCATCCTCCCTTTCCACCTGCTGAGGATTTGGGGGGGCACGAGGACCCCCAAAGCCCTCTTTCACTTCTGCACAAAATGAAGGGCAAAGACTGAGACACCCTCTTGTGGAATTTCAGCTGCATCCATAATTTTCCTGGCCAGTGCAGGGATATCAGTTTTTATTGGCCATGAGCAATTAGGAGATTTCATCAACTGTCCATCCAGAGGGTCCCCTCCACCCTCCTCAATCAGCCAGACTGAAGAGACCGTGGAATTTAATGGTTTCTCTCTTGCTCCAGGTTTATTAGTCAGTTAATGGCATTGCTCAGCTGGGAGGGCTCTGGGCACAGGGCTGTGACTGCACTTGGAGCTGATGAAATGCCAGTTCTCCACAGATTCATATATTGCATTCAACAAGTCACTTTAATCTTTATTTGACATCCCTTTTCCCACCTGTAAATGAGAATCAGGTGGATCTTTCCTGTGGGGACCTCTGTGCCCCCACACCCACCCTATTTAGAGATTTAGCCATGGAATAAATGAATATTCCACAGAAAGGGGGAGTTTGGGGGATGAAGGCAAGGCTCAGGTCTGGGCTGTGCACTTTTTCTTTAAATCAGACAAAAGCAGGGCTCAAACTTCCAACACTTTTTTGCTATGAAATTTGTTAATTGTGACATTTCAGACCCTTTTAGAGTCCATATGAAAACCTGACATTATTAATTTTTTTTACAATTTACAGCATCAAAGCCTTCCCAGCTGTCCAAAATTATCTCTTTTCATCCTGGTACTTTCTGTTATGACTTTATAGTTCAATGCACTTCAAATCTTAGACTATGCCAGTACTTTTTATACCAGTACCAACTATAAAGTTTATTTGCATCACCTTTATAGCATAAGTAAGGACTATGAAATGTTGTTTCTTTGCTACTGATTTGTGTATTATTATGTTGATAGAGAGTAACAGCTGTAAGGACAAAATAACACTTATTTCACCACCCACAGGAACATGAAATTGCATATATTGTTTTTAAAATTAGCTATCACACGTAAAGTTCGATTGTATATAGCTAAATAATAAAAGTAAGTGCATTTTTAGGTGATCTTCAAATGAGGTCACAGTGCTGATGAAGTTCTCAGTATTTCTCTGATTTTATGAGATTCCAAGGGCAGTGATGAGATGTGTGGCACACAGGTACAAGTGGCCAATTTAAAAATGCCCTAAATATAACTTGATGGGATAATCACGTTTACAGTCCACAAAATGTGCATGAATGCATATTGAGGTGAGAAAAACACATCCAGTGAGGAAATAATACACTATTAAAGTGAATATGTTTTATTCGCTGTTAATTTTAATTAAGACTCATTCTTAATTCTCATGTATACAATTGGAAAGGTATATTATGGTACATAGTTTCCATGGCCTCCTTTTGCACTCTTTCCTTCAGCTTAAGTGGGTATGTGTATATATATATATATTTTTTTTTTTTTTTAATTATTTTTTTTTTTTAAGCAGAGTTGTTTAGGAGTGGCCTCTGGGTCTCCATCCTCTGCCTGGATGTTTCTAAAGCCCACAGGGAGGGCTCAGGGCAGCATTTCCTGCAAACTCTGCTCCCCCAAGGCAAGGACAGCATAAGCCACAAGCCTTGAGGAATAAGGGGGGGCAATTCTTTCTCAAACACTGATCCAACTGAACACTTCAAAATTCTGATCCGGAAGGAGAAATGATCACTGGGGCTGCTCTCCTTCAGGGCGTCTGGAACCCAGAGCAAAGCTCCTGAGTTATTAGCTGGGTAGTTTAGCATTTATCTTCTGAAGTCACTGCCAAAGGCAGAATAAAGAATACAGGCAGAATAAAGAATAACACCACATTGATAAATATGCATCATTTCACCCTGCCTTCCACAAGAATTGTATAAAATGGAAAGGCATAATTGGACTCTTAGTAAATACAATAGATCAGAATTTATTTCAGGGTGGATTTATCTTTTTTTTTTTTTTTTTTTTCCCCAGATTGAATCGTTGTAACATCAGATTTCAACCTGCTGTGAGTGATTTTTGGGTCTGATTTACAAATCTTTCAGATGGAGAATGTCATATGGAAACAAAAGAAATGTTTCCTTGGCCATGGCTTTTTGGTTATGAGAATTTATCTGACTGGGGGCCAAAAACAGAAGAGAAACTGAGTTGTGCTGGCTGAAGGAATGTGTTTGTCACCTTGAGAGCCTGGGATCTGCACTCCAGCTGGTGGGATGGGGAGTCCCCAGAGGTCTCCTGCCTCTCCCCTTCCTCTCCTGTGCCCTGGCCCACCACAATGGTTGTGGCTTTTGGTTTATTCCTATGGCTGATCTACAGCCTGAGTGTGGCAGTGGAAATGAAAGCATGGCAGAGCCACTGAGTGCAGCAATCCCATCTCCAAGCTGCTCTTCAGATGGCAAAGGAATTCACAATCAAATGTTGCTTCCAGTTTATAATTTCCTGATGCCATTTTTCTCTCAGGGGCAGAAGATCTGAGATGCAAATTGGAGCTGCATTATTGTTTTTGTCTCAGAGGGAGCATCTTTATGGAACACTCAGCTCTGACAGAGGCATGGGGAGAGCTGGCAGCTCTGGGCTGAGCAGCTTTTCTGCCTGTCTCCCACCATACACCTCATCAGGGTGATGTGCCTTTATTTTATCCTTTTGAATATAAAGAATATTAAACCCAGAATGGAGGATGCCTTAAAATCTTTTCAGCTCACAGTGCAGTGTGTGATAAACTCCAGTCAAACAAGAGCAATTACTAAACATTTTTAATAATTAGGCAATGGTTTGCCAAATATCTTACCTATTTTTTTAAAAAAAATATTTTCCAAAAGCAAGTAAGAAATGGCCATAAGAACTACTGGCTACTGTTCAGGAAGACTTAATGGAACGACCTGTGGTGGTTGCACCGAAATAAAACATAAAACCAGAAATAGCAGAAGGTAAGAATGGCCAGACTGTGTTGAACAAAAAGGTGTTGAGCCCAGGTCCTCCACAAGAATATTCCAAGGCACCTTCAAGGCCATGTAGCTCTGTGCCTACAACTCCATAAGGACATCTATGAGGATGTCACAAGCCAAAGGTTGTATCTGTGTGTTTAATCACCCTAGACAGCTTAATCTTGATTAATTTAGCTGCTCCTTATGCAGGTTATGCTGCATAAAGGTCTGGAAAGCCTCAAAAGCTTAGAATTCAAAATACATTTTTCTAATGTTAAAGGATACTTGATTTACAGTCCTCAGTTTGTCTTTGTAGATTAACATTCACCACTGTAGAGTTACAAATATTTTATTACTATTTCAATTGTCTATTTGTTTTATTCTCTGGCAATAAAACCTCCAAAAACCTTATTCCCATGCTTTTTCCTTCACTTCCACTTCACACGTGGCCACTGACGTGGTTGCAGAAGCCTTTGAGCAGGAGGGGGGAGCAAATGACTTCCTGGGACCTCGTCACCCTGAATTATTCTATCAGTCAATACAATCTAGAGTCAACAATTTCCTTCAGTGCCAAGGAGAATTACAAACAACTAAACCTGTTTTTAACAGGCACGAAAAAGCAGAACCCACCACAGATTTTCAGCACAGAAAAAAAAAGTAATGAGTTTTCCTCTGAGCATCCCTCTCCATGGAAGAAGCTCTGTAGCACCGAGGGACACCGAGCATTTCTGTGCTCCATTTAATCCCACAGCCAGCTGGCCAGCAGCAGCAGGCTGGTGGCCAGGCAGTGTTTGTGGTTTGGTGGCACTGGGAAAACCTGGAATGAGTGTCTGATGTCCTTTCCCCACTGCTCCTCCCCACGAAAGGACACCAGGCCGGTTGTTTTTCTTTCTTACCTGGTGGAATGCGCTGACGTGATGTGAGTGAGTGGTACAGGAGAGGAACAGGCTTTTTGTCAGAGGCTGGACACCTGCAGACAAAATAAAAGATTTTATTTGCCTCCCTCTGGTCCTGTATAGCTCAAATAGACAACTGGGCTGGGTTTTAATATTACAAAATACACGGCAAAACCCCCTGAATCCCAAGGCACGTGGGAAGGAGCAGGGCCAGATCACAGCACAGCTGGCTGAGCAAACCCTGCCAGGCTGGGGGTGGGCTGGGAGCAGAGAGAGGCCTGAAGAGGATGGGGAAGGAAGAGAGGAAGGATGCTGTGAGGGTTGTGTCCAGGATGGGGATGAGGTGGCTGCGAGGATGCTCCGCTCTGTGGCCAGCTCAGACCAGCAGCAGCTGGCCGGGAACGCCCCGATATTCCTGGAGCCACTGTGGGGACAAAAGCAGGGCATGGTGACTCCGTTCAGCCTGAGGATGAAGGCTGATCTGGAGGGTGCAGAGCATTCCTGGCACAGGGAATTCCCCAGGAGCTCAGGGACCTGCACTGTTGAACACAACTACATGGAAAATGTCAGGGCAGGCTCTGCAGGGCAAATTCTGGGTCTGGGGAGAAAACCCTGACCCCTTCTCCACCCTCAGAATGAGGAAAAACAGACTTAAAAGATCTTATATGGTGCTTCCAAATATCCAGAAGCAGTTTATCACTGGATTACAACTTATAAGAAAAAAGTAGCAAATGTGCAAACTTCAGGTTCACTGCCTTATTCAGGAGTGAAAAAAATATTTCACAAAAAACTCCTCAAACTTCTAAAATTGGCATCGTCAAAGAAAAAGCACCAGTGTATTTGTATATTCAGGAAAATGACTCCTGAAGGAAGTCTTCCCAAAAGTCCTTCTGGCTCTGTGTAATTCAGGGAGATAGATGCATATGCCCATGAATTCTTTAACTGGAGAAATGTCTTTTATTCCCGTATAGCAGATGCACAAAGGGAATGGGTATGTTTTATAACTTAGGCTTTTAAATAATAAATAAATGCTGACATTCTCAGCTGAGACATCTTGATTTTTGTGTACTGTGTAATACTGAAGTGTACAAACTTTTTTTTAGAAGGAATTATTTTTCCCTTTTTAAAAAGAATACGAAACCTCAAGAATATGATAAAACATCACAGTTGGTTTCCAAACGCTTTGCATCTTAATATGGTTGAAGTTAAGGCAGTAAGTAATTTCTGAGTTTTTCCCTTGAGCCACGTAGTTCTTTTCATATGTAATTATTCTCTGAGTGCATTAGATAATGCTACGGTTCCCACAGCTGTATACACATCTATAAATCATTAATGAGGCAGTTAACTGAAACAAAACTATAAAAGATTTGCATTACCCGGCAGAACCCAGCCTTAATTGACTTCCAGTTATTTACAATTAATTTTTCCATTTGGAATAATGATTGCAAGTAACTTAGGGTTTTTTATTACTGAGGAATTAGATGCTGACTATTCATCAAAAGTTTTTACAGAGGGACTGTGTCAGTGGACAGTAATGAGCCGGAGGTAATCTGATTTTTACACGCACATACAGTCCCCACACTGGCAGAGGGGATGGGGTGGGAGGGGGCATGGGCAGTAAAATGCAGACAGGAGCCAGCACAAACTTTTTTTGTCCTTTTTATCACATACCTAAGTTTGACAACAATTAATTTTCTTTATAGCATCCAGCTGAAAGGCAATAGGATGAATAGAGCTGGCTGCAGTTCCACATAGAATAAACCTCATGAATGAAGAGTGAGTAAATATTTATTTCTATCTTACAAGACTATAAGATAGACACTGGGGAATAAACGACAGAGAGGCTGTCGAGTAAATATCATTCCATTATGCTATTTTAAAATTACTTTTATAGAGCCAATAGAGCACAGAGCAAATCCTCATTAAGTCATCACTGAGGCAGGCCCAGGATCGGGGCTGTGCCTGGACAGACACACAGAAGAGATCAGCTCTCCGTGCCAGGTGAGCATAGCTCTGGCTGACATTAATGGCCTGGGGACGTGCTCATCAGCAAGGGATGTCACGTTCAAATTCCTAATAAAATTGAAGTCAAAAACCACCAGGCCCGTTTGCAGCAGCTGATGTTATCTCCCCGACGCTTCAGCCTTGCCTGTCCAGAATGCCTGAGCACACGCCGGTGGAGATTCCTGCCTGGGAACCACAGTGGGAACATGAGTAAAGTCTCAGGTTCTGGGGTGCTCTACGCTGCATCCTTGGGAATCAATCCTTCCCTGAGACTGAGCAAATGATGCTTTAGAGATTTCCCCTCTCTAGCCCTACTGGGTACAAAACACATCCCATAAACATTCGGGTTGTTGCCTGTCCTCCCCCTCAGCTACAGCTGCCATGCTGAGGAAGTTGAATTTATGCTTTATTTGCTTGTTTAAAGTAAATATTTTTGTTGTCTTTTGGCTAGCACCCGAGCCTCTGCACTCGTGCCAGCTGCCCGGGCTGCCCTGAGCCAGGCACTGCAGGTGAAATCAGCCCTGGGAGCACAGGGAGGGCACGGGGAGCTCTGACTGCTGAGGATGTGGTGCAGACCGAGAGACAGACACTGGTGAATGTGGGGGGGGTTTAATTCTGAGTGATGGCAAAGCAAGAGGCTGCTCTCTGCCTTATCAATAGGTGCCAGCAAGAGGCCACTGGAATTGATCTAGGAAACGACAATCCGACGCTGGTAACCTTGAAAATCCTGCAATCTCCTGCTGGAGTCATTTTTCCCAGGCACTGTTCCGCTGGGCTGTGCTGCACAGTGTAATGTAAAGTAAGGTGACAGCCTGGCCATGGGTCATTCAGCCTGTCAGTAATTCCAGGCTTGGCAAATTGGTCCTGCCTCCTCACCAGTCCATGAACTTCACAGACACTTAACTTACTCATGCTACGCTGGCTACTGCATCAGTGTCGCTGGAAAAGCCCCCTCCATGTCTGAAGCCTGAGAGGCTTTTCCTTTGGAAATCGGGCTGGTACCAGATGAGCAAACAATATTATTATTTTCATTAAGACATCACTTCCTGTCAACACACAACATTGGCAATTGCATTTCAAATAGCTGTGCCTTGACAAATTGTAGAGTACAATTTAGGCAGTGCTTTTGTTGTGGCCATGATCCTTCTTACGGGGCTTGTTGCCCTGGAGTGGGGAAAGCTCTATTTATAAACTCAGAACTCCAGTAACTCGTTATGCACAGAGATGATATTGCTGACATTGATTTTTGTTTTATTTTTTTTTTCTCCCAATGGGTCCAAAGTATCAAATTGACCAACCCCCTATTTCTTGCAGGAATCCTGAACAGTCTGATACTGCCTCAAGCAGCAAAATAGAAATACTCCTCCTTGGGAGCATCTTGAGGGTTTGCTTTGAAGAACCCAAAACCAACTTAAGTGAAAACAAAAGTTTCATTTAGTCAAAATTTCTGTTATTTTCCAAAAAGCCAATAACTATGAAAAGCATGCCATTTACTTACCACATTTTACAAATCAGGAGTCCTAGTCCTGCAGGGTTTCTCATTCCAGTGGCAGAGTTCTCACCCCCCTGTGTCTCCTTCCAGCTGGGTTTGGTGTGGTGTAAGAGTCTGGACCTGTGAATCCAGGCTGTGGATTAAACACAATTGCTTTTCTCTTCTCCCTTTATGCTTTTTTTTTCTTTTTCCCCCCAAGTTAGTATGGGCAGAACATAACATACTACAAAAAATAAAGAATTAGCAGTCAGGCTATGAGGAATTATGTCTTTTGCCTTTGGAATGGAATCTCAATATTCAGCTATGAGGAAAAAGCCATGAAATCAGAAGCTTTTTGCACAGCTTTGCACATTGTAGAGTAATTTCAACATTGTAATACAGGTGTCAAACGTTACTAAATCAGCTGTCAAATGCTATCCAACACTTACTCTGCACAGGTGTAAATAATCACATAAAATGCAAAGCACTGATCTGACACCAAAAATCTCCATGTACCATTTCTGTCTTCAGCAGTTTTACAGGACTATCAAGAAAAAGTCCAATAGGGAGTTTATTCCTTGTTTTTGAAGCTTTTTTGGTCTGTTTTCTTCCTTTCAGGGATGTGGATACCCCTTCTGCTCCAGCTGACACCAAGGAAAAGATTGCAACAATTTGCATGGAATAGCTTCGGGCTGATCTACAAAGAACAATATTATGTTTCATAATAATGCTCCAAATGTTAAAGAAATTTTCCAGCCAAAACCTCTCTTCTGTAAGTGCCCCAGCATCATCAACTGATGGCAGCACAGCTCTGGGAATAAACACTTTCAGCTGATGGCAGGAACCGTCAGGGGAAACACGAAACAGGTATTTCTCCCTGACACAGAATGAAACATATGATAAAAGTTCAATGCCAAATCCTATCAGCACTGGATCGAATTAAGGTTTATTTTTTATTCCCATTCTTTTCTCTCTTTTTAGCTAATTCATCCTGTTTCATTTAATGCCACTGTTTTTTCCTGTTTGGCCACTTTGGTGGACGGGGGTGGGGGTACACAACTCATTTAAGGCATGTGGCTTTGGGTAACAAAATTAAAGCTTTAGGCAAAGCCCAGGCCCCTGTGCCGTGTCCATCTCTCCAAAGGCAGGGCAGGGTGACCACAAACACCTCCCTGCCCCTCCTGCAGCACGGTCCCGGAGGTGCCCTGCTCCATCCACGAGCTGCTGGGGCATTCAAGTGCTTCATGCAGAGCATTTAAATCAGGCTGTGGACAGCAAAACTCTCTAATAACCTCATCTCACCCCTGTCAGGGGTGTGGGACGGCAACATTTATTGTGAGGGAGCTGTGATACAAACCTTACCATAATGAATCCACTTCAGGTAACAACTCAAAAGGACTTAGTTTGTCTCCACTGCTTTATTTCGCATTTTCTTGTGAAAAGTAAGTCTGGCTCACTGGGGGCTGAGTGAAGCACACAGTGATTAATTAGAGCTGGACTGATTTTGTATAGCTCAATACGAACATGTCACTTTCTCGGGCTGCCTCAGCTCTCACCAGCCAGAATTTATTCCAGAATGCTTGCTCTGGTACCAGGAGCAGCAGGTGTGTACATATATATATGTATATATACATGTATATGTGTGTGTGTGTGTATGTGTGTGTATATATATATATATGTATGTATGTATTTGTGTGTAGCAAACCCCTCCCCTTTTCCCACAACTAACCACTCCAGGGATCTACTGCTCAGTAAATAAAACGTTTCAGTGTCCTTTCTGAAAGAGCTGTGAAAGCATTTTCAAACATGCAAGGCTGAATGTATGTTAAAACAGTTAAACTATTATAAAGCATCCAGTTTTTAAAGTATCACTTATCATTAGAACACTTTAATGTATGGGGCTGTATTTGCTTTCACAGTTTTGGATTACATCAACAGAATCCTATAATGAAGATGTAAGATCTTACTGTGTTTGTAACTGAAACTCAGAAAAATGGGAGTTTTTATTTTAAAAAACGAGCTCCAAGATTTTTTCCCCCTGCCTTAGATGCCCACACGCAAATGTTAATGCAAAGGATGCTCTGTTCCAACAGAAGACCCAAAGAGGTTCAGGTCTAAAGGCACCCACAAAAGCTGCAGCATTTGTGCTCTGCTGACACTGAACTGGCTCGTTTCAATTGATTTCTTTGATGTACAAATATAAAGCAGTAGCAAATCATTATCCAACCATAATACATCATTATAAAATACTTTTTTTTACTGCCCTTCCATCTCAGCTTCAAATCATCAAAGACGCACTTATTTGCAGACAGAACTAAAGTCAGATTGTTTACTAATTGCGATTTTACAAGCGCTTAAACATTTCGCAGTATGTATTAGAAATGATGATAGCACAAGACCTGGCTCAGAACAACCCCTCAGTGAATTCCCCCCCTCCCTGTCCCCAGCAGGGCCAGTGGATGCTGCAGGAGCACCACAAGAAGCAGCAGGGCAAGGTGGGAAGCGCCTTCGTCAGCGCCCTTGCCAAAGGTTCCAGATCCAAGCCCAGGCTGGGAATTGTCCCATGTGGATTTAGGGCTCAGTGCCTGCACAAGCACAGGAGGGGCTGTGGAGATCAGCTGAGACCATAAAGGAAATTTGTAACAATTCAGGTTGGCCCAGGTTTTGTCACGTTACCAAAAATAGTCTGTAAATAAATGTATTTACAGGCCACTTCCATGTAAGGCAGCAATTTCTTCAAGCAGCATCCAGGTTTTTAATGCACAGCCGTGCATTTCCACAGCAGCGTTCTCACTGTGCTATAGATCCAGGCTTCAAATGGAGATTGGGCACTATTGATCCTCGGGGGGGTTTATTGTGGTCTGCACTCCCCAGGACTCCAAGCTCTAACCCAGCAGGCAGGACCCTGGCGAGCCCCACGGCCACTCCCAGGGCCCCCACAGCCCTGGGGGAGCAGAGCTGCCTCGGGGTGCTGCTCCCCAAACCCCAGCTGAGCTGCCCCCACTGCAGCACGAGGGGCTGCCCCTGCCCCTCTGACCCACACCCAGAAAAAAAACCACCCTAAAACCCCAACGCCCAAGTGCTGTCCCTCTCTGGGGCTGTCCCGGTGAGGAGGAGTGTGGCGGTGAAGGCTCCTCCACCCCAGGGTGTGCTCAGGCTGAGCTGACAGCCAAACCTCTTCCTCTGTCAATCCTTACCAGGAACCGCCTACTAAGGACTGACAACGGCCTCTCAAGTTTATCAGTCTCACTAAACTTCATTTGTCTGTATTTTGACACTGAAAACCAATCTGGGACGGACAAATCAGGAATCAACCTGTGCTCATCAACCCAGGCTCAGTGGTGCTTTAAGGAATGTGTACATCAGCCACTGAGGGGAAAAATACTCAAAAAGCCTTTATGGAGATGAAATTAAAGTGCAAAAATGTTGATATTTAAAGACTGAGCTATTTAGTTAGATTAAGTCTTTTAAACTACATGATACTGGATAACTGAGCAAAGATCTCTCTTCAAAATCTGTGCTTCACAGGGGCACAGCCAGACATGCTGCAGCACCCCAAGAGCTCCTTTCAACTCCTTTTTAAAAATAAGATTTAGAAAGAAAGTCCAGCCCTCACTTGAGTAAATCTCACTGGAATGGAAACTAAAATTAATATAATACCTAAAGGTACAATTTAAGTTCTGGGGTTGCAATGTTTCATTCACACGTCAGCATTTATTAAGAATCAGGACTCACAATTCCTAATGCTCCTGTTTCTTTGTATCATTCAACTTTTGATGGTTTGATAAATGGCAGCACGATTAATGCAGTTATTAGAACAGCTGTTATAAAAACAATATGGAACAAACCCAATTTGAACCCAATTGCAAGGATATTCTGGTAAGTCACTTGATCACCTGTAGAACAGAGGGCAACCCATTTTCTTCAACTGGCACAGGTTAAGCTAAAAGATTTATTTTAGGAACAAAAAACCCAGGTGATTCTGTTCTGCAGTCTGCTCACAAGAGTCTTGCTAATGAGGAAAAAATGCAGTGCTAAAAATGAAAGAAATTGTGAACACTCTACATTTAGATGTAGCCAGAAGTAAACATAATCATAGGGAATATATTCCCTGGAGATCTCTTTAAAGGTCTTTTTTGTTTTCAGGTGACAGTGATTTATGTTCAGGGCATGTGTGTGTAAACATGTGTACATAAACAGGAGTTTGTAAGGAAACAAGCACCGTGCCTTTGACCCAGGAATTAAAATAAAGAGGGAACAGGTGATCACTTAATTCCACCTGACTCAAACCAGCTTTCAGCCCCATATTTTGAGCATGGAAGTTTTCAGTTGCAAAGTTCAGGATCTGGAGCATACAATAATTAGGAAAATGTTTAATACCAACCCACCCTCTTTATTAAGTCATTTCTTCAAGTATTTTTAATAGTGCAAAATACTGGTTTGCATTAGTACAGTTACTATGGGAATTCACAGTCCAAAAAAAATCTTAAAAGATTTCCAAAGTCAAACAAAAAACTTTTTAATACTGTATTTTTAGCAAGAACATTTTTAACAAAGAATGTGTACTTTAACTTAATATGGTACAACAGAGAAACCATACTTAAAAGTTTCCATTATCTAACACTCTACTGCATATTCATTTTTCCATCTTAAAAGACCAAAAGCCAAGCTGAACTGAGCATTAAAAAAAAAGCATCAATTATAATCCTCATATTACATCAGCTATTAGGGTTTAGCTCACACTTTTGAATCGGTCATCTAATGAAAGGACAATTTTTACATCGTTCTTTTAAAAAATGTACACACATTTCTTTTTAAAACGTAATATATATTGAGTATCTGCTTCAGTAAACAAAGCTTAATTTATAAACACAATCGAAACAGCTCCATGTTGAACAGTTTCAGTGATAAACTGGACTTGTATGATGTACAGCCAGTGAGGACCATTGTGGCTTAAAATCATTGTGCCATTGCTATTCAGTAACAGCCACCTCCTAAGGAAAAAAAAAAAAAAAAAAGAAAAGAAAAGTTCTTTTTTGGGATGGGATGGGGAGAGGAAATAATTCATGTATGTGCTTAAAAATACTAAAACTCCTTTCTATCTCCGGGGACCTAAAAATGATCTGTTGTGACAGGCTTGGTTTGGTATGGTAAGCTTGTAAAAAGTCTCAGTATTTCATAATACGGCAGTTTTCAATGCAGCAACAGTAAATTGCTTGAAATTGTCCTTCAAGTTTCATGCTACAAATCCTGTTCCTCACACAGTACTGAAGGCATCAAAGGTTGGAAGGGACATTTCTCAGGAACTATATAGTCTTCAAATAGTGGTCATTATACATTTTTCAGCAATAGGTGGCTCCTTCAGTACATAATGGTCGGTTTGATGTATGTTCTGTTTTCTGGAGGGAAACAAAAGACAAGTAAAAAGTCAATTACACAGCTGAACATTTTATATAATTAACTCACACTGTGGTGGTTTCTTCTCTTGGTTGTGGATCTTTTCCTTCCTCAAGCCAAAGGAGCAGATCTACAAGTGATATAAATTAAAGGTCCATCACATGGACAGGTTCTGTGGAGGAAAAGGAGGTGCTGGGTGACACCTGGCCAAGCCCTCAAGGAAGGACAAAGAGCCACCACCACTTGCCCTGGCGTTTGCCAGAAATGGCTCGGGACAGGCTGCAAACAAACTGGTTCGGATTTTCTTCCTTTAAGGCTTTTCTTTTTTTTTTTAAATCAAGCCCTCCTTTTCTCCCGAAGGCAGCCTGTGTTGGATTGCTGCCTCCCTGGGACAAACCCAGGGACAAGGCACCAGCTTTACCACACACCCTTGTCACTGCACAAAACCTGCCAGGGAAGAGGGTGTTAAAGCTGCACTGCTTTCAAAAAATGTAAATCAGGATCTGTTCTTGGAAAACTGTTCTTTCATTCAGAAACCACCACATTTCTCTTAAAATTCTATTTCTTTATTTAGAGAACGAAACAGAAAAGCACTTCATAAAAATATTCCTACTTATAGTACCTATCAACTCTGATTTTTCACATTAAGCAACTTTAAGCCCAGAGAAAAAATAAATATTGAAATGCCCACAGAAACTGAAGCTAACAAGAATCCATATTCTTGTTCATTATACAATGAATCATGAATCCACCCAGCTAAATCTGCAAGAACTGATCTGGAAGATGATAGCGAAATGATAATATGGAGCAGCATTTTGTATAATGTTGACATCTCTTCCATTCCTGTTTTACATACGCCAATACTGAGCACTCCTAAGGAACGAACAAGTATTGACCTGCAAACTGACACTGATCCTTGGAGCAATCTCCAAGTTTGCCACATTTCAATTTCAAAATGCATTTCAGCTATAATATGAGTGATTTATCATTTAGCAGTAGCTGTCAAAGTAACCTCCGAGATAAAACAAAAACATCTGGAACCGTAAACAGAGGAGAGCAGTAGCTGAATTTTAATCCAAATCCGACATGTTCACTTCATTAGGAACAGGAAACAGCTAATTAGTAATTGAATGTTTCGTGGTTTTAAGGAGGCTCAGACTCTCCAAACTGAGATGATTTAATACGTATTTTGGATGTAAGCACAAATAAAGATCACAAGAGCCAGGGACATAACAACTCCACAGGGACATTTGGGAGCCTCCAAAGAAAGAACTAAAATTAGTTTCAGGCCATTGGCTGATGAAAATTCTTGTCTTAAACCTAGTGGGGAATTACTAGAGCCTGAGGAGGGGGGTCAGCAGAAATGCAAGGGTTGAGCACTGTGGAGTTTGTTCGTGGTCTGGGTTGTTTTTTTCCTTTTTCTCATGATCATTAGGAAACTGCACATGGCTTCTTCCTAGGGGAGGCTGTTCTTTATGTCCTTACTAAATTTTAAGTATTATTTTTCAAATTAAGGTAACATGAGGACACTGAAGGTACTGTGGGCTGAGTAAACTTTGGAACAGGTTGCTGTATTTCCTTCCAATCCCCTTTTATTTCTCAAGGAAAGTACAATAGAGGTATCTGGAATACCTGTAAGAGAGAAAAGCAAATGCCACAGCTCAAGCCCAGTGCAGCCACCCAGGAGACATCACTGATCAGTGAACAGAAAGTGCATACTTAAATATTTCCTTTTTTATAACACCCTCAATTATTCTCCAGAAATTAAACCACTTTTTTTGTTGCTGTGCAATAAACTGAATTTCATGGCATTAACCACGTCACACAGCAACCACCTCTGAGGAATTAACGTGTTGGGAGCAGCTGTGCCCCCACTTACACAGGAAAGACAATGCGATGTTGTCAAATTAATCTTTTCTGGAGAATATTCACCATCTCCTCAGTGCAGCTGACTGCAAGCTACAGACCATTTTATAGCACTTTACTGTGTTATACAGCAAAGATTTGAATAAATCTGTGTGCAATAAATGTATTCCTTTATCAGGTTTATCCCTTAATCAAATATTCATTTATGTGGGCTTCATTCTATTAAAAAACGAAATTATACAAAGGTGAGCGAAAGCGTAGATTTACAGTAGTTTAAAGCCTAATCTCATTCTCTAGGGGTAATACTGACAATATAAAAACTGTATAAATGATATTCCCTAACACTAAATATGCTTATGAGCCCCCTGTGCATGTTACACTGCTTTACAGCCTACAGAGCAATGCATGACTGGCTTAATAAGCAAGACATTTAGAAAAGAGTGGTTTTTTTCCCCTTCACAATGTATAAGACAAGTAAAGATCTCCAAGTTTCTTGGTGAGCCAGAGTCTGTGTTAACAGCTGGAATTTTTCCTCAGGATGGCACAATTCCCTGAGTTGTTAGCCCAGGGCAGATGGGTACAGTTCTTGCACTTTTTAATCCACAATATCATTACTTTTCTTTTTCTTTCAAGGTTTTAATGGGTGCATAAAGAACAAATCCAAAAACAATAATCATCATCTCTGTATTGATTCACTTCCCACCCCAACCCCTACCCACAGCCTATTTCACATCTCAGAATTTTCTGAATCCTATGTTTGTAAGACCTCTGATTTAAACTGGGAATTCAGCTTTATTTCCCTAAACTACTTTAAAACAAAGCTTCCACGTGTACCCTCCCAATGTGCCCTGGCAGAGGAGAAACAGCCTGGCTGCATCTCCACCTTGGGATTGCCAGGGCTCTGTGGCACAGTGGGAACTGTGAAGAACTCACTGGAGGAAGGAAATGCAGTGAGAAAAGAGATAAATATGTTGTATCAATAACTAAATTATCCATGTAATTTATCAGGTATAACCCAGCACCACAAGCTGCAGAGAATATGGGTAAGCAGGGATGAGACAATAAACTGAAAATCCTGCTCTGCCAGCTAGGCTGGAGGAGGAGCTGGGAGAGCAGCTGGAGCAAGGTGAGGTGGAGCTGAGAGTGGCCAGAGCAGGGCAGGAGGGGCCAGGGCAGTCCTGTGCCAGGCTCTGCCCTCCCACAGCCTCTGCCCAGGGCTGGCATCCCTGAGTCCCACAGGAAACCACAAGGGCACAAGAGATGAGCTCTGCACCCTTCCCAGGCTGGGTAAACAGCACCTCAGTTAGATCAGAGCCAAGCTCAGCTTTGGAGAAAGCAACACACGGGAAATGCAATGCTTTAACAATAAATTGCAAAACTGGGGCTAGTTAGTTTGAACCAGTGTTGTACTGTGTACAAAGAAAAAAATCAGAAAAAAATAGTTTGCTTGTACAAAGGATTGCATGCCTCTGAAAACCCTCCTTCCCCATAGACTCTGGCAGACAGGAGTGCTGCCTGCCTGCAAGGGGAATGAATCCAGGCCCCTGCTTGTGGGTAAAGACAGAGCAATTTCCAAAACTCAGCAAAGGATCCCTTCAGTACCATGAAAAGAAGAATGGATCTCAGCTGATCGTTCAGCTGAATGATGGGTAAAGCTTACTTCTTTGCCTGCTTATTAGTTGTCTTGTTTCTTCTTCTTTGCCTGCTTATTAGTTGTCCAGCAAAACTTCTCTTTTATCTACGAATATCCTTCAAACTGAGCAGTGAAAGAGTAGGGCACGGCTCCCTCCACACCCAAGAAGAACACGGCCAATAAATGCTGGTTCTGTGAGCAGCAGTACCAACAAAGTTTGTTTTCATCTCTCACACTTTCCTATGGCCTCTGTCTGTAGAGGTGTCCTCAGGTATCCAGAGCTGGCTGAGCCCAGGGGTGCCTTGGGGTGGGCTCTCCATCCCTCAGGAGCCTGCTGCCCGACCCTGCACATCGCTCACTCACAGAGCTGCTGGTTGGAGCATCTTCCCCACTTCCTTTGTGTGTAAGGCTGCTGAGTTGACCCTGTCAAATATTTCCTCATCTATGTTAACAGAGCTAAAACACCTCGTTCTAAACCCAGGATCTCCAGTAAGGCCCTGACGGGGCAGCTCTCAGCTGCATGTGGCCAGTGTGGGCATGGAGTGACAGTCTGGGAACTGCACAGGAGCTTTAAAGAGCTTTTCCAGGAGCTCTGCAATGACACAGCAGGAGGCAGCCTCCAGGAGACATGTTCTAGGGACAGGACCAGCTTGGCCAGAAGGAAGAACAACAGGCCTAAGACTCAGATAAAACAGCTTGGATTTGAAAACTCACTAGTTAGATCCGAACATCAATAAACTAAAGTCCAGTCTTCTATGAGATAAAGCCCAAAATATGTTCCAAAGCCCACCAGTCCATCATCTTTGACAGACAGGTAAAAATAAAATGGTATTCATGCTAAACCTGAGAGTTTTTGTGCCAAATCTCTGCCAGGTTATGTCAAACAAAAGCAGCAGCAGCAGCCCTGGCTCACCCTCCTGTTGCAGGCACAGTGAAGTACATTTTCACCTCAGGAAAGCCTGCCTGTCTATGCTGCTGCCTTCTCCCTGAAATTTTATTTTTTTGTAAATTGTTGTTATCAAGTATTACTGTAACATCTACTTTTAAAGATTTTAAGCTAACATTGCTTTGCTGATTGTTCCAATATCCCCTAACAATGAAATATTGTAATACAAAAGTTAACTAAGGTATAAACATGCAAAAGGAGAAGTCTCCCTGCGATCATAAAATGATGTTATTTTCTGTTCAGCAGTTCATGTTACTGCTGTTCATGCTAATTAATTAAAGGAGCTGTTGCTGTAATGTGCAAACAGGGAATCTGAGAAACTGAGAGGGCTTTTAGGTCTCAGAGTGAAGTTAAGTCAATCTGGGTGCGGGCAATCAAATGTAATGAAATCACTTGTCAGTGCTAAGCTTGCAAAAACTGTGAAGTTTGACTAGGGAGTAAAAGGATTATAATTAGATTTCCAATAGGATAATAACTAAATGGCAGAAAGCAGTAAAGAGAAAATATTACTTTGTTAGCTAATGGTGCTGCTGTTCGGTTTTAGTTTTTATCAGCACACTTGTAGTTGTGCTAATTTAATTTGCTTTTATCAGCAAAAATGCACTACTCAAATGGTACTTGAATGTCATTTGCAAAAATCATTGATCTGAAGGTGCACTTAATGACACCCAGTATGTTTATTTTATGTGGAAGGGAGATTGGCTGATAAAATGGTTGATGCACTGTGGTGCTGGCCCAGGAGTGAGCAGTGGAAGGAGGAGCAGGAGGGTGGCTGAGTGCTCATCACCTGCTCTGCTCCACTGCAACCACCACTGATCTCTGCAGCTAAAAACCTCCCAGAGCCAGCTCTGAGCTACAGCTGGGATATGGAGGATGGAGGCAGCAGACTGGAAAGTTAAAAAAAGTTTTAAGTCTCATCTGCATGAAATTTCTGTTGAATTAATACACAAAGCAGAGGGAAAATGAGTCAACTAAATGGAAAAGATTTATAATGCAGATCAGAAACGCAGTACATGAACAGCTTGTGTTAATAAAATCATTTTAAGAAATGAGCATAAAATATGATATGACTTAATCACTGTGAAAGGTGGCTGTGCAGTAGTTCTGTAATTTTCCTTTAAACCATCTTAAGGAGATACTGGCAGTGGAACTAATTGAATTTCAAAGGAAAAGAACTGTGTGAATGATAGATTTCTGTCCAGCAGAGCTATTGACAACAGAAAAAGAAAGCTCTGTATTGATGCTAAAGCTTTTTCTTCTGAGCAACTGAAAGAGATTTTGAAAGCCTGGAAACAGCTTTGTATCAGGGACATGTGTTTTACCCCTTCCTCCTCCCAGGGCCCAAAAAACAAAGGCAGCAAATGACAGGGGCAGTGAGGGAGTGTGCTCCAATTGTCAGAGCTGCAACAGCAACAGGAGCTGTCAGGGACACGAATGGTTATCAAAGGGAAAGGGAATAAAAAGTTATTACAGTATCAGCATAAATAAAAATGAAAGAGACGGGAGCACTTTGAAATCTAAACAAGCTCCACAGAGAGCTCTCCAGAAAGCTTTTTATCAGCTGAGAGTGTTTAGTGACCAAGTGGCTCAGCTCCTCAGGGCTCCACACGAGCAGGATTACCACACCAGGGGGGCCAGAGCCAGCAGGGCACAGAAGGGAAGGGAATGGCTTTGCCCTGGAGGGACAGGGCCAGGGCTGCAGCTCCTGCTGCTCAGGCCATTCCTGCTCCCACCGAGCCCAGGGACACTGAACACAGGGAACATCCAGCTCTCCCTTTGGCCACGCTCAACAAAAACTTCTGAGCCAAAGCCTCTCACTGCTGGAGGGATGATGTTGTTTGGAACACATTAAAATTTAAAAAAAATAAAAAGAAATAACCCAACCTGAAATAAAAATGGCAAAAATCAAAAGGATTTCCTCTGTATTAATAAACTACAGGCAACTTCAGAAACGTGTCTTGATTCCTTCAGGCAAGGAAATGGTCGCTGGACATGGCATCACTTTCCTCACAGTATCTGTAATCCTTTTTGATGTAAAGATACATTTGAACTAGGTGTGACATAGTTAAATTTCAAGTGAACATTGAAATTACCTTTCTCTTCTCTACCAGAGTCTGCCCAGATGCACCTTTGACTCTCAGAGTTGTTTGGAAGAGCACTGAGCACTCCTCTCAGCAGGTACCATGAACAGATCAGAAATGTAAGGAACATTTTGCTCATTTAATTTAAACACATGTGTCCCGAGTGCTCATCCAATATTTTGACTATTTCTGGCAGCAGCAATTTTCCAACTGCAATATTTAGAGCACAGCTCTCATCACATGTGCACATCTATATACACACACACATATGTCAGATGTATATATCTGCATTACAATAAAGCTGTGATTCTCCTTCTCTGTAATACAGAGCATATGAATCTAAAATCACAAGAAGAGACAGCAGTAAAAATATTTGAAAGCTTTCCTGTAAGGATGACAGATGGACGACAGATGCATACCAGAGGTATGCAAGTCAAACCTTCCCCAGCTGAAGAGAAAAATGCTCGAGTGAGGTTTGTGTCTCTAAGTGCACTGCAGTCCTTCTCCTGTCTGCACAAACTGCCTTCGGTGACCTCAGCACAGGGGAGTTTTGCACATTTACCACTGCATGGTGCAGGAGGAAGGGTGGGACTGCTCCAAGAAGCAGCAGACCTATGGAAGAGGCAGCTGCCTCCAGAGCAGAGTGCTCTGGAATGAACATGGCACAGGCCTGAAGGGAGAAAATCTCAATTGGAGATTAGAAATTGGATCTTCATCAGAGAATTTCAATGTTCAAATTGCTCAGATTTTATCACAGGTGACTGTGGATTTTCTGTGTGGCTCGAAGAGGCTTCTGACAGGAATGGGAATATCCCTTGGGAACATCCCTGTGTCTCAGCTCCCCCGAGGAGGATTTCACAACTCCTCCTGTCCATGACCTGCAGCCAGAACTCATTTCCTGCTCTTTGGGAAGCACTCGGACCAAACCTGGAGGTGCTGGACTTACTTACACAGAGCCACACAGTGACGGAAAAGCAGCACTAGATAGCTGCCCATAATGTGAACATGGCTCTTCTTTTTCACTTACACTGCATGCATTTTTTGAAACCAAAACTGTGATCTTGATAGGTAGGCAAAGATCAGAGAGCAAATATTTCAAATGATAAATCATATGTAAAACCCCTTTTGAACTAAGGGCATATGTCTTGATAGATAAATATCAGTTTTAAAACAAATATCAGCAATAAATCAGCTCAGATAAATACCATCTCTACTTAAACCAAGTTAATTTCTGATCTTTTAAAGTACTGCTCTTACTAAGGTTTTCTACAACAAACAGGAAAACAAACTGAAGTTCTGTAATTTATGTTTATCTTAAAGCACGGAAACAGACATAAAAATGATTCAGCATTTCCCTGAATTGCCAGTGACAAGCACAGAAGTGAGGAGCTGTGGTACATACTGCACCTTGCATCGCTGCACTGTCATGTTGGGTTCCGTTGTGTTCTATTTCCATTTCTGGGATTCCAGCATCTGAAAGATGGGAGACTGAAGATTAATGTATTCCCCTTTGCCCCTCTCTCAGGCATCTTTAGAAAAATATTTATAGCAAACTAGGGTGCTCTCCAAGCTAACATGGTCTTGCATAAAACATTTGAACCTCATAGAATTTTCAGCAGTAAATTGTTTCCAAAATGTGCAAACATTACTGGTCTCACAGTGAATTATTTTTAACGTGCTTCACATTTGTCTGATGATCAGATAATAACCAACACGTGGTAATAATATGTCTGCAAAATCCTTGTGGAGAATGAGGGCATCTGACACATGAAAAATAAAAGTCAAAATTGAACTGTGATAATATTAAACTACATTGACTCTTGTATAAAGCCAAATACCTCCAAATTACAGAGTTGAAGAATATAGCCAGTGCCAGGCAACAGTTTTGGGGTGTGTGTATCAGTTTGTGTGAGCACATGTTACAGATAAGAACTGTGCAAATCGCATTTCCAACCTCAGCTCGGGATGTGTGAGCATGTGTTACCACCCAAACCAAAATTACAGCTGTCATAGTCTGTGAAATATTTCCAGATCTCTGAGAAGGACTGTGCTCCNTTTTCCCCCCAAGTAGAGAAGGAGTCTCATGGCACTCACTGTGGACCTGTTTAATTTCATTTTGGTGATCCCTCTGTCTGCACAGTCCTTGGGCTGGGGGCGGGGGCTCCAACACCCCAGGGTGTTGGGGGAACAGATGCCACGATCCACCTTGTGCCAACAAGGATTAGCATGAAGGGGATGTGATTTGAATCCATGGCACCTCGAATCCTAGAGAAACATCTGCTTCCCTTATCTTACAGTCCTTAGAAATTACAGGAAGGAAAAAACCCCACCTGAAAGGGAGCTGTGTGTACAGTTTGGGAGCTTTTCTGTGCAAAAGCCTGTTCTGGACTTTCTCAAACAGGGAATGACTGCTCTGTTGCTTTCCCAGATCCCCTCAGCCTGGAGTGTCAGGATCTGTCACAGAGGTGATGCTTTGCTGGTGACCCTGCAGTAACTGAGCTCTGACTGGAAGCAGGGCAACCCTGAAAAGTGCTGTCCTTACAGGAGAGGAATAGCTCAGCAATAAATGTGTACATGAAAGATATGTCATGTGTGCATATATAGCTCTATAGATGTATATATGATAAAAAAGCAGTATTTTCACATATACATTTTTTTTCTTATAAAATTACAAGTGACTGCTATTCTGCAGAGCTTTCTTTACTCAGATCCCTGTTCTGAACTGCAGGGGCCTGACCTATCAATCTGAAAAAGTTCTTTCTTCTCAAACCCTTCAGAGTGCATGTTGTATATACCAAAAATGACAAAGTCATCTGTAACTAATAACAGCATCTGTTAAATGAGACAGACTGTCAGAGTTAAATTAAAAATACTCAGAATAGCCCTTCACATTTTGTTGTCATAAAATTGTACCTGCAATTAAATTGTGGATTAAGATGCTAATGAGCTACCTGATTTGCATGTGCAATCAGATTAGCATGTAAATATCAGCTTCTTGCAGGCACTAACATATATATGACTACCTGAGTGTGCCTGCAAATCAAACTGCTGCAGCCAGGCCCAAGCTAGCAGATGTAAAGGTGTGTTAATCACACTGCTGGGACGTTGGTAGCCCTGGATTTGTGGCTTCCAGAACTGCTGGGTGCTCCTGGCTGGTGTGGGAGCAGCAGGTGCTTCCCTGCAGTGGCAGCACCCAGGGGAGTGACCTTACAGCACATCAGGATTTCAGGGTTTTTCTGACATTGCTCTCAAGGTGCTGGTTCTGTCCGTGGGATCCAGTCTGAGCATTTCCCTGATCCAGAGGATGTGGTGGAGGTTTTTTTTGATGATTCTGGCCATCCACTCTCCCTGGTCACTGTTCCCCACCGTGGTGTGACCGTGGCTGTGAATCCACACCCGGATCCCCCTGGCTACTGCCAGTGCTCCAGGGACATGCAGGGCTATAAACACCAGATGAGAGGATGCCTCTGAGAGATGCTGCTCTGGTACTCAGAGAGTTTATAGCCCTTGGGTGCCCCAATCAATACACAGTCCCATCTCCTGCAGAGCACTGCAGGGCACACACACAGCCCTGCCCTGTTTCAGAGAACAGGGTGGGCAGCTCCCACAGCTGAGAACCCCAGACAAGCCCAATTCGTTATTTTTTTGCTCAGCAGTCAGGCACTGTCCGCACTCTGCAGTCTCTAGCAGAGGCCAAAGCAGGCAGCACAAATTAACACACCACAGGACACCTGAGAGCAGCAGAGACTGAATGTCACTCTGAGTCCCGAGCCTCTGCAGAGACTCCAGGTAGGGATGCACAGACTAAAACTTAGCTGCAGAACCTGAAATTAATGAAATCTCACCTAGGCTCAGTCCTAAACATTCAAACCAAAGCTCTGAAGTTTGGCCAGAGCTATCTTAAGCATGAAAGGCAAATCCTCCTGGTAGCCAGGACTTAATCACTGTTTAGGAGATGAACTGATTTGCTTTTGTTTCTCAAGAATATTTGGGAAGTGTTCAAAACCCAGTCAGCTCTGAAAGCTGATACATATTTAACAAACTTAATAGATCCTGAGGCTGAGCAAACTTCAGCCAAACAGCTTTTGAAATGAAGCTCAGCAGTTCTAAAAATGAATCTGCTGGGAGAGAAGAGTTCAGAGAACCTTATAGGAACCAAATTTCACATTGTCTTAGCTGGCACTGTAACAGATTTCTCTGTAATATATTCAGCATTTCTTGTCATCTCTGTGCAAACTACTCTGTCTGTTTCTCTAGTTGCAGACTTACTTATTTTTTTAATTCACAACCCAGAGCACATGGCCTGAAATAGAGATTTTTCATTATTTCAGGAAGGAATTGTGGGGGTTTATTCTGAAATTTGCTCTGTGCAGCATCTTTTTTTTTTTTTCACTCATTTAAACATCATTTTAAGCTGACTGTGAAAGGCCAACTAAGACATTACCATTTAACATCCTGAGACCGTCACCTGATGTGGCCTGTTTAAGAGCCTGTTCCACTTGTTCTCTTCTCTTGGATTCAAATTCCAAAGCTTCCTGCAATTTTCTCTTTGCCTTCTTCTCTTTCTTCAAGCGTTTTTGAATTGTGGCTGAAATTTAAATGCAGGGTAAGAACAGTTGTCAGGGAACAATTAATAGATGATGGAGACAGTAAAAAATTACTTTATGTTCAATATTCAGAGGTGCAGTTCTAGCTAAAGACCCCTATGACAATAAAGATGTGCATGTGGTGGTGACCTGAAAGATGAACAATTCTGAGGATAACTCTAAGTGTGACCTGGAACTGCACACAGTTCCACACACCCAATTTCCATTCAAAAAGCACAGGCAGATAGGACTTGGCACCTACACTTTTGGTCTTATCTACTTTTATCTTTCTGATTTCATGGATGTAATCTAGAGGTAGCTTTTGGCACATGAAGTGCTGTTCCTTTCCTTTAGATGCAGATCTGAATTTTAAAAAGAATACTAATACTGCCTCCTTTGCAACGGCACAGCGAGAAATTCAGATTTACCAATTTAATTGCCTATTATTATCAAAAGCTTCTAACCAGTCATGGTTTTGTCTCAGAAGGCCCCATTTGGGGTGTACCTCAATCTCCTGATGCAAAAAAAAAAAAAAAAAAAAAAAAAAAAAAAA
>VWZN01019726.1:374200-448028 GCA_013396955.1 Regulus satrapa | reverse complement strand
AAAAAAAAAAAAAAAGAAAAAAGTCTAGGATTATTTGCTCCAGATCTTGCAGTCGGGCTGACAATTTCTCTCAGCTCTATTTTGTTGTGCTGAAGTTCTCTACATGACAAACTGAAGAGCACTGAAGCTGCAGAAACGTGGGCTATGGAAGTAGTGATAAAAATCACCTAAATACCCAAATTACATCCGTATCTTTCTCACAGTAAGACTGATGATTCTCAATGCTTGGAGGAACAGCAGAAACAAAAAGAAATTAAAGCTGTCAAATGAAAATATCAGGATGGGAATACCTGGGCAGAATGATAGGCCTGAAAGCCACGGAGCTGCCCCAGCTTCCCTCCTCAGAACCTGCCCAAACTCTCTGGGGCCAGTTGCCCTACACGTAAAAATCCTTCAGCCCCTGCTCCTTCTGCTTGCAGAAATGTGTGCTCCGTTCTGCTTCTAAGAAATTTAAATCTTTCATTACCAGTGCAGGTCCACTGCTGCATTAGGCTGGAGTATGAATGTCAGCTCACTCCGAGCCCTCGACAGCTCCAGCTGGAAATGCCAAAGGGCTACACATTCCACAGATCCCCAAACTCCATTTTTCACTCACTCACCTCTGCTTTGCAGCTCAGCTGTGAGCTGCCTTTCCAAGCTCTCTCGTAGTTCTCTCTCTCTACAAAGCTCCATCTTTAACTCTTTCTTTTCCTGCTGTATCTGCTTTTCCTGGACTCTTGCATTGTCCACAGCCACTTTCAGCAGGCCCTAAAACACACACAAATGCAAGATCTGAAAACACCATTTTCTATCAGCAGTGACAAAATTCATCCACTTGTTTCTTTTACACCCTCTAGGAAAACAGGAAGATTAGAAGCAGGAACCTACAGACCTGGAGCACAACTGGGCATTGGAAGTAACTGGAGTTACATACGAAGGATTTTGTGGCATGGAATCGTTCAGTACAGCTTTGGCTGATTTGATTACACACACAGTGCCACGTCTCTGCTCACCTCAGTGACTGCAGAGAGAAGCACTGTGGGAATAATGCGAATGGTGGATCTCAATATGACCATTACTGCCAATTATCAATTCAAATATACAATGTATGAAACCCTTCCACAACTGATAATGGCAGGGAGAGAGGAAACCTAAGCACGACATTAAATAAAAGAGATGAGAAACTGCAAATACAAAATAGCTTCTAAAACTTTTTTAACAGTGCAAAAGAAACACAGCTTATTTATCATGACATAACCTGGCCCTGTAGAGAAGAATTTACCTGAATGTTGGTTAATAGTGTTTCTACTGATGAAAGACCATCAGCAAAAAGAAATGGCGCCGGAAATCCAGGAGGCAAGGCCTGTCCAGCCAGTTGGACTTTATCTAAGGTTGGTTTCATTATTGGAATGGCAATTTGGACCTCTTCTGTAAAGATAGGTTTAAAAGCGACATCAGAAAGCATTGGAAATATAGGTGACTGTAATTTCTAGAAACTAGCATTTTGTTTATCTGGAAGTCAAAATACAAGTGCGTTAGTAAAATCAACATTGTTTCAGTCTTTGGGCAGCTGGGACTGTTGCCAAGGCAAGTTGGCAAAATAGTACAGAACAATAATCAATACACTGAGACTATAACACAGCTGTAATGGAGTACAGACTATTATATCTCAAATTCTACAGAATTATACCACAGAATTATAACAGTATTACGCAGTTCATTAAACCTGAATGACCTGTCTTCATTCTATCATGTTTGCCATTCTGTGATGTGCGTTTTTTGTTGCTATAACCTTGGCAAAATTCTAATCAAGGAATAGATCACATCTCTTTACTCCTTTTCCTCTCCCCTTCCCGTGCTCAGCAGTAAATAATCTCCACTGAGTCATCCATCCCCTCTGCCAGCTCTGCTCGGAACTGGAGCATCTCCTACAGAGAGCGAACTGGGGCCTGGCAGCTCCCCCTTCACTCCTTCTTTCAAATACATGGTGTGGGTATAGATCAAACTGTGCACAGACAGCAGAAATGGGGATCCAGAAAGAAACAGTGTTAGAAACTGGGTTTTTTTCCAAGAATGCCTTCAGCTTGGTGAGTAATCAGTACCATCACTAATGAAGTCCCATTTTTCAATAGAATAATTAAAGGATCTTGTAGGACAGTAGATGTAGCTCCTTCTCTCAGTTCCCTGTGAGTACTTCTTCCCACATATTAATTTTAATTGCTGAAAACTACACATTTAAAATATAGCTGTCTCTGAAGCCAAACTTTGTATAATTCTTTCATTCTGAAATGCTAAAAAAAAATACTTCTGTGCAATATATATACATATATATATATATATATATACTGCAATATTCCAGTCTATATATATTTATATAAGGATCCTGCACTTGCAGAAATCATGAGTGTCTGCCCAGAACCTGCCTGTCAGTGATCCCTGCCTTGGCCATGAGCTCCTGATGCCAGCACTTGCCCAGGGCAGCTGCACAGCCAGCCCCCAGAGTTTCATCTGTCAAGTGCCTTGGTCATATTAAAGCCTGAATTTACAATCAGACCACACCATATTCAAAAGGTCTTCTCCCACTCCTGTTTTCAAGGAATAAACAACTTTAAAAGAATCTGACAACTAATTAACCCAGGGTGTCTCCACAGCAGCAAAATTTTCTGGTGCAACACACTCCAGGAGCATCCATCGAGCTGCACTTTTTGCATCCACCTGACAGCAAACCAGGAGCATTAGAAATTTTCAAGTATTCTTTGAAATCTCTGATTTGGGAGTATTTTGTCTTTGCTCTGGGAGTTCATTAAATGCAACATCTTCCTAATGATTATTCAGGACTAATAACAGAAGCCAGTAACCTCTACACATCCTCAGAGACAGCATCTTAGATGGAGTTTAGGTGATCCATTAAAAAAATCCCAAGTCGGGTAACAAACTCGGACCAGGAAGTTTGTGCTGATTCAGACACACCATTTCTCATATTTAAATATATCAGTGGCAGAGTTTCTAAAATAACCTGATCAGTTGTCACACATGATGCCTCACAGAAATAACAGCAAAGCCACGGAGTCACCAAAGACTAAACAGAAGTGGCATTTGAAAAAGAAAGCAATACATGAAGTATGCATAACAAAACCGGAGCTGCTCTAACACCTCTAGAAATCTCTGCTATTTGGAGATGAAAGTAATAACATTAAATTGGCCGAAAGGAAAATTACTATTGACTGTGAAGACAGGTTGCATGGTCTATGGTTTGTAATGCTACTGTACAGCAGATTGAAGTTTCAAAATAGTATTACTCTTCTTTAAAGAGATAGACACAGCTAAATTAGGTGCTGCTTGCTGCAGTGAGGATCAAATGCAAAAAGAATCATATTTCATCAGACCTAGTCAACACCAGGAAAATAAATAGAAATATAAGAGGTATGCAGGCAATGATTCATTTTGATAATCTGGCCCAAGAGAGACACATAGAGACAGCACACAGATCTAAGCTTCTACCAAAAGACAAATAGGACACAGAGGGTGGGAATTGGGATGACAGTGTAGCAGAGGTCACATCGATTTTCAGCAGCAGTTTTCACACAGATGAGATAACCCTGGACTCTATTTGGCCCATTGTTCATATCCTACCTGTCCCAGAAGCAATAAATTTCCAAGTCCCAGAAAAAGGGCAGTAAAGAAGAAGGATTCTACTTATGACTTCTTATGATTAAGTTTTTGTGCTAACCAAACATGCTTTGCAGACCAAGGTCACATTGCATGTTAAAGTCTGTAATAGCTGAAACTAGAAGCAGCATATTATGTTTTAGCGTATATGGGTGGAAACTGTCAAACCATTCATCATTTTTTTTTTTCTGATTGAAATCACAGTCTGCAAAGATGAATGATAAATGCATTAGAAATCTATTTCAATCTTGTAATAGGTCTTCACATCTGAACGGTGTCTACATCTTGCCCATGCTCTGAATAAGTGCACAGTTAGGCAGAAATTTATTAGCTAGACTCGAGGAATCATAATTGGCAAAGCAATTAAAAACGGCATGTGCTGGAAGCATTTCTTGGGGACTGTATCAAATGCATCTCTTTAATGGAAAAAAAATAATGTTGATTTAAGGATTTTGATTTCAAACACCACTAAAAATATAAATGCTAAAAGCTGCACTCACATATACAATACAACAGAATAAGCAAGAAATAAAGCCAAGACAGCTACAGTCTGACCAAGGACACAAACAACCTTTCTGATTATTGAAGCAAAGTGGGAACTACTTTTATCGAGCCTGTTTGTTAAACCTGCCATGCTTTATAAAAGCATTCAGGAATCCATTTAGAGCACAGTCTTTTTATTTTAATTTCTAGCTGACATCCAGATGAATAGATGAAAGTAAGAATTATACTGCAGAGCAAAGAAATACACAGTAAACACTAACAGTGAATGGAGTATCATCCTGGGAAAGCACACAGAAATCTGCTAGGAAGTTTCTTGCTCTTAATTCAATATGCTTAAGTATTTCATCTTCTGTCTTCTGTCTAAATTGCAGGAACGGGGATTGGCAAATGAAGCATCAACCTCCAGACTGAACACAGCACTGGGAACGTGGGGAACGTGAATTGCTCCCTGCACGGCCCAAACCAACAGGCACTTTTATTTGCCAGCTGGTTTATTTTCTTTCAGAAGGCATGTTTTTAAAGCCATCAGTCACAGCCCTGATCCACCTGACATGCCACATCCCTCTCAAAACAAGGGAGAAATATTCCAGGTACGATTTACACTGGTTAGACCACCGATTTCTTCTCATGCATTTAAAAACTTTATCTACCTGGAGCTGTATGAGCATTATTCACCTCCAACAGCTCACAGAATATAACTCATGCATTGAATACATAGGTGGCATATGGAGGAGAGAGAAACAATTGATACAGGATTTATAGTTATTAACCTGTTAGTTACTAACCAAGACATTTGATCTTGGAAACCCTTCAGGCAGGGATAAGAAGATGGTTTTGGACACAGATGGTAGCTGGGTCACTCCTTTTCCCTCCCTGTGGCATAAAATTCAGAAACCCAAGGACTGAAGTAGTTTATTACAATTATAATTCTTCGAGTTTCATACCTGAGTGATGGGGATTACATTTAATGGCCCATAGTTACAGCACAGCCTGGATACTCTAATGGACCTCTTTTAATAAAATAAAGCAGAGGATCTGCAACATCAGCTGGGTTGTCTGTGTGACTCATCTCTGAAAGTAAAATACGTATTTGAAATACCATTATTTGCCCAAAGACCTGACAGAATCATCCAAACTGAAGTATCTTCATGGTGGCAAGACGTCCCCTGACTTCCAGCTCTATATCTACTTCACAGCATGGATAGGTGGAATCCAAACGTGGGCATTTTAATACAATCAGGGCTAAAATTCTTATTTTTGACAGCAAAATCAGTTTTCTGAAAGAAACTTATTTTAAGCCTTGGCAACTTCTGTTGCTTAACTACAAGCCAGGTTGGTTTGGGTTTTTTTTGTTGGTTTTTTTTGTTGGTTTGGTTTGTTTTTTGGTTTTTTTTTTTACAGCAAAGCAAATATGAAAACCTGTAATCTGAAGCATTGTTTATTTCAAGTATTTTGTACTTCTAATTCAACGAGGACAGGGTTATCTGTCTTCCATGTCTTAATAAATTCCAAAATCCTCTACAGCTCTCTGAATATCCTTTTTTCCTTTCACTCACTGCTGCTCTGCCCAGAGCTAAGATTCCTGATCAGTGAGAAAAGAGATGTCTCCTGTAAACCGGGAACCAGGCTGAAATTTAGTGCTTTAACCTTGTGATTCAGGTGCCAAATTTAAACTCACTGCTGTTTTTCTTAATTACAGCTCCTGAATGAATGGGGTCAATGAATGCAATTGAGGAGTAGCTGATTAATCCAGTGCAGTAGCTTTAAATCAGATTTCATTTCATTTTCCAGTGACTGATACAAGTGTTCACTACTGAGCTTTGCCACGGAGAAAACTTCACTTTGAGAACTGTATCTAACAATTAAATACACATTCCCTATACATTTTCCATGCTGCTTTAAAAGCTTCTAGAAACAACCAGAGAACATGAACTCTGCTCCACTTATCTGTGTCCAAGCAGGTTCTCACCTGTGTGCTCCGAAATCACTCGATTTTGTCCTCAACAAGTGTTTAATAAAACTTTCTCACTGTCTTCAACACAGCAGGGAAACGCAGCCACACAGAACCATGGAATTGTTGAGGCTGGCNTGCCCTGGACTCTCTCCAGCCCCTCAATGTCCCTCTTGTCCCGAGGGCCCCAGAGGTGCCCCCAGCACAGGGACAGCACTGCCCTGACCCCTGGCACCATTCCTGATCTCAGGAATGGCGAGGGTGTGTCCTCCCAAAGGACTTCAGGGAGCTGCCAGTGGGGGTTCGAATACAAGGAGGCGGCAAAAAGCAAAGAAAGGAAAATTTCACTAGAAAAGACTGAAATTACAGTTTACAAATTGCCTTTATCTGCACACTCTTTATCAAGAGGTGCATAATTATACAGCTTTGACATTTTCATCAGTGTACTCTCATTAATAACACAGAAAATTATGTCTATTTATAACTTCAACATATTTACAATATACTCTGATGATCACGTGGTACTGGCAGTAAAAACACCTGAAAATATTTTATTAATTCAAGCCTTAAAAACAAAGACCGGAGTTAGATGAGATACTTGGTTTGCAATAATAATAAAAAATGAAACTAAAAAGTGCAGCAATTCACTGGCTCAATATCAGAACTGAAGTTTCATTGCACCTAACTTCAGTCTAAAGTTCAGTATGTAAACATCAAGAAAAATAAATACAAGTGATGTTACCTTGTTAAATTCTATTCATTAAGGAGACGCCTCAGTACTCCCACTAAGGCTCCTAATACATATATAAAGAGCCTTCAAAATGCTATGTTTTACATTCAGAATTATTTACAATTAGAAGTTTGTACAAACTGTAAATAATTTTTTTCTTTCTGCTTTCTCCTACAAGCTGCTCCTCAGACAGGTTTCGGTAATCTGGATTTCAAAATATTTAAAGTTGCTCTGTGCTTTAAAATGCTTCTTAATCTAGAGAGAAGCTTTAGAAGTATTGATCTGCATTTTCCATATGGCAATTTAAAGTAACTATTTTGTTCAGGCAGTAATAGTATCTTGTCACTCCTTACCACAATGAGGAGGATTATTTCTACTGACAACTGAGAGAAGGGATAATGTGAAATATTCAATAAAAGTTTAGTAGCAAAATTATTGTGCATGAAAGAAAGGGGAAAAATGAGACAAAATAAACAAAATTCTCCTCATGGTCATTATCAGGAGGTCATAAAATTTTTCTCAGCTAACTCTCTTATTATCATTCACAAAGGTTTTTTTGCATTATGATTTTTAAGCATCACTGTAGTCTGACTGTTCCTCTACTAAGATTTTCAAGTGTCAGATGAGGATGGGTAGGAAGAATTTGCCAAGAAGAAGAAAAAAAAAATTCTTCAATTTTCTTCGCAGATTCAGCTTTTCTCTATTAATGTTGAGATTATTTCTTCAACTATTTTGTTGCAAATATTTATGACTCCATATGGAACAACAGATGTTGAAGAGAAGGGATAGCAGAAAAGACTTCATTTTCAGCAATTACCCTGCTACTTGTTGTCATACTGTAGGTGTTCTTAGTGCATCTATTTTACATACCACCCTGTCCTTTCACACGCTGCAAAAATGTCAGTTTGGATAATTAATGTAATAACTGTAGTCCAAATCATTTCCACAATGAAAAAAAAATTACAAACTAGGAAAACAGGAGGAAGAAATCAAGAAGGCATAGGGAAGAGAGCAATTTTTTTTTTGCAGTTCTTTTGGAGTATCTGATCAGGAATCAGTTTGCAAAGTTGCATTAGGTCCTCAATACAAAATCTTTCCCTTTGGGACAGATTCCAGTGACTGTCACCAAGAAATCATACCAAGAAACAGGAAAACAAAGCTCTGCAGGAAACAGGATAATCCTGGAGGATCATATACAGTCAACACCACAGAGAAATTACAGTTACGTATTGATTTATGCTAACATAGCAATTATGACACACAAGATACTTAACCTCTTAATATATTTTAAAATGATATCAAATTAATATCAAAATTATTGCTGTTGAGTTCAACTTCTTAAAGTGCACATATAGCCAGCAGTTAAGCCTTTCAAATATTTGAAACAGGAGGAATACTCCATTTCCTGGATATTCCTGGATAATTATTCTTGCTTTATTAACGTTTATTTTACAGCTGTGTAAAATAGGTTATAAAGGACAATTCTGCTATTATGTCCTCCCCTGCTTAGGCTTAATAAATATTATATTCCACACCATCCATTAAAGCCAAGCAGTGGAGAAAATAGGAGTGGTAGTAATCTCCTCCACAGATGTAAAATACCTTTAATAAAATAAGGGTGTATAACAGTCAGGAACAAATTACTGAGGTCTGCTTTAATAAAATAGTACCCTTAAAGCAGTATTACTCTTAAGGTACTGACATTCCCACTGGTGATGCAGTGTATCCTTTCAAAGCAGTGCAGCTTGTTAAAATGGCAAGATATCTTTTTGCAATAGAGTGTTTGTGTCCGGGCAGATACAAGGTTTGTATAGAATGCATCCAGGGAGCCATAAAACTGGTGGGAAACATATTTCTCCGTGGTATTTTAGTACTTCGAAAAATTCAATCACTGGGAAAAAATGTTTTGCTGTAAACATCTGAAGAGCATTATAAAAGCAATGGCTTCCCACAGCACCTGCTTAAATAATTTTAAGAGGGAGTGAGTATGTCTTTGCTCGTCTTCTAAAACTTGTAGAAAGCTTCTCCTATTAATTTCCCTGGTGCTGTCAGGCCAGGGCACTTTTAATCAGAAATAATTATGAGTGCAATTGGGGAATGTTCACCGGCAGGATTTTTTGCACTGCAGAAATAATACAACTTTCAAAACTGATCGTTAAGAGAAATATGATTAACGGGAAAATATACCCAGAGAGATGAGCACCTGAAAGGTTTGCTTCTGAATGAATTATGAATTCCTCGGATGTCAATAAAGGACTCTGCTTATATATCCCAGTGTTTGAATTCAGTTCAGTTACACATTGATTTTATAAACCCTGATGAAGCATGAGAAATCCATCCCTTTTTTAGTTCGCCTGTTTTAATTCTGATTTTTCCCCAGAAACCTTTAACCTTGCCCCAGCTCCTGATCCATCCCAGAGAGCCCAGAGCACATCCCTGATCCCTGTTGTGAGCCCATCTCCACTCCCTGGTGCCACCAGGGAGACACTGCCAGCATCTCCTGCAGGACCCAGAGCTGAGCCCTGACACAAACTCTCTCGGGCTAAGCAGGAGCCAGAATCTGCCTCATCTCTGTGCTCCTGCCCCTGTGGGAGCACTGCAGCCCTGGTGTGGGGACGTGACACCGCAGTGACAGAGGACCCAGACTCACGGATCTTCCAGCAGCAGTCCCTGGGGAGCTGCCTGGCCATGGCAACTCCTCACCACCAAATAATTACATGGTGCTCTGGGGAAAGACAAGTTTTCCTAGCACGCAGCCAATCTATCAACAGCAAAACCTCTTCCTGACCCAAATGGCAGCTGTGATCAGGGTATAAATGGAAGCTAAGCGCCAAGTACTGCACGTCCACTACTCTGCAGCCTAATAACTGGGAAGTCTGCTGCTGTCACTTGGCCTGAGTGCTTTTAAAGGGTCAAATACTGGGGAGAGGAAAGGAAGAGAACTTTCTGAGGAAGGCAGCAGCTCTGTGACATCAATCTGCCATGATCCTGCCCCAGAGAAGCTGAGCTGCTGGGGAGGTGGATGCTCTTCTGCTGTGCTCACCTTCTTGACAGTGACCCCCAGCACACACCTGAGACAAAACATCACTCGTAAAAAAGAAAATGTGAACTATTTCAGCAATTCCAGGGACTGCTTTCCTCTAACTGGTTACCAGTATGGCACAGGATTACAACTCCCAGCACCTCTCAGCAGTTTCCCTCTACTCCTCTACCCCGTGCCACCGATGTGGAACAGCAAAATTCAGAAGGCCGTGCTCAATTACAGAGTGCCCACGGCAGAGTGTGGCAGTAGAGCCCTGATGTTTGGGTTAATTGCATTAAAAACAACGTCACACCTTCTGAAGGCAAGGCACAGAAGCTGGAGAGCTGAGCAATGAGGATTTTCCCCCCTCACAGCCATGTGTAGGTGCAATCCCATTTCTTTTGGTGGTTTTTCATTGCAAACCCATCACTAGGAAAACTTTAAGAAACTTCATGAATGTTTTGCTTCCAAATCATTCTAATTTATATAGCAGGCTAAGACAAAAAAAATGCCAGTGGTGTTGTAATTACTAAATAAAACCTACTAAACAGATTTTTGGATAAACCCTTGGATTTACATGCTTCTCAACCAAAACAAGATACAAAGCAAAACAAATTACACAGGAACCCAGACCTCTGATGCATTCCCAGACTTCAAACCAGCCTTGGATTTGGTTGGTGGCTGAAAAATCCAACTTTATGGACCCGCCACTTTCTGTGGCTTCTGGATTTGGCAGCTGATGCCTGGGGAGACAGTGAGGGGCCACAGAGAGCAGAGCTCTGCCGCTGGCTCCCAAGGAAAAGTGGAGGGAGGAAAACAGCACCTTCTTAAGCTCCCTCCCGCTCCAAATACAGGTGAAAAATGAGCTGTGACAAAAATCAAAATTAGCTTGGTCATAATTAAAAGGAGGGGGTAATTTAATTAAGTATCAAACAATTGCCCACGTTTTCCTTCCAGTGATGCTGTGCACTCTGCCAGGGCATCTGTCCTTCCAGGGGCACTCCCAGCAGGCCAGCCAGGAGCTGGAACTTACTGCTCTAAGCCACACTACAAACTCTGTAAGCATAAAACCCTTTACAAATGTTTAGGTTTTGATTACTGCTCCTGTGACGTACAGCTTTTAGCAAGCCAAGCATTTTCTTTTCCCAACTGCCTCACTCTCTTTGCAGGGCACATTATATTTTCACTTTGGCTTATTCTACCTCCTCGCTTTGAAACCCTGCATTACTTGAGAGAGTGGCTGACATCCCCATTCACGATAGTGCACAAAATGAAGCTTAATGAATCCCCAAAGCAATGTACTTCACGTGCTAAAATCAATGTACATTGCCTGCTACAGTATCTCCCTGTGAAATGGAGGCATGTGCTCAGAAATTTCTATCTCAACAGGGTCTTTTTTCTTTTTGTAGCATTTAACTGCCTTTTGTCTGCTCTTGTCTCCCTCCAGTGTCGCTCAGATGGCAATCTTTTATTCCTTGTGCAAACTCATTTGGAAAATGCTGGATGGGCTACAGCTGTGTACTGCTATGTAAGGTCTAATCCATGTCAAGCAGTGCTTTATACACACTGAATAAACACAATGAGGCAATGTTTTAATTGATTATTAAAAAGGCAGGGTTCTGGGCTGAAAGCAGTATTTAAAATCAGATTTAATCAGCTAGTTTTGTACGATTCTGAAAGGTAGTGATACTGTACGTGCTGCCACTCGAGCCCTGGGGTTCTCACAGAGGTGACTACAACCCCAGGGGAAGAGGCTGGGGATGAAGCTATTTCTGGGTGGCTTGTGCAGATTTCTAAGGCTGTGGCCAATGAAAGACAGGCAGTGGATCAAAATATCAATGAACATAAACCTTACTTACCTGGGAAGGTGTTTTCCCACACAGCTTCCAGGAAAATAAAATTTTTCCAGAGTCTATCCAGGTGCCAGGGAACCTTTGCAGCTCAGTCTCAAACAGCAAAATCTGCTCTGGCTTTTACGATGCAGAGAGTCTGGATTTACACTCTCCAGTAGTAAAAACTGACTTCAAATCAACCTGCACTGCATCTGACAAAGGTATCCCAGCTGGATGTGCAGTCTAAGAGCCATAAAAATTCTCTTTATGTGATCTGTTTAGACCAACAATTACTGGACAGTGCAAGTAAATTATTTTTGAACTCAGAAATAGTAATAACAGTAATAATGAAAGACAAATAATTGCTATTCAAAATACTCCAAAATATATCCTAAAAAGGTGCCTTTGATCCTCTACATGTCGCCACACCTGATTTTTTGAAGGACTGTGGGAAAGTTTGGGCAATGATTA
Organism: Regulus satrapa; assembly: GCA_013396955.1. Classification (NCBI taxonomy): domain Eukaryota; kingdom Metazoa; phylum Chordata; class Aves; order Passeriformes; family Regulidae; genus Regulus; species Regulus satrapa. The sequence continues at coordinate 435,870 of VWZN01019726.1, read as the reverse complement.
GTCTGAAATGAAATCCAAAATCTGAATTCTTCCTTACTGCCATAAACATTCTCCACAGACTGTACCTCTCCAAGGCACCCCAGGAATCTAAGTGAAAAAGGCATTGTAAAGCAACTAGATTTCTCTTTCCTTTTTCCTTCCTTTCCTTCCTGTTGTCCTAAAATTTAGGGAGGAAAAACTGGTAATGTGTATTAGATGCCAGCATGAAAAATCTTCATTAGCTTGAAGTACATGAATTATCAATCAAATGAGAAAGAAGCAGAGAGCAGCTGAAAATGGCAAACTGCTATAATTACAAATGATTTCTCATACATGACTGTCTCAAGAATTGTTACAGGATGCTTTGCAAAAACCCCAGCATTTATATCCACAGTCCAAAATAATATGGTCCGTTGCAATGATGTGCTTTGGAGGAGAAATAGATTTTTTTATGTTTCACATTGTTTCTGTTCTAGGCACTGACTCTATATTTTGTTTTATTTTTTTTTAAAGGATGAATTTGCTTTAGAGAGCTGACAGCTTATATGAATAGTTTAGTTATGCTTGCAAGTAGCAGGAAAAAAAACACAGTATAAAACTCAAGCCCCAAGTTCCCTAGAATGCCTACTGAGAATAAATTTTATGTTTATTTGTATTTCATTTTCCTTGAACAACTGCCTCTCCCTTGGGTATTTATTAAAAGCATAAAAAGAATGAGCCAAATTCACTTCTCAATAACATCCATTCAGCATTGTTGGAGCTTGCAAAATTGCACTAGACCAGCCAAGGGGAAAATTTCACTCACTGTTTAGTAAATATATATAATTTTTTTTTTTCTGGTTGAGAAGATGTATTGTTTAATCTTTAAATTCTCCGCCTGCCCTGCTTATCAAAGGAGAAAAAGCAGCTGTTTGGTTATTGTGTGACCTCACAGAGGATAAGGTGATGCTGTGTGTCTGGGCTGTGGGTTTGTTTCTGGGGGCAATCCCACACCAGGCAATTCCCCGACTCCACTCCACAAAGCAAGAGTTACACTTCTTCTGTAGGGTTTGCCTGAAGATTCCCAGAAATCATCTTAGCTGACCCACATTCTAAAGCCCTCAGACTGCAGCAGTGTCAGGAGAGGAAGGGTTTAAAGGGAATTTGGCCACTGGGAGGGTCCGTTCTCAGCACAAGGCCTGAGCAGTGCTTTTACAGTGCAGGGCAGACACATCCACTGCTGGAGAAGAACAACCAGGGTACTCCACACAACACAACACAACAGAAGGTGCTGGCTGGGATCTCACCAAACCAGAGCTGGTCCATGGTGCAGCCAAGTGTCCCCATGTGTCCCTCCCTCTTCCTGCCCTCCTGCCTCCAAACCCAGGGCTGCTCTTCACCTCTGCTGCAGGTGTCTCAAAGCTGACCTGATCCCCTGAACCCCAACTCCCATCATACAAAATCACTTCTCCCACCATCAGCATGTGTTTTGTACAGTTTGAGCTCATCTTTTTTAACCAGAGCTTGCAGGAAAGGTTATTAAGACACAGAAACTGTGACAGAGCACGTGGCCAAGAGCAGGGGTCAGTGCTTCTCGTCCACTGCTACCCACAAAATTACAGTTTATAGCTTTGTGAGTAGAAAAATGATGCCTTTAAGATGTAAGCCAATGTTCTCAGGAGTCCTGTGGATTGTCTTTACTGCCAGCACAAGAACCCCCCCAAATCTAGCAGCGAGTAATGTGACCATTGCCCTTGGCAGCACCATTAAACTGGGCAGTGAACTACTTCAAATAGCTGCGAGTGTTAAACATTAGTTCTGCCTTAAGTAGGTTGATTTTAACAGTCAAATGTGCACTGCAGTCTATGTGAACATTAAAAGCACCTTTCAAACTTAATTTTACAGAAATGTTAACGACCAGAACAAACTATTGAAGGCAAAGAAGAAAAGTAATTATTTCAACAGATGAAAGGAAACAGTAAATTAACACTCTTGTTTTAAAAGGGGGCTCAGTAACTTATCTGCTTTAAGGAAATACCATTAACTGGAGGTACCGTGGATATTTCACTTAATATGTTTATGGTTTGGGGTTTCTTTTCTCTTCTGACCTTTAAAAATGAGGTCTAAGGCGAAAGGAGAGCCGTAAATCTTTAACTGAAATACAACAACTTCCAGAAACTGCTTTATCAAAATCATAGCAAGGGAATCGGTTCCTAAATATCAACATTACGTGTCATGCACACACACATCAAAGCCATCAACAGCAACAACCTTTATGGCCACAGAGGCCTCTAAATTCTGAAAAAAGCAAGAAGTCAGAAGCAGAATGACTCAGAAATATTCCTAATGTACCACCAGTGCCTACGTACATAAAAAAAAAACCTAGGGACAGCTAAACTAATCCTATTATTGCATTAAAAAATATCCAGGGAGAAATTTGTCATAGTTTATAAAATGTTAAGCTGCTTATTATAAATAAAAAACACACCAGTTTTTGTGCATGAGCTGTTATTCAGTGCAATTGTGAAAACTGTTTAAAAACAGTCACTGGCTTGTAAGCAAGATTTTCTTACCATATGTGTTGCAATATGGAAACAGATTGTGGACATTTCCAAAGGAATTTCATATATATATTTTAAAAATGTTTACAGCAAAATTTAGGTGATCATTAGGGTTTGGGTTTTTTTTTGCGGACAGGCATTTTCTACGCAGTAAAAAAGTGTACTGATTTAAATGTGGGGTTTGAAAACAATTTATTCTGCATAATCAACACAGCTATATATACTTCTCATTCTGAAATCACTCCCTCACAGACCTCAAATGATGAAATGGTTAATTATCCTGGTGACTTATACATGTCCACTTTGAAAATACAGTCACATTTAGGGTTTCTCCAGCAAAGCTGCACTGCTGATTAAAGTGGCTTTAATCTGGGCTTTTAATTACTGTTTTTTCATGAAGGATACTTTAGTCAAGATACGCACACTTCTCGATCTGCAACCGTTTCTGCAGATTTCTAGGGACGCTAAATGCTAAATACACACACATCCATACAGGACATACATGACCTACGAGGTAAGGAAAGAACTGCACACGGAATTTAGCAATGCTGAAGTAAATTGAGAACCAGAAGGTCAGGAAAAACTGATGATGTAGTCTCAGCAAACACTGGCTTTGACAGGAAAGCCAATTTAAGCAGTTCCCACGCCCCACAGCACAGCTCAGCAGCCCCTTCTGTGAAAATCTTTTGGATGCCCATTTTAAAACTGCATCATATAAAGACTCTCTTCACTAACACCTCTGGATGAGGCAGGATTATTATTTCAGGGAGAGGTTTGCTTGCTGAAGGTATTTTGATGTGGGAACAGGCACAATGTGGTTAATTCTTACATATTATTTAAATTGTGGTGGTTAATGTCATGTCAGATAAAAACAGGAGTGAGAGATGTTTAAGGCCCTGTATTTTCTGAATGAGCAAAATGTATTACTTTGATTTAAAAAAGAAATTGAGGAAGGAATGTGTGGAAAAGGACCCCTGACTTTCTGGCATGAAAGAAGTCTACTTCACAAATTAACTCTCCCTCTAGCAATCTCATTTGAGGGTATTAAAAAGAGGGCAATTGAAGAAACAACAGCAGCAGAAAGAACTGCAAGTTGGAAAACCTTTAACCTGTGTTATCAGACCCACCCAGACTCTGTCAGATCCACCACCCAAGTGAAGCTCAGTCTGCCACTCCTGCATCCATCACGCCGTGCTGGATTGATCATGATTTGGTATTAAGATGTGATAAATACCACCCCGTTCAAGCCTTCAAGCAGCAGCTCCTGAAACACACGGTGACAGTGCTGTTGCTATAAACATATCTGCACCAATTATTAGGGTGAGAAGAATCTGTGAGCCAGCAGTATAAAATCACAAGTTTTAGCTGCACACAGCAAGGTATACACTTATTTAAAAATAAATGTGAAATTCAGTCTTCCACAAAAGCAGCAGTGTCATGAGAAAACTCAGGCTTTAAGTTTTGTAAACGCTGCGTTTTCAATATTAGAGTGTCAGTCTTCATTCACTCTCTGACAAGGTTGTCAATCAAACAGCAATCTAGTTTTGTAAGACTTTAACCAAAGATCAAAGCAATGATACTGCTGAGTTCACATTACCTTCCCAGAGATAACTACTTGAGCACTTTCAGAGCACTGCATCGATATTAACTTTGCACCGTTCCTTCCAAGCAAATAAAACAGGACAAAGTTTGACAGCCCTGCTGGCTTCTGCTCTCAGCCCTGGTCCAAGCTGAGTCCCAGTGCCATTCCCTCTATCCCTTATAACTCCTCCTGGATATTGAAGGTGAGGACTGCAGACTTGCATTCAGTTACACTTTCATCAATTAAAAGAAAATGAAATGTGCTTTCTGTCTCCTTTGAGGAACACATCAAATGTCTTTCCCTCAATAACAATAGCTGGGCAATAAAAAGATGAGTGAGCAAAACGTGGTATATCATCGTTTTGCCTTTGACTCCAGCCCAATGGCAAATGAAAGGCATCCAAAATCAATTTCCAGAAGCTAATAAATTCAGTAGGTGAAAGCAGTGAAAATATAACTTTTGCAGCCTCATCATCAAGCTGATTTGTAAGCAAAGCTGGGCCCAATTCCTGCACCCTATGGCACCCATATTTTCAGTTTCATGCAGGTAATATACCATTTCTACACAGTTTCTATTCCGAGGCTAAACAGAGAGAGATATACACAGATATATCTTCTTTCCACAAACATATGTCCTGGTAATATCATAATAAAAATCGGAATGTGCTGTGCCCAGGAAATCGTGTCGATCCCTATCAGTTCCTTCCTGCAGTAACAGTGAAGGGAAGGTGAAGGCAAATGCTGCTCCAAGGGCAGAATCTGAGCACAGCTGCTTCTCACAGCTCCACAGGAATTCCAGGACAGGCCTCTTTATGGCAGCACGGGCAAGGGCTGTGGGGGCTTTTATTTGCTTGTTAACTGCAGCACTTGCCAGACCATGCCCAGCTAAAGGCAAGATTCCACAGGGAATGCTGTGTGACCATAATCACAATTTAAAACATTCCCTGAGCAGTGCTGAATACCTGCAGGGAATGGCTTTGGATCTTGCTCTGCTGAGGGCTTCCACTCACCCCAAGCAGTTCTTCCATGTGATAGACTATGCATTTTTTAAAATCTAAACCAACTGCAGACAGCAATTTTACACAGGGTCAATTACACTTACCTAACACACTGAAAAGCCATTAGAAGTGCTAAAATTTTGTTGGTGTGGTACTTAAAAATAATAAAGTAGGAAAAAAACCAAAACATCAAAACTGAAAACGTTTCTGACCCAGAAGGCTTAGGGTCAGGGTGAGAAAGGAAAGAAAGCAGAAGGTTTCTTTGTCAATATATAGATTTGTTTCTTACAGGGAAAAAAAAACCAAAAAAACCCTCCACAACAAAAGAAAACCTAAAGAGAAAAAATAAACTGAAAGGAGAGAGGCAGGCAGGCAAGCTGGGTGCTGGAGAGAGCTTCAATTGGCAGTGGGAAATGTGGCTAGAGTGTAGCTGAAGAATGATGCTGTATGTGGACTGAGGACATGTGCGAGGTTTGGGAAACAGCAGGTGGAGAAAACTGTGGAACGGAATTATATTTAAAGGGGAGAAGTTAGAACTAGGTGAGAACAGTAAAGGAATCACACTCAGAGTGTAAAATATTGCTTTGTCACTTAGTTCATACTGTGAACATGTTCAGGTTTTTTCTTCCAAGTCACCAGCAATGGGAAATGCTGTTCTTTATTTCTCACCAGGGTACCATTCTCCTCAGATGCTGGCAGCTTTTGGGAGCCTAGAGTGTTATTACAGGACCTGGGACAACTATTTCCCTACACTACAAGAAACACTCTTAGGTTGTTTTGTCGGGTTTTTTTTTGTTAGAAATATCATATCATGTTTCCTCTCTCTTTATTCCAGGATTTTAGTTGGAAATGAGTGACTTTGGAAGCCAACTCAAATCTGGGTAACACTGTAAAACATTCTTTCTTCCATCTTTGTTGTACTTACTTTAGCTGTTCACCTCTAATTTTTACCAGCAAGAAATAATGATGTTTTAGTCTCCAGCTGAAGAGTCTGAGCCATGCCTGCCCTCCACACTCCCAGCTTTCTAAAACACCACTATGAAAAAGCAGGAAGTCTGGCAGATTACGTTGCTGATATTTCTGCAGGAGTGAATAAGCACAAGAGTATCTTCCCAAGCTCCTGCAGACAGAGCAGGTCAGAAGTGTGAATGCAAATGTGAAGCCCAGCTTTGGCACAGCAGCTCTTCTGTGGGTGTGTAAGGGGTCACTGGATGTTGTGACAATGCTGTTGTGCCCTGACTGCTCTGCTGTGCCCCTGGGGCTGCAGAACTGTAGCAGACACCAGGCACACGAGCACTTATGTTTGATGTGGAACGAGTGAAGCTGTGAACGCCACGCATCACCCTGCAGCAAGCCCTGTGCCAGGAGCCAGTCCTGTCCCCCTCCCCTCTGCCACCCCCCTCTGTGACACGGGGTCCTGGCTGTGCTGGGGGGCAGAGCACATCTCTCTCCAGAGCCCACGGAGCACAGAGCTGGGATTCGATGCATCACGAGCCACGGTACCTCTGCAAAGGCCCCTCCTAGGTGAGAACATGGGTAATGTGCTCTGTAATAAAAGCACCTGCTCACAAAACATCTTTAAACTGCTGCTGAGCATCCTGATCTGAACCAACTGCAGGGAGAGGTATTACAGAATATCCACTACACTTCATGTGCTTACATGTCACAAGCAATTAAGATTTCCTCGGGACTTCCTTAAGATTTTTCCACTTAAAAAAGAATAATCAAATAAAATCAAATGAAGAAAACCCCAGCAAAACCAAGCAGATTTTTGTACACAGCCAGTTTCAAACAGGTGTCACCCCTTCCCAGCCTCCACTCAGCACAGAGAGATTTCACACAGCTTCAAGCATGAATTACCCCCACTGGGTCCTTCCTGCTCACAGGATATTAGACTGACTGTCGAAATCAAAGCTTAAGAAGAGAAACTTTTCTGCATTTCTTTTTATCTTTGATAATGCCACCCAAAAATAGCTTCTCCTAAATTTTGACAGTTTCTTCTGTGAAAACGAGAGGCACATTTATAAAAACATTTAAAAACCAGAATATACTTAAATTTAAAAAAATGCCTAACTGTATCCATAACTAAGTCTTCATTTAGTTAAAAAGTTTTGATATTATCTCTTATTATTTATTCTTCAAAGGAGAATAGTAATTAGAAAAGTTCTGCAAATTTGCACTAATGAAGCAGAAAAATCTACTATGAAGTAATGAATTTTATTAATCACCATGCAAGCAAATAAGTAAAAAACGGTAAAAATTTAAGTACACCTAGATGATTTTTAATGATTTTTATAGGAGTTTATGTTAAATTACTTACAGGTTATTTCAGAGAATCACAGAATGGTTTGGGCTGGAAGGGACCTTAGAGAAAGAACATCTTGTTCCACCTCCTGCTGTGGGCAGGGACACCTTCCACTACACCAGGCTGCTGCTCATTTCTAAGTCTTTGTAACAACTTGAGCTGGGAAGGGTGATTTTGCCACAAATTTGAACTATTATTAAGGAATTTATACTCCCTGAACACTGAAAAGGAGAGGACACTTAAATATGCAGACAAACTAGATTGCTCAATCTAAGCAGAAACATGAAGAGTGCTGGGATTGAGAGTGAAAAGAAACCCCAAATCCCTTTTTTGTTTTCACCTTTCTTCCAGCAGCTTTCTGTGCTGTGCTCAGGACATCTCTGTAAATCCAGGGGAAAAAGAACTCCCATAAAAATGCCTTATGCCAGGATGTGTTAACACCGTTACATGAACGAATTGTTCCTTGGGACATTCTAGACAGTCAATTAACCCCCAATTCATGACTCAAGTGGCAGAGCAGACACTCCATGAATAAAGGGTAGGGGTTCAATTCTCAATTAGGATGAATTTTTTTCCTTAATGGTTTAATCTTGTGGTCAATTAAATCCCTGAGCGTTGTATTAATTATAGTATGAATTCTAGGCAACTTCTAATTTAAAGGTTAGTTATGGTGTACCACAACTGGACCAGAGTCCAGGGCTGAAATTTTTCAAAATATTCTACCTAAGGGGCAAAAAATCTCCCTTTCTGAATAAAGACAAGGAACTTTGTCTTTACACTGTGTTTTCCTAATCTGGGATACTTTAAATGTCCCCTAGATTTTACCCCAGAGGTAAGACTGCGCTGTGTCACAGCCCATTAGAAACCTGTTTACTGCTGCAGCACATATTCCTATCACCAGTTATAACAAACAGACTTTCTAAGCAGACTTTTCAGCATTAATCTCATCTCCAATTGCTGAGCTTTATTCCTATACTGTTGGGCACAGCAGCTTGGAATAGTAGCTGACTTTTCCATCTGCCAGACATATAGAGACTATCGGTTTGTGAAGTACTTTCTTGGTGCTCTTTTTGTTAGAATAAAGTCCTGGATTTCCTCAGGGAAGCATGGGACATATGCTGGTGCTCTATGGTTACTGAGTTACTGCAGAGATGAATTCCTCTTGGCCAGCTTTCTGTTGAATAGGTGCTGGAATCATATAAAACAGCAACTTGTGAAAAAACCACAGTAAAATGGTGAGTTCGCTGGCCAAATCAGTGATCTTTTTTCAACTAATTATTTTTCTTGCTCAAAATGAAGACAGTTTGTCTTTGAAAAGGCTGTCTATCATTAAAAAAGAAAAGTATGGAAAGTTTTTGAAACAACTATAACAGATGTCATAGCAGTTGAAAGTACAATTAGAAAGCACAACGCCGCAGAAATAAAACTTCAAACAAAAGCGGAAAGAGTTCTTTGTGCACATCAATAATTTAGAACGATTTAAGAACTGTTTTATAGATGCAAGTGGAGCTCTTTCTGTATATATATAAATCGAATGTGGTCTTTATAGGCAAACAAAAAGGGGATACAATCCTTTTAAATTATTTTTAGGATAATTGTTTCCACAGCAAACATCATTATTTATCAGTTTTGAAAAGAAGCCAACTGCCAACATTTGAAATGCACAAACCTTGGCACACAACACAGAAAATGGTAATCTCCCCCCTTTTCAAAACCAGTTTTGCATTTATTTTACACATTTGTCAAGTTCTTATCTCAAAGCCCATGTAGTTTACCTATTTCTATCAGAAATCATTATATTTTATTTTTAATCACCTTCCCATAGCTAATTTGGTAACTCAGGAAGGGAAACTGTTATTGCTACCAGATGCTGTTACCTTCCTGCTCACTCACATACTCCTATAAATTGATTCAACAGCCTGGAAAACAAGGTTTAATATGTATTATTATGCCTTCTGGATTTATTCTGTTATAATCTCTTCTTTTAGATAAACAGTCTCATTTTAGTGATGCAAACCTTCTAAAGCTACGCTACAGACACTTCCCTTAGTAATTCTTTCAGCAGAGTACAGCACGATGCTGCTGGTCCTTTGCCAGCAGGAATTCCTCTATAGCTTTATTTCTATGTCTAGACTGCAAGAAAAAAAGAAAACTAGGCAGTTTCATGTATAGAGAGCTGAGATTTTCCTTTTCAAATGAGGAGGAATATAAGGGAATAAATGATGGTCCTTGAGACTCTAAGTTTTCTACAGAGGAAATGCGAACAGATGTTCTTGTAGGTCATAGAAGAGAAACCAGTTCTCAACAACTTCCACACTGCAATATCAGAACACACTTTCATTGGAGTCAGCCAGCAAGGCCCCAACCCAGCCACTCTGCCATTCAAACAGCAAAAATTACAAGAAAAAAACTGAGCAAAAAGAACAAACTGCAAATTTTGAGACTTCAGTTCTACCACTGCAATTTATTAACCCCCATAATCTGTGTAGGTTGGCCCCCTCATTAGTGAAAAAACCCCACACTGATTCTGACAATTTAGCAACAACTCTTCCAGAAAGATAATCCCATTTTGCAGATATTTGGGATCATTTACCCTCACTATTTTATGTGTCTGGTGACAGATGAGCAGCTAGTTGTGTAAAATTAAAGCTCCAGCCTGCTCCATACAATATTTAATATGGGCCAGATAGAAAGTGATGTTTATAAAACACTCAGCCTGAAACAGGGTACTGAAAAGTTATCTTGTGTATTACAGAGAATTCTTACTGGGAATCAGACTTTAATCTAGGAATACTTGACTTATTTTCTACGGAGTTTTCCATACCTGTGTATGGAGAGAAATTAACAATGACCACTTCATTCTTAAAACAACAGAACCATCTCTCAGGAACTTAATAATTAGTTTTTGAATATTGGTGGATTTAAATTTTTTTTTTAAAATATCAAAAGCTTTGTACAAAGAAATTATGTTATTATATGATCCTTATTATTGCTATTACTACTGCTGGTGATTTTACAGAAATATTATGCTTTCCTTGTAATATATCAGTTCAAATAAAATTCTGTGTGTATATATATATATGGTATATAAATATACCTAAGTATAAATATAGATCAATCTTTATATAGAGAGTTCCAACTCTCCTTTCTGCCTAAATCCCTGGAGGGACCAGTGCCGAAGGCGATACGACAACAACGACAATAATGACAATAATGACAATAATGTCAAAAGCCAAACAGCAGCTCTGGTGTCTCCTCCTTTAATGTGTGAATCTCTCCACACTTCTGCCTGGAGGGCACCATCATTACAGTCAATTTCTAGATTTTCAAACTAACAAAAACCTAGACAACAATAACAAACACAGGCCAGTCTCCTAATCGACACCATCTAAAGAGTCCCCAGAGCTTACAGATGTATAAATAACACTTCATTTTCTGAACAATCCGAATTTTCTGCCCTCTGTGGGTAGACACGTGTACACACACATATCCCATTTTCTGCTCCAGCTCAGCCATCTCCCGGAGATGCTCCATCATCCAACATATTCCACATAAAAAGGCATCTTGCACCGCAGCACAGGAGGCTCTCCACTGAACTGTCAGTAAAATTTGTACAGCTCTGGATCCCCTCGCTGACAACACGCTCCCAAAAAAGCCACGGGATATGTCAGCAAATTCACACAAGCCAGGTCTAACTATCAAAATATCACAGAGCAGCCCCAGTGACGGGTAAAACAGACAGATTCGAAACTGCACCATGTTTTATAGATCATAACATCTCGGAATACACCTGGAAGCAGAATTTTATTTATTAAGATGCTTGTTATAGCCTGTCACATTCTGTCAACTAGAAGAAAAATCTGCTTTGGAAACTCTTTTCACACTGAGTACAAAATAAAAGAAGAAAATAAATCAGCTGGTATTTTGACACCAACATGGAAAGGCCAAGCATGACCAAAGAAGCGAGCTGGGGAATTTTGTACTGGAGTAAATCCCTCTTTCTAGTCTGTACTCATTCGCCTCCAATTTCAGAGTTCACAGCTGTCTCTCCTCCCACCTCTTTATCAATCCTGCTACAAGAAGGATATTCACAGCTGGGAATCTTCAGCAGGGACCCTCAAGGATCTTCAAATCCAACTCTTCAGTGAATGGCCCATGCAAGGATAAAATCCCCATTAAAACCTTGGCATTATCAGCTCTAGGCTGCAACAAACCCAGCTACTCCAGCTGAAATTATATTGACTGATTACAGATGTGGGCTCCTGCTCTTTCAGGCACGATGATGAATTTCCAAAGGACAGCTGATAATAAGGAAAACCTACTGAGAAAACTGTCCATCCCCAGAAACCACTGTGGCTGTATCACACAAACCCCAAACACAGCACAAAGCGCTGCAGTGGTGCCTTCTGCCCCAACAATCAAACATGAAATCGGATTTCCTGCAGTCTGCAGCCCCAGTGGCTTCTGAGATGAGCACATGGGCCATTATCAGCTCTGCTAACAAGAATTCACAGATCTTTATCAAAGGAATTTAACACAATGTCTGAGATACTATGAAGAACACATTTATTCTGGTTTCATGACTACACATCAAGAATAATCTTTTTTTTCTACTTCCAGTGTGAGGTTAGTTCACTGTCTTATGCACTGAATCCTTGAATGGTTAGGGCTAGAAGTTCACTAAGGATTTATTACTTGTTATTATCAGGAGTATTTGAATGCACTAAACTTTCTAAAGCACTTTGGAGATGAAGCTTATGATGTGATGATGTGCAGTTTTGCAGAAGCCTCTGGGCAGCAAGTCCTCCACAAAGGGAAAACAGAGCCCTTAACTGCCATCTTAATGTGGCTGTAACACAGGACACAGACACACTCCACAGAGCCATCTTAGATATTCAAGATCAAATTAGGAAAAAAGTCCCTGAGTACACAAAAAATGCTCCACAAAATACCACCCACCAGTGCTGGATTTGCTCTTCTGACAGCAGGAGTACACGCTGCTGTCACAATCATGAGCTGTGTGTTTCACTGATCTGGAACATCCAGCTGTGGGCAGCAGGACAAACTCTGGCTCACTGGTAGGAACCCTCAGGAAAGAACTGTGTTTCATGAAGCGCAGCTTCTGGGAATTTCTTGAAGGTCTTCCTCAGTCACAAATACCACAAAACTTCCAAAGTCACCAATTGACAATTTTTACGACTGATCTGAATTTTCATCTGCATTTTTATCCCTTTCCTTCTCGGTGTGTGCACAGTTGCACACAAATGCAGGAGCTCAGTTTGCTGCTCAGGGAGGGGAGGCTGAGCCCCTGTCAGCGCATTCCCCAAGAATTTCTGTAACGTGACAAAAACATTCAGCAACCTCTCAGGACACACACTGTCCACATCTTACTGCTCATAATGAGGACTGAAGGCAAACTTATTAAATAACTCATTGCCATTAAGAATGTCACCAACTGCAGGTCTCAGGTTAATGACTTTGCACCAGAGGCATCACCAAGCAGAGAATCAGCGGGGTCAGTTTTAAGACCAGAGCTAAGGAAAAGATTCCTGGGCCTAATCCAGTGACCTTTCTTAGGTCACTGGGTGCCCATCAACAATTTTTCTCCTCTTCTTATAAAATTTGATACAGCTCAAATAAACCTACACAAAACAATTCACAGCACTGGAGGAAAAGTGGGCATGTCCCTGAAGAGACAACTGACTGAAGAGTGGCAACCTGATTTCCCTCTTATTGCCCATTTTATTGCACAGACTGACATGAACACCTTACCAAAAATTTGTTTCAAAGCCTTTTCACTAAAGAAAATTTCAGTATTTCACTGTGTTTATACAGACTCATAATTTGTAGTGTTTAGACAGTGATGCATTAAACTCACTGAAATCTAATAAATAAAACATATTAATAAATTATATATCAATACAAGAAACTGCCTTAGCTCATCTGCCAAGATAAAGAGGAAGTAGGTATTTTACTCATTAGAAAAAGAGCATTCCTAAAAATAATTCTGCAAATACAGCTCTAATACAAACTTAATGTAAAAGGTGTGACCTTGTAATACTTCATTAGTATCTCTTGCATAATTGCCTTTATATTTATAAATCTTTCAGCAATGGTTAAGCATACAATCATAATGTCCTAAGTACAGACACTTCAAAAATTAAAGCTTTACCTTTATTAATTATTTACATTTTGAGAATCTATGTGTTAATAGAGTCTGCCTGGGTTTTATGGGTTTGGGTTTTTTTGAATTGACTTTGATTGACAGACAATCACATCTACTGTTGGGCCACCTTTTTAACAGTTGTCAGTTCACTCGTAGGTTAAAATTAACAACAAAAAAACACTCGTGGAAAATACCTCCACCCAGAATAGAGCACTGTGCTTCTTATCTTTCAGTATTCTCTGAGGATAGAAAATGTAAAAATATCTCTGACTTATCCAGTGGACATTTGCAGTGCACATGTCACTCGAGGTGTTGGGGAAAAAGCCCTTTCAATTCCTGTACTATTGCACCCACTGCTGATGGAACAACCCCTGGGTCTGTGATACTCACACCCAGACACCAGAATGAACACGGTTTCACTCCTGATTTGGGCAGCTCTTCGTGTATTCATGGACACATTTGTGAAGAAACCAGCTTTTTTCTCATTAAATCTTTAACGTGCCCCTATTAACGAGTCAAACAAGCAGCACAGAGACCCTGTGAGGTGCTGGCACCTACTGCACACTTTGCACAGGCACCGTGGTTCAGCTTCCTGCTCCTTGCTCTCCTTCTCCCTCCTTCCCCTTTCCATCTGGATGCCTTCAGATTAATTGGTGGGAAAGTCCTCTCTCTGGAGCACGGCCCCACCAGCCTGTTGCTGTTTCAGGTGTTCTGCACCTGCTCATTCTCCTCCCCTCACATCCTGAGTAGCCCAGTCCTTTGGCAGTGATTAATTTAAACAGCATAAACCCTCCTTTCCGCTAATGAAATCCAATAAATAAATATGGTTACTCTTTCATTGCTGTGCTCTCTGGCCAGCTGAAAATATTTCACTCAGTGGACAGAAATGATGCAAAATTCCCCTTTCCTTGAAGCAACAAGGGGAAAGGTGTTTTTTAATAAACTGGGAAGGGAGAGCTGCCAGACGCAGAGTTTGGAGATTACCGTGTGCTGGGCCACAGGACACAGCCCCAGAGCCTGGATTTGGGCTCTGCAGATGCAAGATGGGCTGAAGGAGGGAGCACTGCCCCCAAGTAGCTCTGGGAGGGCAGGGCAAACCCCTTCTCAGCAAAAATCATATTTATTTGTACTCACAGACAGCATAAACAGTGGGTAAGTCTGACAATATGGGTCATTAATGGAATTTTCCTACAGTATTTTCCTCTGGTTTCCACCCCAAACCCCATGTAAACATGCTATCCATGTCTGGATAGCAACCAGCAGCACGAGCTGGGGGAAAAACCTTCCAAAGGACCAAGCTTTGGTCAAACTGTTCCCACTGAAGACATCCTGTACATCCCCACTGATTTCACCGTGGCAAGAGTTGGGCCAGTGCCTTTTATTGCTCCAGTCTATGTGAAGAGTTAGAAATATTTCTTGTCATGCAGTCAAACAGAATAATTGTACCAGCATCTAAATCCGGCTGGAAGGCACGGCCAAATTCTTTTCTGGCTCATTTCACCTTCCTAATGCCAGAATTCATATGGAGGTTTCTGTAAAGCCTATACAGGACTGTGTCAAACACAATCCTACCCCGCACAATAGAGATTTCTTCCAGGATATGTATTGAAGCAGATGAATTTAAAGTGTAGTTTCTGTGAGTAATTGTGCAGGTAAAATGTGGGGCTGTGTTCTAGTGGGGATTTTGTAACTGTTTCCTTGCACTAGTGATTTCAAAATAAAGTGTAGATTACTCTTGATATGGTTTTCACTCAGAAATAGATGCTCAGGCAAAATGCTGGTGTAACATGCCAGAAAAAGGCATTTGACAAAAATATAGTACTGTATAATCTAGAGTAATCCATGCAGTAAAAACAATTTTAGATAGATATAAAAAGACCCCAAACTATGCAGACTTCCAAAGATGCTTGACTTTGTTGCCCTCTGATGTTAAATCTGACCATACTTCCTCTAAGAGGATGATGAAAGGACACAGAGTAATCGAGATTTAATGGCATTTCTCCTTCAAAGAGCTTAAAGGTATGGATGTAACTGGGCTCTAAACACTCTGCAATAAGACAGCCACCAATTCTGGAAATTCTGCCCCACCAACACACTCAAACAAATCACAGGAATTGCAACAGCCTCATATGAAATGTCTTTTAAAGAAGCACTGTTGTGAAGCCATGTTCTCCTCAGCCCTAATTACTCTGAAATTGCTTTGATGAGAACAAACTGCCACATATTTGTCTGTTGCTGATATAACTTAAAATAGAGCATGGAAAAAAAAACCTCCTGTATCCTGAAGGGTATTTTGTCTATAATCATTACAGTAACTTTTATCATTTTTTTAATGCTAAGATTTCATGTAAGTAGTACTCTGGATAAATTTGAGTTCCTTAATTTTCAGTTGTTGCTATCTTAATTGTTACAGAGAGCTCGGCTTTGTGAAGTTACCTTAAGGTGTGTAACACAAAAACACGTTCAATATATGCCTTCAATAATTCCTTTGTTGTTTGAAAACTTCCAACTTACAGCAAAGCTGGCATTTTATGGCCTGCAGAGCTATAAATCATTTTTAAAATCATGATGATATTACTCAAAACAGATGTGAAAACATATGTTTGCCACGGTTGTATAAACCGCTTACTTGTCATACTTAATAAATGTTGATACTTTTATTTTAACTGCATTCCCTCTTAATAACTTTGAAAATCTTTTCCATGGTGAATATATTTTGCCTTGGTAAGAGCAATGGCAGGTTTGGAAAAACAAAGCTTGCTCTGTATACAAATTACATGGATGTTTTCTGCAGGGCAAGGCAGCACAGATCACACTCTTCACACTGTCCACATCTGACTCTAAAACACTCAACATAACTGAGGTGCACCAGAGCCCAAATAATTACCGAGAAAACAGTAACAGTATTAGGAACAAAGAATCTACACAGCACTGGGACAAACCACTGAGGATTACCCCCAGTGGCTCCTAGAGAAACTGCATCACAGTTCTGTCCCACTGATAAATGCAAAACCAACTTGGAATCCCGTATATACAAGGCTGGTGTCTTTAAAATTTCTGTATTAGTCCCACTATAATATCATCAAAAGGTTCTGGTTCTGGAGCCATAGGATGACTTGAAAAATCACACCTGTACATGACTGAAAAATAAATTTCTCATTCTCATATTTAAAAAAACCAAAACTTGGTATCGGCAGACCAAAGAGAAAAGCAGAAACTTTGTTCTGTCTCTAAAATTACATTTTAAAATATCTCATGATTTCAAATCACGTTTTTTTTGATGCAGGTTGATGTCTGAATACAAAATTAATTCCAAAAACATCCCCTAAGTGCATGCAGAACCAACACATGTATAAAGATGTATGTCCCAGTACTTAATCAATTAAAGAAATTATGCAAAAATGTAGACTAGGAAATGAATAAAACTACACAACTTTAATCTTAAAGAGAATTATGGCACACAAACTGTTAGCATCAGATCTTTGTGATTTCATCCATGTTAAAAGGAATGATCACAGGAGCCTGGGAATTGGGTTCACAGGTGGTGGAGGTTCAATTATTTTCGCTTTGGGGATTTCTGAATTATTTTTTCAGATTCTTAAACTGTACTTTCCTTCATCCATTCTGAGTGACAGAACTGCTACCATCAAGAAGTACATGATTTGCATCTTTGAGCCCCACAGGATATTGAATTGTTTTGCTGAAAAATGACTGCACATGTGGCAAGAAACCACACACAGTTCAACAGAATTCAAACCAACTACACTTTCAGGCTTAGATTAAACACTCACTATGCAATTACTACACTAATGTAATTTTTAAATCTTAGGAATGAAGGTATGGCTGGTAACTTTCTGTAAATGTCAACAGGAGTCAAGAGGGAAGGATTTAAGCGGGATGATCCAGACAGAAAATGATCTCAGAATGGCACAGAAGGGCTCTTTTGGGGTTCATGAAGAAAAGTGCTTAAATGCCCAGGAAAAGCAGTGAATAGAAAACAGCTTCTGTCTTCAAGCAGTGTTGAGTACGAAAATACAAAATACAAGGAAGAACCTTCAGGTTCTCCCTACCCACGACTGGAGCAGTCACAGACCTCTAGGGAATAGAGCTGCTTGTACAGAACCATCACACTGCTCAAATAATTTTATATAACTCTGGAACCACAGGACATGGAGGGACTCCAAATTCTCTTCTGAGTAGCCCATAAAATTGTCTGTGCTTGCCTTTCAGTTTTCTCTGAAAATACGTGACAATCACCTCAACCAAAATATGAATCAGTTTGTCCTTTCATTTATGATGATAAATATGAATATTCTCAGTAGATTTACAAGTACATTTAGCTTATGCTGTCTCTGCCTTCTGTTTCTTTCCCTTCACATCTTTTTCACTCTCAAACCTCACTATCCCTCTCAGCACCTCTTGGCAGAATTTTCCCAGAATAAATCTCTGAATATCCACCTTCTCCAGCACCTCTGCAAGGAGATACCCAGCAGAGGAAGCACTTCCCTGCCTGCAGGAGAATCCCTCCAGACCAAACATCCCCTCTTCCCTTGCTGCCCGTCACTGGTGAGACGACAGAAACTTTTACTGCTCACCCAGAGCATCAGAGCAGTGTGCACACACAGCCCCTGAAGGCAAACAAACAATACTACGTGAGGGATCAAATATTTGCTCGGAACTTCATAAATAATGGAGCCAGAAGACCTGCAAAATATTGCCCTCATGCTATATAAACAGAGAGGAAGAAAGTTCTCATTGCTTACACTTCCATGTGAGTTCACTGGATACATTATTCATTGCAATTAGGCACTTAGTTCTCTTAAATTAGTAATATAATGTCATTGCCTATGCAGAACACGAGGAAAAATAATAAAACACATAGTAAGTTAAATGAAATGCCCGAGATGGAAAACAAGTCTCTGATTTTACCTTTCTCCTTCTGTATTTTTTTTAGGCTGGTCCCAGTTTCTTGGTCAATGAGTTCTCCTTCCCTGCTGTTGGTCAGCATGGCTAAAAGAATTAGAGGGCACAGTTACATAGCACTGTTAGTTAAAAAAAAATGTTAAGAGAAAATACTGAATTATATTTCCTCTTGCTTGATATTTTGGTATTTTACATCTTAGAGATCAGTAAAATATGCAGTAAAAGGAAATCTGCTCAAGTTTATTAGACAAGGACACCAAAATAGAACACAAATTAGTACTGAGATGAATGTGATTTCTTATGAAATATAAAAATTAATTAATTTATGAGAAAAGTACTTCACAAAAACCATTTTGGGGAAAAGAAATTTAATGATTTAAGTATTAGCAATTATCTATAAAGCAATAAGCATAATAAAAACCACAGATTGCCAGATCAGAACCCAAACTGATTGGTGACAGCAAATTATCCCCAGCATTTAAGTGCTGAAGGGAATTCTTTACTTAACACCTGCAAACTCAGCAAGAGCTGTGCACTTTACGACTTCAGGATGCCTCTTTTCTTTGTGCTATTTTGATTAAAACATTTCCTTCTCTGCAATCCACCGATTACAGACTACACAGTTATTTCCAGGGAGGACACTTGTTACAAAACTTCATCACCGTATTTTAGGGAGAGCTTCTTTATCAGTTTCAAAACAATTTTTTTTTAATTTCTGCCAATTAAAAATATTTATCCAGATCTTTACAGCACGAGATCTCTATGTAGAGACTCTTTTCACTGCTGCTACAGGAAGTTAAAAATCTCTTGTCCTGTGTATTTCCTGCCTCATTTTATACAGGAAAAAGATGAGGGGAATCCACTCCACAGCCTCCACCCTGTATGTGCACAGATCTAGGCAAAGAATTCAGGTTCTACCCACTGTGCTGGGCAGTGCCATGGTGCTGCTGCAAGGACCAGGGTCAGAACTGCAAGATCCCAGGAAGCAGCAGAGTGGGTTGTGGATGGGAGGGAATTCTCCAGTGACTCACCCGGAGTGCACGGCTTTTGTGGTTTAAATCTGGCTCAGCAATGCCTGCACGGGCTCCAGGCCATGAGGAGACAGCAGTGTTGACACACACTGACGTGAAGAGATGTTAATTGACTTGCCCTAGATCCCTCTTGGAAGCACCAAGAATAGGATCTAAACTTCCTCTACACAGAATTAGCATTTTAATCGATAGTGCACAGGCTGTGAAAGCTGTGGTGGAGAGACCAAAAAAGCCAGCAAGGCCTCAGCCCTGGGGTGATGAAGGAACGTGTGGGCGCAAGGAGGTTTTTGGAACAAAAAAGTCATCATATAATCCGTGACTTTCCTCACACACATGTGAAGAAAAAGACTCCTTGCTCTTTTTCAACTGCAGGTGCCTTGAAAAGCAGCCCCTCCCTACCCAAGCACGCCAAGGGAGCCGGCCGGACCAGGAAGGGCACCGGGGTGAGCCCTCTGAGCAGGGCAGGGTGGCACGGCAGGAACCCGAGGGGCTGGGCTTTGCTGAGTGAGGAATTACAAAACCACAGGGATGGACTTTCTGGGTGATTATTTGTAGCGAGCGAGCGCTTCCCAGCAGGAAATATCACCCAAGGAGCTGAGCACTGACCGATCCTGTCCGGAGTGGTGTCCAGCTGCGACGGGGAGCTGGACACGCTGCTGCTGGGGTGCGAGGACGCGTGGCTGCCGGGCCGCTGGCTCTCCTCCAGGGACGGCGCTGGGGAAGGGCTGTCCTGGATCCTCTCCTGCAAACACAAGCAAAGCAAGGCTGAGCCGCTCCATCCATGGGCTTCACCAGGGTTCCAACTCAAAAAGAGAGGCTGGCTTAGAAAGTAATGGGAACCAGTGGTGTTTCTGAGGTAAAAAGAGCAGTACAGTCATCTACGGCCAAAACCAACACAGGATTCTACGAGACACGTGCCTGAGCTCAGCAGATCACTTGCCACATTGTTCTTGCTGGCAAATTTTAAGCTCAAAGTTTTTCACACCTAGGAACATATAGAATACTCTTTCAGGTTGCTTTCACAAGCTACTTTTAATCTACAGGTAGTAAGATTGCCATATACGGGTCGCATTTCAAATAAACAATTCACAGTCGGACTGAACTAAATGCGGTCAAATTTGTAATTAGAATGTGTACCTGTAAATTTGCAACTAGAAGCTGTACCTGAGTAAACTACATCAGTATCATCTCAGGATAGCACCTGGACAAATGATAAATGCTTTGGCTCTGGTAAGAACTTCCCTCTTGCATGAAAAGC
This sequence comes from Regulus satrapa, assembly GCA_013396955.1. Lineage (NCBI taxonomy): Eukaryota > Metazoa > Chordata > Aves > Passeriformes > Regulidae > Regulus > Regulus satrapa. Next base: position 415,089 of record VWZN01019726.1, on the reverse strand, counting down.
ACTACTGGCTAACAAAAACAGGTCTGCTTGCAAAATCTCATGTCTGTATTTGCACATGAACCCTCTAATTTAAATATATACAGTACTTGACATAAGGAGGAAAAAAAAGAGTAGGAAATAAGAAACAAAAAGGCAAAATTAAATTCTGCAGTTCTGTGTGTATCTATCTCCACTTGCAAATTGCCCACAGGTGCCATGAATTTTCATCAGTAAATATCTTTAGGAACAGGTCAGATAAACAAGGCGTAAGTAAAAATTCATCCTTCAAAAATTCTGAGACCACTTGAGATCCTTCCAACCCAATGTTTTCACACACATACTTTCAATGAAAAATTTCAGTGCCCTTCATTCCTTGTTCCCAGAACCAACAGAAAATGAGAATCTTTTGAAAGGGACTATCAGGCCTGAGTTACTCCACATATTTTTCTCTTAAAACGCCTTCTATCTTTTAAAACCTCCGTCAAAGGTCCTTGAAGGTGCAGATCCAAGGGAGAGACACTAATGAGGAAAAATGGTTGAATTTATAGAACTCCAGAAACCGAACCTTTGGCATTGCCCTCGTCCCTGGCAATCAGCTTCCTGTGCAAACCCAGAACTGAAATCTAACTTTATTTTTTTAAAAAAGATTCCTTTGTCTCCACCTCACTAAATATCACAATTACAGTTCATCTGGGAAAGTTGTCTCAAAGGAACTTTGCCGTCTTTCCTCCTTTCTAACCTATTCTGAAGATGTTTCATTAAGAATATTCAATCTGGCTCGTTGGTAGCAATTTACTCTATGCTCTGGAAAATAAACTCAGTAGCATCTCAACTTTTTATGCAGTTCTCTAAGTGTAAGCCTGAATCAATAATGTAGCTTCGGGAAGAACATGATGGTTCCTTGAAGTTTTTCCATTATAAATATCTGATACAGAAGCTGTTGTTTGAATGTTTCAGGGCAATTCATTAATTACGCTGCCAGCAAGATCAACAAGAATATTCTGTTACCCATTAAAACCGTCCCTCTAAACCACACTCATCTTCGTATTTACAGATACTTCTGAGAGTTCTGCAAAGGGAACATTTGGAGACTGGATCCTCCTCAGAGCATGGGATGGCATTTCCCTCTTCCAACCACACCAGCTGAGAACGTGGCACTGGATATGGTTTTAATAGGATTGTTATTGTACATTAAATAACAACTGAGCCTCAAAACCATGTAACAGATGTGTATCTATTACATAGCTGTTAATCCTCAGTAGATCAGTTTCACTAATTATCTGTTATTTAATGAACATACAGTAACTAACAGATCTGAAAGGGAAACTTTTAATGCGAATATTTAACAGATATGAGTATATTCTGTTAAGTCACAAGTTTTTCTAATTTTGAAAGCTGAATGGTTTTATACACGTTAGTTTTCAAATTCTGTGGGAGAAATAAAAGTCCAAGTCCCTAAGCTTAAACTCTCCTGTGTTTTCTTCCTTCTGGCCTCCAAAAGAGAGGGTTTGGAGGCTACTGAGATGAACAGATGAGTAAAAGGGAGTTGGGACTTGGTGGATGTGCTGCTTACTGAGTTGCTCTGAAAAGCCACATTCTTACCCCAAAAAGTACTGTCCTAAATAACCATTAACCATGCACATGCAATCCTGAGTGGATAAATCCTGTGTGTTTTTTACCTTTGTGCAAATAATATCTTCCAAATAGGTTCCTGCTAACAGATTACAACTCTGACTGCAATTTCATTTGCCTGGATTTCAGTTTTAACAGTCCTCTTTGGCACTATTTCCTCTCTTTTAACCACAAAGAGCACTCAATTTACAATTAAGATCTCGCTCTGAAATGATTAATTTTACAGAAGAGTGCATAGTTTAAGTAAATTTCATTGTCTACTGCAACCATGAAAATGAATAGCCAAGGAGAGGACATGCCAACTGTTCTGCAAAAAAACCCTATGAACAAATATGACTAGGAATTAACACTTAGATATCACACAAACAGCCATATATGTCATCTTAAATGGGAGTTATTTGAGTAATTCAAAAGCTGATGATTTGGAAAAGCAAAGTATTCCAGCTCCTTCTGGTAACTGCATTTCCCGTTGTCTCTCACTATGAAATAATCTCTGCTTGGAGTAATTTGCCTTCAGACTCAGGGTCTTGGTTTGAAATCTTCCGGCAGAAGTAAAAGTGTCAAATAATAATGCTTTTTTTATTAACACAGTGAATTGCTTTCTAAGAGAATTACTTGATTATGTCATTTAATGCCTTACCAGTTACACCAATTTCCAGGCACAGGGAAGGCAGAGTTTTCCCTGTAACCAGCAAAGGAGCTGAAATTCCCTCTGTATCATATGTGCTCCAAATGAGGACGGAGTATCACCATGCGAGGCTCCATATGGATCAAGAAATTGTCCATTTCTAAATGTTTATGTGGAAATGGGCTGAATTTCCCCTCCTATAATGAATAATGCTATGAGCAAACTCTTCTTTTACTGGTAAACAGATCCATTTTTCAGTCCTGTAATCAGTATGCATCTATTTAGCTACTTAACTGCAATGTGCTCTGGTTCATTAGGTAGCTACTGTTGTGTCTCAGCCTAGTTAAAATTTCACAGCAAGTTAATCTATTTTATTACAAATGAGAACACAAGTGATAATGCCCTCACCATTTTCCAAACACAGGGTTAACAGTATTTGTAACAAATCAATGAGGGCATTTAAATAGGAAAATTGCAAATCTAGAATCTTAACATTTCGTTTTACACATTGGTAACTTCATTTTATTTGTCATCTATGTAGTTTACAACCTTGTTAGTTTTCCTTTTTTTTTTTTCCCCTTGAAAATTGCTCAGTTCCCCCTGCACTCTGCTGGGTAGCCTGGTCCCACACCAGGTAAACTCACAGTAATAATAAAACATTCCTAGATAAAGTAATATTTTCCCTACTTATATTTCTTCCTATTCATAAATTTGCAAGACTAATATTCCAGGTTATAATTGAATGAATTATACATAAGGATTCTACAGATTGTGAGAATTTTATGAAAAATGAAAACATTTCTCAAGATCTCAACTATTTATCTACCTACAGTACCTACTTTATCTCATCTTTTTTCCTTCCTTTACAGAGCTGTAACATAAATCCTCGAAAAGGACTTTTCCAGTATTTAATCCTCTTGAAGGGTAATATATTTGTCTCACTAAAAATCAGTGTCCTTCTCTGCCTCAGAAAATGGAGCTACCAAGCTTGACATTGTTAATTTTAGTTGTGATTTAGCTTAACGGCACTGAAGTCATGAACTCACCCGATTTCCAGACACATCCTTGATTTCAGCTCAATATCCCTCTTCCCCCTCCGTGAGGGAATATTCCACACCAATAAAAGGAAATGCTACAGAGTAGTTGCAGCCACACTAGTTTTATTTGAAATATATATGAACAGCTTATGTATTTTTGACATAATCATCTTGACCTTAATTCCTTACCTCTGATTTTTTTATAGTATTGATCTTTGTTTTATGTCAAGAGTTTAGAGAAATGGTGCTGCAGGATTTTCCTTTTATATTTTTCTTTATTCTTAGTTGTAAAGTAGTTGTAATTACTCTTCCAAATGTTAATCTATTAATGAGTTCCTGGAGGATTTAGTGGCATTTCACTGCTGACAAGCAGGTTTTGGAAGTTTGTCTGAATCCTGGTTGTTTTATTTAGACGTTTATCTTGATATTTCATATCTAATCGAGGTGCTGCCACACTACAGGAGGAATTCTCCCTCTCTAACTAAATGGAAAGGAAGGAAAAATGGATATTATACTGGTTTTAGGCCTAGATTAGAGTTTTCAAGTGTTGGAAGAAAGATTTCAAGCTGATGTTGATCACAAAAGTTCAAGGGTTCTGACAGCAAAAATCCCAGCATTAATTAGCACACTGGGATCTTCATTATGCCACACCTCATCCTCCCAGTGGCTGCAAGATCTCCACTCATATTCTCAGAATGGACTACACAGAAATAAAAAAAAATTTTAGAAACCAGAGCCTGACTCCTCTGGAAGGTCTGTGAGGCCAGGACAGGAGACAGAGTCTACCTACAGCCCTAATTCCCTGCTGAGCTACCTCTGCTCTCCCTCCCTGGCTGAATCCCATCCTCAGCACGGGAGAAGAAGGAAAGTTAACACAATTCACAATTCCAGCCTGCAAAGAACTGAATTGCTAACATTTCCCTTTTTTCAGTTAATACTAAAATGTATTTCTTTCCAATTGCTGTTTGAATCCTAAAAACCAGCACATTTTTAATAGTGCTTGTAAGTTTACAGTCCTTAACTGATGCACTACTCAATCTAGGCTTTTCCAAGGTAAAGAATAGCCCTGCCACAGGAAGCACGAGCTGTGCTACACCTGAAACTGATGCCAACAAGAACTAGGATGGCCACAGCCACCTAGTTCTTGGCTAGGAAAGAAAACAGCCACCGTTTCTTGGCTAGGAAAGAGCATTTGGTTTGGATTCTGAGTCATTCCACCCTGGAAATGAGCACACACAAAGACTGGGGGTGACTTGTTGGTCTTCTGAGCTACTTACGGTACCTGTGATTGCTGTAGGTGCTGGAGATGAACAAGGTAAACAGCTGGTCTAAAAACCAAGATAGGATCTGTATGTCTGAAAGCCAGCTGGATCCCATTCATCTTTTGCAGTGTGTAGAGAAGTCATTCGCCTAAAATATGTGCTTTGCCATTTAAAATGCAGGATTTTTTCCCACTGTGTACATATAGTTGTTTCAGTTGTAGTCAACTGGCAATTATTTTCTCAGAGAATTTAAGAAATCATAAGAACTCCTACATTTACTGATTTTAATACCAGATGTTCACTCACTAATTCCATTACCTTGTGACTACTTCCTATCAATCCATTAATTGCCAGCTGCTCAGCCAAACAGAGAAGTGCAGCTAATCAGATGGTGTTGGGAAACAGCCAAACAGGAGCTGCCTTCTTCTTCCCTGCTTCTTAAATTAGCAGTCTCTGGGACAACCTTCACTCCTGGATTTAGATCTTGATGTTTCATTTGGAATCTGAGAGCACAACAGTGCCTGAAACTGGAAAGGTCTCATGGTGGAAACTTGCTACTTGTGTCCCTCTCCTGAACTGTTTCACCCAGTGCTGCCATGGAAGGGAGGAGGGCAGTCCCAGGACTAATGATGATAATGCTCTACCTCATCTATGTTAGAGCCATATCAGTTATTAAGGACAAATGCAAATGACTAAGTTAATGCTAAAAAGATCTGAGCCAGAACTAAGAGCTTAGATGTGCCTGGCCTAACAATTTTCCTTTGTGAGCTCTGCAGAAAGAGATGTTTCTGAGGGCATTTTTTTTCCACTTGGAAGTTTAAAGTAAGTTTTCTATGCTTAAAGCCTCTCAATGAGGGTGGTAAGAAGCCAGGTGTTGGTCAGACTTCGGAGAGAGGGACAGCCTCCCTCCAAAGGAGGAGATGAGAAAGGTATTTAATGCAATTTGAAAAGACCTGAACATCTCCCAGCAGAGTAATTTCTCTGACTCAGTGAATTAAGAGATACAAACCTGCACACTCACTCCTCCTTTGCCTCAAATCCAACCACCAAAATTAACCTTGTAAGAAGCAAACTCCTGTGTCTCACATGTCACTCCTGCAACACATCCCAATCCCATTCCAGCAATCAGCTGCCTGCTATGGAACAGGACAGAATGAATCTAATAATATGAAAAATCACATACATTGTAGAGAAGTTTTGTTTTATAAATGTTGCAGTGTTCTGAAAATAATTCATAATGGATTGAATGCACAGAGAGATATGAAGTTACTGATGACAGAAATTCTGTAATGGGAAATGTTTCTATTGTGAGAAGAAGTGTTTCAGAGCATTTTGAGACGGCCACATTTTTCTGGCTGTCAGGTAAATATTATGAATGTGAGTTGTGGAGCACACAGAAAATAGCACCTCTCAGCAATAATTACACAGCCCATCTGTACTCTCTTCAGGGAATTTAAAATCATGTCATATACATCCTTTACAAATGCCTTAACAATCCCACAAAATCGGGAGAAAAGCAAAACTCAAAGAGAAGGAGACTCAGAAGTTTCTGCCTGTCTAGATCCCAGTGCACAAATAATGCTTTGCTCTGTTTATCAGATTAGTTTCTAAAGTGCATGGGGATGACATTCTCAAGGAATCCTGAAATATGAACATAAAAATGCTTTCTTTTTAAAAAGCATTTTAAAATACAAAGTATTATTTTAAAAATATTTTTTAAGCATTTGAAATATGAAAATTAAGAAGTCTTTATTTTTTGAAAGCACTTTAATTACCTTTTTTTTTTTCTGTGTTTCCCATTTGCACGCAACAAAAGCACCATTTACTCCCAAACATTGATGAGAGCAAGAAAGAGCAAGAGCAAAGCAGGAATACAGCAAGTATGAGGGGATGACAACAGAAGAAAAATGGACAGCAGGAAACCAATTTTGAGAACTGCTCCTACTCATGAGAAGCACATCCCTCAGCAGCTCCAAAGAGGCTGTTTGCCAAGAAGGAAAGGGAGGGAGCACGAGCAGGAAGAGGCTGAGACGTGAGCAAGAGGAGGAAGGAGGCTGCAAATATGTCAGGTAAGTAAAATGAGAAGCAGGGAAAATGTGGGAGAAAATAAGTCTCAGATCTCTGGCATGAAGCTTTGCCTCAACCACTCTCACATATCTACCACAAAAGGAGCAAATGAAGGTCTCCAGTTTGGGTTTGGTTCCCAGAATTTCCCACCAGCCTGTTCCCAAGGACATGGGCAAGGTGGCCTTTCAGTGAACAGCCCAAGATTATCACACTCGCAGCTCCAGACCTGGCTCTTGCCAGCCTTCTCTTCACCTTCCTAACCCAAACCTCTCCCCTGCCCTCGCCCTGCTGCTTGGCTGGAATTGGGTGAACCAGGATGTCATGTAAGATCAGATTTGTTACAGGGGCACTGCAAGATAAAAACTTTTGCATTCTGTAGCTGCTGCTCTCTGGAGCTGTGTGTCTCACAAACTCCAGTGAAAAATCCCCTCACTTCTCTGTAAAGGGCTCATCCCAACTTTCCTTCTGAAAATAGTGTAACTGAATAGATTCTCCTGGGTTTCAGGAACAAAATTATTGCATGACAGTAAACTTCTAGATTTATTTGCAGAATCACAGACTGGTCTGGAATGGAAGGACCTTTAAGGTCACCTCATTCCACCCCTGCCATGGGCAGGGACACCTTCCTCGAGACCATTGCTGCATCCAACCTGGCCTTGAGCACTCACTGCTCTTTGACTCAAGTGTACTTAGCCAAATTCCACCCCAGATCGACCCTCATTTGCCATTCAGGCTATTCCTGGATTGCAGAGCAGGTCCAGCTGAAGAACAGCCCTGAAAATGAAGAAATAACAAGAACTGGATGCAGGAGGGAGAAGAGAGAGGATGGTGAACTCAGTGTCGCTGTCCAATTTTGCTTTTGCCACATGAGCTCCTCAATGACAGAGATTCTTCTGAGCCATTTGAGCCAAGTTTCAAACTCTGCAAGCTTCTTCAGATGTGCAGTAAATCCCTGTAAGGATGGATTTATCACAGGGGCAGTGCCAGAACTGCAGCCACAGTGCTGCTGGTGCTGCTATAATCACATCACATCGTGTTAGAGATGGCTAAGAAGGTTTTGTGAGTCTGGCCATTGTGCCTGCCTAATTTACAGTGTTACTCTCAGGGAGAAATCAAGTTTCATAGTTATGACATTTCTTTCTGGAGCACTAAATGTTAACTTTGCTGATCATGCATATCTTGGTAGAACAGCTTATTTCTAAATGGCAAACGTGATATAAAAAGCATAATGACTTCATTCAAAACCTTATAAAGCAGCTGATTCTCACACCTATAGAAAACAGGCCAAGTGGTATTTTAGTCATCAGACTATGGAAACAGACACACAATCAATGTATTCAATTAATTTCTCTTATTTTAAGCAAAAACATGATGCTGGGATTGCATTCTATTGAAAAACTAGCTATGTTTTGTACTTATTAAATGCACTTAAATAACGTCTTATAATAAAAGTATTACTGACATCAGGAACAGCAATGCTTTTCCTTCTCACGTTTCATTTTGTACAAGAATTTCATGTTAACTGGTTGTCATTCTGTGCTGGATGATTGTACATAAGGGAAGGAAAGGACAAAAGGAGCCTCACACTGTAGTAAAATTCATCTATATTTTCAGCACTCAGAACAAACTACAGAAAGATCCAGCCCTACTTGTCAGGTGAGAGTAGCACAGCAAAGGGTGCCCACTCTGCCTCTGTCATGTTGGCTACTGGTGCATTTTCCTCTGCAACATGAGAGGAAATAATTCCCACCAGAGCACTGGCCAGACCTCGTGTTGCTGTGGAGATATTGCATCTCCTCTAGTGCAGGTGTTGGGGAAAAAATTGCTGAAAATGAGTAACTCACATCAGCAAGGGCCTGCTAAATAATACCCTGAAACCCAACTGCCTGCACAAGCTGCAGTTTAAATTACAAAAGACTAGTAATTGTTTACAAATAGGTATTGAATCTTCACGCTGACATACTGGCAACATTTAAAATACAATCAAAGCTTTTTACTTGCTGCTACAAATATTCCTCTGCTGTGTTTAAATTAGGTTTTTTTTCAAGAGGTCTCTGAACTGGTAGAGGAAAGGTTATGGTTTGAAATTAATGGACCTGCAACTAATTTTTAACAATTTAATAACTAATATAGAGATGGACATCAGAGACAGAGGTTTTCCCCACCCAGCCAACAACTGCACAGGTACATTGAAGGTAAAGAGAAGTTTTTACACATCTTAATCCTCAGTAGGGATCCTAACGGGAAATATTGCCCCTGAATTTTTGCCAGCCTCCCTAGAATCCAAGGAAACAAAAAACCAAAAACAAAAAACAAAAGAGTCAACAAAACCAAAGCATTCAAAACAAAATTTGCCCTAACCAGGAAGAGGACACGCAATAAAAAAGAGAAACAACCTAAGGCAGTTTTGGAGATGCTTAGGGCCAGAAAGAAAATATGAACCTCCAGAACCTCAACAACAGAGGGATGTAGAATTTTACTGCATTGATGTGACAAGAGGTATTTGCTGTCCCCCTTGAGAGGATGCTGCTATCAGAACACTTGGGCATGAACAATAAACACGTGCTTGAGTCTTGCAAGTTTCTTTCCCTGCCTGATTTAGAAACAAAATTTCCTTAAGCACGAGCCTATGACAAAAGGAAATACAACACAACCCTCACTAATGTATTTTCACAACTGGACTGTAGTGCTGGAAACAGTGACTTTCTCAATGATAAAATAATGACACACTATAATTAAGGTGTTTTACAATAAAGGTATGAGTGGTTAAGTTCAGCAAATCAACGAGTGTTTTAAGACTAAAGCATCTCAGAAGTCAGATTCTGGAGTGACAGGGATACATGAGTGTAAATGAACATAAATATGAAGACATTTACTTTCCAGAACAGATAGCTCCATAGACTCATATATTTAAACCTAAAGAAAAATGGACTAAACTAATGAACTTTCAAAGCTGACAACATTTTACTTTATCAAAAGAAAACCAACATGTGCATGGAAACACACACACAGGTCAGACTGGTAACACCTTTAGCTTTTGCTCACTAAAATGTGGACACGTTTTAGAGAATCCCATCACACCAATCTTTCACATGCATTTATCCTACACACTTCTATTTTGAAAATGTCTTGTTTTAGTGCATTTTTGAGTATGTGGCAGGACAGCAGCTCTCCACAGAGGCAAGAACCTTTCTGAACAGCCTACTTGGTAGAGACTACCACAAGCCTTTCAAAATACAAGCATGTCTTAACCAACCAGAACGAAGTTCAGGTTTGGCTACCAGAGACTCTACTCGCTAAAGTACTTGTGATTATTTTCTCAGGTATTTACCTGCTCTGGATTTGCACTGCTAGAATCCCTGTTTTGTTCTTCAGCCTCATTAAGGTTCTTGGGATGATTTTCTCTACTGTTATCCTGTTATGGATTTGCAGCGCACTAGAATGCTTGTCATGTCCTACAGTATTTTCTCTTAAGTTTGACTTTAAACAGCATTTTAGAAGAGTTATTAAGCTATCATAGATCTTACTCTGCAAAAGAGTTAGTGTCCATTTTTAATTACATTACAGACTCACAGAAAGATCAGAGCAGCTGAACTTGGCTGCAGTGGTGGCCACTGCTCGGTGTTGGGAGCAGAGGAGGGAGCTGGAGCAGAGTGAGCTCAGTGCCCTGTCCTTCTCCCCAGGAGAGCTCCTGCAGAGGGCTCTGTATGCCATGAGGCTGCCTTACCTTGATGACGGAGGCCCCTGCCCTGGAGAGGGGGCTGTGCATCTGCGCCGCCGCCGCCATGTTGGCGATGGTGTTGAGATGGTTCATCTGGTTCATGGCCATGGCCACCGAGGCCGGGGGGAGGCTGACGGGGAGCAGGGGGTGCGGCATCATCATGAAGGGCAGGTCTATCCCTGCGGAGAGCACAGACACGTCACTGGGACACCCTGAGGGCTGCACCCACTGCAACATCCACCCTGTCACGGGGACACCCCAAGGGCTGCATCCACTGCAACATCCCCACAGCACTGGGTAACCCTGAGGGCTGCACCCACTGCAACATCTGCCACTTAAACCCAACAGCAAATCTTAGCAGTTCTGGGGTTCCAGAGGGGAAAATTGTCTGTGCAGTCCAGGAAAGGCTGGTTTGTGTTGGGGAGAGGAACACACGGCTGGGGAGTGACACAAAATGAATATACAACTGCACCAGTTCAGTGATCTTTTCTGTTAAGAGAAATAAAGTAGGAAAAAAAACCAACCCACAAAACATGCATACAATTTACATATTTTCCAACATATCAGATGAATATTTATTAATAACTTAATCTGATCATACTCTCCTACCAAGACTTCTTTCTATTACCACTTCTCAGCAATGTCCTACTAAGTTCTATACTGCTTTTCTTGAATCCAGGTGTCTGTGGCTTGGACTACAGACACCAATGAGCGATTGGACAGAAGGTCTGGGAACTGCAACACATAGTGAGAGGTTAAAATTGTTGCCAGGGATTTTAATTTTCCAAATGTCACTTTAAATTGTCTTCTGCTATGGATATAAACCAATTTAAGAAGGTATGAAATTTATTTGGACCAACTTGCAGATCTTGACATTGCCAAAAAGGTGAAGTTACTGCTAGCAAGGATTGGATTCTCATACTTCATTAATATCCATTTCAGCATGTGTATTACTTCTTGTCTTTAGTAATGACTGCACTGGAGAGCAAGACCAAGACACCAACTCACTGAAAAAATTGTTCAGGTTATTGTGCATTCAGGAGTTCTTTTGAGGGACCACTTGAAGATAACTCTTATAGGGCATGCAAAAGTAATTTTTCAGAAAAAAACCCAGGACTCATTCTGCCAGACAAAAATGTCTTATCATTTTTCTAAATGACATTTAGATTAGAAATCCTCATTAAAAATTCAGGTGCAAGTATTAAATATCACAAACATATAGCTAGTCATTACCACATACGATTGAGACAGTTTACTGTCAAGAAGTTTGTAACTTCTGGGTTTATTCTAACTATTTTAAAGGAGAAGGCCAGTCACCATTTTTGGTATATGACAGAATTAACAATGAAAAATACCACGGACTGATATGTCTTGTGTTATTCCTACAGAATTTGACTCCAGTGATATAAAAACACCACGGTGCCCACCAGGAAAGGCAGAATTGCAATATTCCCAGCTCCCACACTATTCCTGTTTAACATGAGCATATCATGATCAACAACTGTGATGTCTAATGACTCACTCTCTATTTTATGTGATGATCCACGCCAATATTAATTATTATAGGCAATAAGCAAGGCCCACATACATCTCCCTTCACTTCAAACCACACTGACAATCCCCTCCACTGCCTGCATCCACAAGCCTTTGTTCCCCTGCAGAGCTCCCTTAACAGCCCAATAATCTTTCCTCATCCTCTATAGAGTTCCAAAACTCCCAGACACCATCTGGCCACATTGAGTTGTATGTCTACTTAAAGTCCAATTGACATGCAAACTAAATGCAAACTACAAACAGAATTTAACAGCACATCACCAGTTTTAAGACACTATCCGTCAAACATTTCAGAGGACTATGAGGAAAATATATCCTGCACTTGCAAATCATTGGGCATAATGTCTGACATCCAGTAAACCCTTTAACAGCCTATAGACATTCACCTACTACAAAATCCACTGGAAAATATCCTTGAGAGCAAAGAAAATAGCATATCTCTGTGTAAAAAATCCAGGTATTGAATTATGCAAGAATATAAAATGAAAGGACAAATTACAGAGAATTTGAGTCCTATGATGGGGTGATTTTGAACTACTGACACTTAATCCAAAATGCTCAGGGGTCCACACCTTCCCACAAGCAAAGCAGACTCATTTTTAGGAGTAATTTCAATAGCTCTGCTTTGCTCAAGTCTGGGGTCCGACAGGTAGAAATATATTGACTACTCCAAAAATTGTGTCAGGAGCCAGAAATGTCATTCACCCACTAAAACTAACACCAAAAATCGACTTTAAGGTGAACTTGGAGGATGAAGAGCTTAAAACAAGCAACAAGAGTTAATAAATAATGATCTTTTCATTCTTCATCCACCATCAACTACAGGAATAACCTTATTCCTCACTGATTTTTTAAATGGTCATTCCAAACATCTTTCTTGCAATACTTTTTCCTTCCCTTCCTTCCCTCTTTGGGTGCACAGAAGTGGAACTGATGGCTTCCCACCTGCTCCCCTCCTAAGGGAAAAAAAGAGATGGCTTTTCGTAGAGCTCTAAGTTCCAAATCCACCTGTGTCATTTTATTCCAGTTGTTTTGGATAGCTGGGTTCAGTGGGTAACCTTTTAACTGGATATTTTGCATTTATTCCTTGTTCTCCTATTTTATTTGGCAGCTCAGCATTTTCATCTGGAAGATAATTTTCTCACATAGCTAAAATTTTAAGCAACTCATGGTTATTTTTCCTGTCAATCCAGGCCATGGAAATGTCAATTAAAGACTGGCAGTCCCAAACCCAGTAAAGAGTGACTGTTCCAAGAGGAAATAGTCACTTGGACCTGGACTGATGGAGGAGGGTGGCTCGGACATGAGGCACAAGTGCAGCTGGCAGTGGAAGGAGTGAGGCTGCTGTCACTCACGTGTCTCCCATCATTTCCCTGAAGCTGGAAGGAAGGCAAGCCCAGCTCCCAGCAGGGCTCCAGGCACTGCTTTTCCCCAGTAGGATCCCAGTACATACTGTTGGTGAGCAGATGGTTCTGCTGGAGAGGGCTGAGCGGGTGTGCACTCCCAAGGCTCGACTGCCCTGACAGCGTGGGGTGACCAATGCTGTGCTGGGATCCCGTCGTGATGGGAGACTGGAGCTTGTCTTTGTCCCAGGAGGATTCACTCCCACCTGCAAAACAGGGCACAACAAACCATGAGTGCCAGAACCCTTTATTCAGAGATATTTTGCTTGGTTAGCGATGAGCCAACACTCCTTACCGCAGCTGAGCACCTGGCACAGGCACAGCACCTGGAACCTGCACCTGAATTTTTCAAAAAATCAATTAATAAATAAGTATCAGGCAAAAAGATATTTTTAGACACCTTCAGCATCACCTACTTTCAGAACATTGGTCTGTGGAAACAGGAAAAGCTAAATGTCTGAGGATGAAATCATCAGGCATGATTAAGTGAGTTATCAGAATGGGAACATCTGAGAGGCTGAGTCACCATCTCCTGCTAGCACAGGACAGGAGGCCACTCAGACACTCATCTGAATCCACCCTTGCGCTCCTCACTGCCAGTCCTGGAGGCACTTGGCCATTCCCTGCCTGCAGTGTCACCACATTCCAGCTGGAACTCACTCCTGAAGAGCTCACCACAGCTCATCCTCCAGCCAGGTTATCTTTGAGCTTCAGCAGCTCGCCCCACCACGGCTGGGCCTGACCCTGGGGATGCCCCACGTGAGACCCTTCCCTCTCTGGGTTAAATGAGCCAGGCACAGGCTGTGCTTGGAAATCATCAATATTCAGGAATTTCAGCTTAGGAGGCCAGATATCTATTATGCATAGTAATTACTGTCTACAACAAACATAAAAGTCTAGAAACCCGAGCACTTGCTGTCTCAAATCTCTGTCTGGTCTTCTGCAGCAATTTTACAGACTGCAGCTTTTCCAGTATTGCACGCTCGAATAACAAATTCCTTTTAAACATCAGGTTAAGTAGACCATGTTAGTGAATTCCAAAATACATCTGGTCCACAAAACAGAACACCGAAAAAAGTTAGACTGAACATTTCTAGAGTTACAAGGTATTTTAAGATCACTCCCCTCTCAGGTACAACCCACACTTTCACTCAAATTATAGATTGTTAGAGAAACATGTAACTGCAGTATTGATTTAGTTTTGAATTTATGAACAAGGATCTCAATTAGAATAAGTAAATAGATTACTGGAGTGCAGCAGATAGAGGAAACAAGCAAAAAAACATTTTAATTGAGTATGAAAGTAACAGAGAAATTCCATTCTTTATGACAACTCTTGGCTAATAAACATGATTAATACTGCTAAATTCAAAAGTTTGAAAGATCAGTGATTGAGAAAAAAGGAAAACACTCCATCATTTTAACACTATGTCCAAGTATGAATTACCTTCCTATAAAAGAGTTGTAATTTGTAAAATGATGAGTAATACACTGACAAAGAAAGATACACTAAATTATGCCATGTGATATAATATAGCATGGCACAGTGCAGTAATTAGAACTACTACAGTTGAGGCTGTGTCAGCATCTTTGTTATTTAATATACTGTGTATCAGCTCTTTCAAATAACATTTGACTGCTATTTAGTGTGGAACTTGTTCACTTTGATTATTGTGAATCTGGGGTGATATTATCTAGTGTGTTTCAGAAGATAAATGTGTGATTTATGAAGGACTTTCAGAGGAAATGTCAAGCATTTGATTTTAACAAGTGAGTTTTAATTTTCTCCATATGCTTTTTCAAGAAATTTAACTTTTACACTCAATTCTCCCTCAAAAACCACATATATTTTCCATCATTTTTCTGCTTGGAAACATATTTTGTAGCTGTAATTTCACCTATCAGGGCACCGGCCACAAAAATTTGGCTGAAGTCAGTTCACTGGGATTTATGAATTAAAAGAAAAAAATGAATCTTCATCTGAAAGATTCCCTCTCCCCGTGTTCCTCTGCCCCGGGCAGTTCCAGCCCTAGGCACAGATGGCCTAAACTCAGCTCATTTAGCAAATTCTGGAAGTTTCTCCTGCCTCTCAGAGCCTCGTGGTCCTGCAGCAGCAGAGCCCCAGCAAGTGCCGGAGCTCAGCTCTACAAATGCTGCACGTTCTGGAGGAAAATTCCTTTATTCCCAGTTTACAGATGGAAAACTGCCCTGTGAAGAAAAGCAACTTGCTGAAGGAAACCCAGGAAATCTGCAATGGAAGAGGAAACCGAATTTAAATTATGTTACACAGTCCAAATCACTGAACCAGTTCTCCTTACAGATGGGGACAACAATAACTTTTTCCCTCTGCAAATTCCACTTGTAAATCTGCTCTGGTATTCAGTGCCAGCAACACAAGAATAAATTGCAATACACTTATCTCTACAGACCATTCCTGTATTCTTATGTTCCCTATCACTTCTCCTTAGAGAAAGAAAAAAATACAGCTGAGTGTAGGATGTGTAACAGAAGTGGATATTAAATGAAATGCATCCTTAGCCTGCAGTATCCCACAGATAAACACTCCATCTGGACTGCATCTCCCAGGTAGTAGAAGCCTCTTAAAAATAAAATAATAATTAGAACAGTTCCTACCTAGACCTGCTCAGGTGTGAAGTGTTTTAGAAGGGCAGTGTGGTCAGCTCCAGGCGGGAAAGCTGAGGGGCAAAATTAGGAAGTTCCTGTCACACCAGTGAGGAAACTGAACTGCAAAGGAGTCATGGCTTGTGGTGCTGCTCCTGTGCCCTACTCCACAGACACCCTGGATTCATCCTACCCACAGTCCCTCTGCACAATGTTAATTATTTTCTTGGTAAATAAACTATTTTCATACCATTTCATGGTAAAAGAAAGTTTGCATTCTTCCCTGAGTATCTATGCCCATAGGGTAAGGAAAAGATTCCATACAAATTTACAGCAGGCCAGAAGCAGATTCACAGCAAAAAGCAAGTATGTGGCATGCAAACCTGTGCTGATATCCTCAGTCCTTTAAATGCCATGCAACGTTAAAAAAAGGTGTTTATTTTTGAGCATACAATTTTCTTACTTGGTAACAC
The DNA here is from genome assembly GCA_013396955.1 of Regulus satrapa. Lineage (NCBI taxonomy): Eukaryota > Metazoa > Chordata > Aves > Passeriformes > Regulidae > Regulus > Regulus satrapa. Next base: position 398,711 of record VWZN01019726.1, on the reverse strand, counting down.
AGTTGTCAGCATGTTTGATCAGCAAATACATATCTGGCATGCAACACATCAATGTGTATTTCCAAATTCTTTGTTGCCATAACAATTAGAAGTGAATACAGCTATAAAAACGGAATCCTTCTTAATGCTTCAAATTCATGTTTAACCACAATTTTTCACATTTCTGTTCATCACCATTTTTTGCCCAAAGAGGTGCAATCCATAAGGCACAGATGTCACATTTTGATTTTAATTTTTTAAATATTCAATCCTGTCTTTTGTATGATGAGCTTGTTAAAATACAGAGAAGTATTTTAAGTGATTTCTTTTAGGTATATGAAATGTAAAGGGAAAAATATATGGAAAAAAGAAAGAAAACATACAATCCTAAGAAAAATGAGACAAGAGGAATCAGCAATGGGACCTACCTGTTTTATATAAAGAGAAATACAATTTTTATTTTATAGGAGAAAGAATATTTCATTTTAAAATATGAGTAACTTGATACATGAGTGTCACAGGAACATTATTAGAGCACCCAGAAGTTCTTTGTCAAAATGCCAATACATCATTTATACACTTCACCAAAAGCTTTACGTTTGACACTCTTACCCACTACCCACACGACCTTCCCTCCGCCAGAGAAAATCCAAGGACAGAAAGGCAATTTTTCCCTCTCCCGTTTGCATTCTGGTCGATGCCGTCCCAGAGCAGACTTTTGGAAAAGGAAAGAGAGGAAGGAGCTGCAGCCCCAGAGCTGCTGATGCTCGGCAGGTGCAGGCACAGAGCCTGGAGGAAGGGGACAGAGAGCCCTGGGCTGCCTCACCCAGCCGGTTCAGAGCTCCCAGCAGAGCAGAGGTCCAAGCTCTGCTTGCAGGGATGCAGCTGAAAGCACAACACAGCTTCCAGAAAGGCCAGAGCGTCTGCAGGGGCCAGGGAAATGCAGCACATAAAGATCTGGGCAGAAAAATTCACTGTGCAATAAATGAAGTCTGGTATTTGCCAGCCTGAACAGGTGATTTGAGAGAAGGTATTTAGCAGTGCATGGATTGTTCAAGCAGAAGCAGAAATCAGGTGAGTTTAGGAGTTAAATCACAGCTACCATGAACAAACAGGGAATATCAGCAATACATTCACCTGCTGTCAGTGATAACCCCCACAGCCCCACTAGAAGGTGATTTGCCATCACATAGAGAGGTCTGTAAGCAAAGGGTCTCTGTTCAAGTTTTATTTGCAAGCAACAAGCTCAGCTCCTTTTTTCTGAAAATGCTGCTACTCACCCATCATTAACTTTAGGAATTTTTAAAGGCAACTCCTAAAGCCAAAAGTTTTCAAGCAATAAGTCTCTCTGTGAACTTCTATTCTTCATAACAAAACCCCCAAATTTGTTGCTTAATTTTTTTTTTGTTTGTTGATTTTTTTTTTTTTTTTTTTTTGGTGAAGACCTATTTGTAGTGATTAAATCAGTGTCTTGTTTTTAGGTATTGAAGGATCTCCAGAAAGTAATCACAGTTCAATTCGGTGACAGTTTCTTTTCATTTGGTTTCAAATTCATTTATCAGCCTTAAATCTGTCTGGTTGAGCTAAATGAAATCCTCTCTGTCAGAGCTACCTTCGAATTCCACAACCATACTGTTTCAATCTATGTCTGTCATTTTGCTTTTCCTTGTGATATATTCCTGAAAAATTGAACTCCAATTGTAAAAAGCAATACCATCTTCAGAGGCCAATTTTATTCTCAAATTATTTTTAAATGTATTTTTCATCCTGTTGGGCATATTAAGCATAACAACAGCTGCAAAGAAAAAAAGGTATTGAGGGCATTGCTATTTCAGTACTGATAACTCCAAAGTATTTCTCACCTCTAATTTCTTGTGAGTGTCCAGCACATACAGGATCTTTGAAAAGTTTTGGATCATCAACCCCATGACTCCCAAAACAACAAAGGCATTTTTGCCAGCACTCCTATTCAGGTGTTCCAGACCATGTTACCAATATCCCAATCTCACCCTGATATTGACAAAAATGGTCACTTCTTTTGCCTCCATAGTATATCTTCTGCAAAAAACATTTCAGCCTTCAACTTTCTGTCAACATTTTCATGGTATCAACCTTTGAGTGTCCCAGGAAGACAAGATTAGGCAGAAAACAATTTTTGTCAGATTTGATAAACTGAGACTCTCGCTGCAGGAAGGTCAGGAAAAAACCACCCAGGTCTCACTCCTGGTCAAGTGTCACTTTCCCGTCCAAAAACCATAAAACTGCTCTGGGTCAGGACTACGACCCATTTAACCCCAAACTCTGTCCCTTGTATTGCCAGTAGATAATGTTATTTACAGAAGCCACACAAGGGTGGGCACTTTCTGTGGTCCCTTATTACTCCCAAATGAAATTCTTAACTTTAAAAATGGGAACAAGATTTTTAATCAGCCCCCAAAATCATTATACCCATCTGAAAATCTAAATGGCAGATCTGAAATGCGTTTAAAGCTTTAACCCATGGATTTCGCGGGCTGTGTGTATTCAGCCGTATCAACTTTTGGAGTGTACCCTCCAAGAAAGCCATGGAAGTCTGTAGGGTAAGATATTAAAACTCAAGAAATCCAATGATGGCTTTACTGGGCTACTTCCAAAAACTTATCAAGTGGTTCAGCAGATGTAATTACTGCTTAGCCCTGCCAAGGCTTTGAAATGTGCCCATTAATTCAGCAATTCCCAATCTGTCCATCAGTCAGTCATACTTAAAAAATATGTCTGTCAGGACTTAGGTGAAGTAATCTGTTGATAATTACACAATAAGAAGGCATCTGAAATCTGAATATCATTTCTAAACTTTCCGAAAAGTCTTGATGACAGCAAAATCAAAGTTTATTTCACAGCAAACAGGACACTGAAGGTAACTGGGAATATGTCAGAATATTTGATGCCAATTTAATTAAGAACGATTAATTCCAGAAAGATACTTTTTGAGAAAATAAAAGCAGAGTTGCAATACTTATCTAGGAACCTAACCAGCCCTCCCAAGCCATCAACTGCTTCCTTTAAAGTGAACAAAGCAGCGAGGAGGTGGTAAATGCAACGTGTTCCCAGGTTCCCACGTGCTGATGGATGATGGTGGTGCTGAAACACAGCCCCAGCCAAGTCTCCTCAGTGCCAGGTACCTTGGCAGGTGTGTCTGTCCTTCCCGGGCCTTCCCAGCCAAAACAATCTCCCCACTACAGCCAGGTGCTCTGTGTCCAAGGCTCTGAACAGCAGGAAACCTGTTCTCTCTCACACTCGACAGAGTCATCCATCCCTGCAAACCGTATCCACAAGAACGCTCCTAAAAACAGCCAAGGGTTTGCTGCTGCTTTCCGTGGCCAGTGCAGATGAACACTCAGCTGCTTCAAGTGAACTTCAGCATCACCTCCAGCACCTACAGCTGAACTCCAAAAACACCAAACACACCTCAGTGATTCCACTTCCACAACCACAGCACCCCGTAAATGTTACATTTAGCAAGATGAAACATCACATTTACAGAAATTTTGACATGAACTCTTATAAAAGTTGTCACTAAAATGCGCTTGTACTCACAAGCACCTCTCACAGTTAGACACCTGTGCCTGCACTGTATGAAATAACCTCGGGTTATTTGAAGGTGTGTTTTGGGAGGGTTAACTTGGCATTTGTTGTCTTCCTCGGGCATCTCCTAGTTCTTGTAGTGGATTAAATATTAAGTTATAATACTCTATTCGGTTTCTTCTATAGAACGTGAAGCACATTTATTGCTAACATTTTTAGTAACAACTCTGTGACTTTACTGCTATTTATTTTTCTATACAAAGATAAGAATGACGTACTAGAACACAGCATCTATTATGGTTTAGGACCATCAACAAAAAAACTGTCTTCCACTGCAGGACCACAGCCTGCCTTCAGAAACACGTTCATTTCAGAGAGAGAAAGAAGGTCAAAATTCTGGTCTGTCATGTTTTTATTACTGTTGATGATGCACAAGCCAGAAATAAAACAGCTTAACTTTCAGATCTTGAATGCAGTTTGCAGGGCTGCCTGCCAGAAAGGATAAAACATACATCCTTCTGAACTCCACTGCTGCAGCCACCAGCAAGCAGGGAACCAGGATTTGTATTCCAGTGATGATAGTCACCCATACCCTCATTCACCACAATTTACAATTTTCTGCCTTTAAAAAACTTACTTAATATTTCCCCATATTTAACAACTTACTGAAAGAACAACTGAGATACATGTACTGTGTATTTTTACTATGACTCTAACTAAGCAGATAGTTTAGTTTGGTTCTGAGAGGCTTTGAGAATATCTTGACATCCAGGGCAGACAGGTAACTACAAAATCAGGTTATTTGAGCATCAACAATTAATCATTTACTATTTCTTTGAAATAATTATTAAGAACAATTCAAGTTCCAGATGGCAATCTGCTGAGTTAATCTGCAGTGACATAAATGGATCATGTATTTATAATTCTTCCAAGATCTCCTAATACTAAGAGAACTCTATATAATACAAAGTATGGCTTGAAAGAATGAAATAAAATCTGTGTCCTTAATACACACCTGGACAGTCTTTCAAACCTCCATCATCTGCACAAAACTCACTGGAGATTTTAGCAGAGAAGGAGAGGCTGCTGAGGGATGCCCAAGACACTTTTATACAGAAGAAGGTCTCTAGTGAGGATTAGTGCCCCAGTCCTGGTTTCCACAGAGGATCAGTGACTGCAGCCCTTGCACAGTCCCACCAAGGTGTGTCAGGATGGGAACTCAGGCCAGGTATGCATTCATCTTCAAGGTGCTCCATTTCTAACATCTGACAGTCCATCCCTTGCACTAAATACTACTGACTGCCAAAAAACTGAGAGTGCTGCCAAAACCAGCAGAGCCCATGAGTAAACCCAACTCACAGAAAAGGTCAGCAGGGACATCTACTGTGTTTCACTTAATGCCAGCCTAAAAATAACACACAAAACCCCCTGGAGCTACATTAGCAGCCAACTTTGTACTTCCTTTCACAACCACTTTCATTTATGCTCACAGTAATAACTGAACTGATTCCTACCACAGCACTTGGCTATCTCACACGTTTAATCCATCTCTGCTTTTCAGAACATTCTTCTCATTTTGCAATCTTAGACACTGGGTATTCCCATCACCTCTAGAATAATTCTTCTCCAGGAGTACCAGTGGGAGTTCAGCATTAGCTTCTCTAAGGAGCAGGATCAAACCCCTAGAACTCACCAACAATGTCAAATAAACCATTCCTAAATCTGTTACTTGTAAAGGATACTCTACGCCTTCAAGCCAGAATTTCTTTCTGACCTGTACAAAACAATAAATAACACCTACCCTCAGAACTATTAAAATGTTGATAATAACACTAGATAAAGTGAAATTATTTCTTAATACAAGAAAGTGAGAGGCTTCTGCAATGAAACAGCATAGTACAGTGCCAAGCTTAACTTAACTAAACTTGAGGTTTTGGACAGGATTCATTTCTGCTTGTGGTATAAGTATGCACCACCTTGATTATCATTTAAAAAAATATTGACAGCTTGCCTTCTCATACCAATGCCTGGTAACAAATTCCAAATGTTTTGTCACATTTCTTGTGAGCAATGCCATCTGCCAGAGGTGGCATTTCATGGCTGTTTACCCTGACTCCCTCCAAGAATTCATCTGCCACTATCTAATGCTGCCTGAATAAAGGGGATTAAGACTCTGATGCAACAGAGACTATTGATAATTTGGTATAATTGGGAAGAAATGAAGATAAATGAGGTTGAGGATGGAGAGGCAATTAGTTGAGCTGCCTGTACAGCTGTGTTCTCGGCCTGGCTCCCCTGGCCTTTTCTTTGGTGAGGTATGTGCAAATTAAACATAATGACAAATACACTCTTCCCAAAGCTCTTTAGTTTGCGAAGCTTGAAGATCTGTTTTTCACTTTTGAGACTGTGTAAAAAGAAAAAGGACAGAGGATGACACTCTGCTGAGGTTTTTAAAGAGATGCACTTTGTCCCAGTGCACCTAGGGCTCAGTACCTGTGGCTCCAGCTTGGCATTCCCAGGGTCCAAAGCCCAGGGCTTTGGCCAAAAGATGAAGGATTTTGTTCCCTCAGTGTCACAGACAGCCCTGGTCATCCCTCAGCTCCAGATAGCTTTGCTACCTCTGTGCTGCAAATATCCTCTATCCATGTCAACTGGTCAAGCAACAGCCCCAAACCATTACCCCCCTAAAGCCAAGCCCCACAGTTGAACCTCCACTTTATAAATTATGCCAGCTTATAAAAATACTCATCACAAACTCCCTTTGAAACGTCTAAAATACACATTTTACTCGACAAAGCATTTTGGAAGTGGCAGGAATCTTTAGTCACAATACAAAGACAGCTACCCAGATAAAAGCCTTGGTTCTAAGCTACATTATTCAGGTGAGGCCAAGTAATCAAGCTTGAATATCTTGAAAGATATTTAAATCTTGAGTGAACATGGTCAGACTACAAACCTCCAAATTAGACCTCTGCAGTCTGATTTGCAGTTCTCATTTCAAATATACTGAGATACATTCATACATATACACGTAGAAATGCCCCCTATGGGGTTTAACATGAATGTAAAATAACATACATTTGCTACAAGAAATGCCACTACATGTTTCACATAAAACTCTGTTAACAGCTTTTCATAAATGTCAAATAATGCAAGATCCTTTTTAGAAAGAAATCCAATATTTGCAGAGGCAGCTTTGGCTTACAGATATATTTGCCCAACTGCCCAGGACATGTTAATTTTCTGATTTCATGTACAGGTGATTCTATCCAAATTTGGTCTTAGATGGAAGACTTCATAAAACTGCACCTTTTTTTCTGCATCCATACAGTACTTCAGTTATTTTAAAAGAATATTTTATGGATGACTCAAAAAATGCTCCTTAGATAAAGACAAAAGCCCAGTTTCAATGCACAGAAGAGATTTTAGAAGTCAAATGTTTCATATCTTGAAAGAATAACAATTTAGATTATTTTGTAATGAGGTTTTAATATATCTGCTTTTTATTTTGCAATACAAAGAGTACAGGGTTTTTTGTAAATTCCCAAAGCCAAAATCACTTGAAATTATCTCTTTTCAAACTCACAGAACTCTTACAAAATGCAGTGATTTTTTTCACATGAAAAACCTCACTCAATCTCAACACTGTGCTCTTCCCCATTTCCTGGAGGCCAACCAATATTTCAATTTTACTCTATCTAATGTACTTTTTCAGTTTGAATTAGATTTCTACAAAAGAAAAAAAAAAGAAAAAAAGCTGACTTTTTATGAGACAAACATGTCAGGAGGGGAAAAAAATCCCTACATCCTTAAGTTTATTTAAATTGACCTTGTTTTGTCTTATTGAGGCTAAGAATTTGGCTGAGGCAAAACTGTTCCTTTATGGAAAAGGGAAGGGAAGGGAAGGGAAGGGAAGGGAAATAAACCCATGAAAATTTGATACTGGCATGAACAGAACAAAAAGCTAACAACAAAATCATCTGTTTTCCACGTTCATCAAATTTTTCCCACTTGCACATTAAGACAATGCTCTAACTCCCTCTTCTTCCCCTGTTTCACACAGCCCTTCCTCACAAATGGATGCTCATTCTCTCCCCATCTAAATGCTGTCCTAAAATCATAAAAAGTGACAGACTCACGATGGCTGGAAGGGATTAGGGGAAGCTGTTCCTAAGAAAATACCCTGTATTTTTATAGAACTCCTTCTCAGTGCTGCTCAAATGCCTCTGTCATTAACAATGGGGCTAAATATGAATTCTGCTCTGCCTCTTCTCAATTCTGAAAATCAGAATCACCCAATTTGAGGCATCAAATCAGACTACGCCAGTTTGGACTCAATGCTCTTGAAGGTCTTTTTCAACACTGATGGTATTTTGATTCTACAAGTGTAAGAGAAAATATAAAATGCACAACAGCCTTTTGACTGCTGGAGTTTCCTCTGGATTTCTTTGTCCCCTGCTTTTAAGTGATTGCTCATTTTCCCATTTTATAATGGCACCTGCACCAATATTAAACAATATTTATAAGCTAAACCAAGAACTTTATTACAAAGGTAACTGTAATTTCTCAAACGCAAAGCCACAACAGAAAAAGAACAAACTGAAGAAGTATTTCTGCAATTTGCAGATGATTAAATTTTGAAGGTGAGATGTTGTGTAACTGCTCCAACCATTTATTAAGTTGACTTGAAGAGCTGTAATTTGTGGTGTTTGCCCAGAAGAGCCAGCGCAGAGCCGTAACTGATGATCAGGGATAATAGCCACGGATTTCAGCCCATTTCCAGAGCTCCCTGCTATATGCTGAGAACAACAATATCAAAAGGTTCCTCTCTCCAGCACTGCTGGTGTCAAGGTTAATGAGCTAAAACTTGTTAAATTGATATTACCAAACTAATGACTTTTTTATAGGATACTGCATGGATTTTGACACACAGGCTAATGTGGGATATCGCTGGTCTTAATTGAATTAGAAGTTATAGCATGTATACAATTAAGATAACTAAAAATGGGGGAGCTGTGACCACACTATTGTCACAAACCTCATGTGCTTCAAATAATACAGAAATAGAGAATCCCTGACTGGTTTGGGTTGGAAAGAGCCTTGAAACCCATCCAGTGCCACCCCTGTCATGGGCAGGGACACCTTCCACTGTCCCAGGCTGCTCCAAGCTCTGTCCAACCTGGCCCGGGACACTGCCAGGGATGGGGAGCTCGCAACCTCTTCGGGCACCTTCAAACTTTAAAATATGAAATAATTTAAATAATACGAACATTATTTAAAAATAGTTTTACATCAACCATGCCAAGCGTTAAGAAACAGGAAAAATAAATGCCTGGAGTCTCCATTCGAAATAGATGAACAAACAACAGGGAAAAAAAATTAATGAATTATATTAAAAAAGCAAGGAGCTTATGAAAAATAAATTGCATTTGTAGTTGATTAAATTTTGAAGGTGAGAAGTTGCATAACTGCACCAACCATTTATTTCAGTGCCATAACTGCATCTAATAAATAAAACACTTCTTTTAAATCCAAACTGAAGATACACTGCTATCCTGATGACTTGGATTTTCTATTAACATAGCACAGGGCAAGGTTTGGGCTGCAATTATCTGAGGCAGAAAGAAGAGCTGTTAGTTAGTTGGAGAGAAAATCAGTATCAGCTGTGAACAATAGGACAATGCAAATATTTCTTCTACAGAGAGAATCACTGAGTTTAAATTCAGAAAGGCTCATTAGAGATTACACTCCCAAATATAAGATACCTGCACGTTTCAGGCAAATTCCTTTTTGTTTCAGCAGTATTTTTGTATTAAAGTTCAATCTCTCACTGACACAGAAATGCCATTTAACATAAAGGATATACCCAGATATGCCTGGTGTTTAAAAAGTGAAATTGAAGATCTTACTTGGGCTATTCTGTTTTTTTCTAAATTACTTTTCTTCCTGGATCTAAGAGTTTACAGAGAAAGGGAATAAAGTTGGACTCAGCTTCCAAAAAATATCTACGTTGTCAAAATCCAGAAAAATAGAAGAGGTGCTGCAAATGAGGGGGAATATTTCTCAAGGATGAAATGCCAAAATCCCCCTCACATCAAACTCTTAGAGCCAGTCAATCAACAAACAGAACTTGCAAGACACTTCTTCCTACTGCCTTTCCAACTTCCATCTGAAATATGAGAAAATGAATCACACTTTCACTAATATTATAAGCTTTACAGGAAAAGAGGAAAAAAGCAGCCTCTGATGGCCTATATCAGTAATTGAATATACAGCTCTTACAGTTTCCCTAGTCCCAAAGTCTCATTGTCTCCATCCTTAAAACCTGAGCACCTTCTTAAAAAGAGAATCTATTCTAGTTTTCATATTGTACAAATGTAGAACAGTCACAACCCCTCCCCAATTTTCAACGTTTTAAATATCAATGCCTGTCTGATCTTAAAGGGAAGCTCAACATTTATGTCTTGTCTTGGTGATAAAGTTCATGAATATATAATGAGAGTGGAACAACTCTGCTACTGATTAAATGTCAAAAAAGGTTTTATTGTCAAATATATTGTAAATACAGAAGATATACAACAAAGAGCATTAATTGCAGATGGCTGTGTACAGCTTAAAAAATGCACAGCATCGAGACAGGAAATGCTGATTTTCAGTTTCAACTATCAATTTTAATTTACCTTCAGAACGTACCTGCAGTCAACGTGCACAGAGAGAATGAACCATAAAATGGCCAAACTCAACTGAACTAAATGCTGCCCATTCAAGGGCAGATGTTAGTCTATATCCTAGACACACACACCAGAATTACCCAAAATTCTGGACTTATATTAGAATTTGTTGAAACTTTTGTGAAGATTTAGGAGAAATACCACGGGAATATCTGCTGAGGACAGAGGAAAGGCTGGAATAGCCACCCTGAACTCAGAATGGAGATTGACTGCCTGTGTAAATTTAAAAAAATAAATACCTAGAGTCTGTAGTAGACTGCAGGTGAGCACAGGTCAGCAGAGTCCTGCTGCCAGGACGTGCCAGGAGAATGGGCTGCACACATATAGAGCACATCAGTGCCTGTACAATGGGAGGAATTCTCTGTCTCCATCCCTTTCCACACTCCTGCCCTGGGCAGGGACCAGGAGCATGTGAGGCACCTGGAGGGAGGCCAGGAAGCACAAGGAGAACTGACCAGGGATGAGGAAATCCTCAGGTGAGTCCTTCAGGAGGGCAGGCTGCTCATGCAGGGAAGGGACGACAGGCAGGAGCTCACTGTCTTCACTATCTAGAGAACATGCTCAGTCATCAAAAGGAATTAATTGCTCTCTGTACCCACAGTGTACAGGAGAAGATGCAGCAAGGAAGGACTTTGAACAAGGAAGACTTAGGGAAAACATCAGGAAAAACAGCCATGAGCAGAAAGCCTAAGAAATCAGACAGGAAGCTGGCAGAGTTGGAGTATGGTACGGAAACAAGTCTGGAAGTGCTGGTTTTGATGATCCTCAACAGCACAAACTGCAGCAGAGAGAGCAGACCCAGGGCAGAGCCATCCTGAAGGGTGGCTGAATGTCCTGGACTCACCCTTGGCCTGAGCCAGGTGAGAGCAATGCGAGCCTGCAGAGCCCACCCACAACAGGAGCACTGTCCTGCACTGGGGAACCTTCCTCTGACACACAACTGGCCAAAAAAAATGCACATTACTTAGGCACCAGGTAGCATCATATTGCTTGGATTTCCAACATAATAAAGCACCTGAAACTTGTATTAAAAATCCACACGTTTTTCCTTTAGATTATGGACGAATTGGCAGCTTCAATTATATGGTGCCAACAACATTTTCTTCTCCATGACTAAATGGACCATGTTATAATACTCTTTAGTGATCTTATTAATTTAAATTAACCTTCTAACAAATTAAGAATAAGAATTTCATTTGAGGAAAAGGAGTTGCAGCCATGGAAATTAAAGCCTCTGGTGGATAAAGGTAAATTTACTCTTGGTCTGAGACAACATCGCTGGTCCTTCCTAATTGTAACTATAATGATCTGATAAACTGCTGCTCTTGTATACAGTCAAGGGTTGGGTTTTTTTAAAAGGAGCTAAAAACACAGACTACCCACCTGTATCTATTTTTAATTTGGTAATGACTGTACTTGCTAAAATTCTACCAAAATGTCACTCACAGATTTGGATTCCAGCTTTTTTTAAACAGAATATGGAGCAGAAAGCATAACCTATTATGCAAAACTGTCAGATGCTTACTTTAAAATCACAGAAATAAATGCATAATCCTGATTTTCTCACGGATCAAAACTTCATTAAAGGAAAATAAAACTTAGAATCTAAGTGCTCAAGAGAGCCAAGGTATTCTATAAAAAGGAGTAGGGTTCTGATCTATGTGTGTCCTGCTTACCCACACAGCCCCTGCTCCACAACTAAGGGATGCCTTGTACTCTGTGGGTGCAAGGAGAGGCAGAATTACTGGAGACCACGGTGACTTCTGTCTCATCAAATTCACAGATCAGCCAGACATTTCAACAGCACCAACTGTTGCAAGGAAAACTGCTATCGAATCTCAGCTGCAGGAATGTCAGCTCAGGGCACGCCGCGCAAATCTAGTGCTGAATCCTTAACTACAAACCCACGGCCTTTAAATTTTGGGGGGGGGGGAAATTAATACTACTCCTTTAAGTGAGAAAATATTCCAAATAATCACACCACAAACATTTCTTGCCTCCAACATAAATTAACTGTATGTTACAGAAGTTTTTTTTTTAAAAATCTGATTAAAATTGTAATTCATGAGACTCCTGCTGTTGGCAGCTGTATCACTATCACTGACATCCTTTGGGGGACTCTCAGCATGTGGCCCACATCAAAGGTAATATGCCACTTTTCATCCTAACTTATATGTGCCTTAACAAGAACGAGAATGTTCCAGACTTTACAGAGTAATTAAAATATTGAAGCACTTTCTTTTGTTAAAATATCATTAATGTGAGACTGAAGTGGACTCACTACTGTTAACAAAGGCAACTATCACTAAATACCTGTTTTCACTGGAATTCTTTACAGGATTCCTCACATCCTTACATCCTGTAATGGGAAATTAAACCAACAGACATGTTAGGACATGTTACTTCGTGGAAAATGACCAGGAGATGAGATTTTATGGAAACCAGAGTACATAAAAGGACCTGGAGGGGAAGGAAAAATAAACTGATGTACCTGACATATGATATTTTCCTACCCTTGCACTGTGGAAAGCTTGAAAAAAATCCCTGAGCACTCCTGGCACCCCACAGTGCCAGAGCTCAGCTGGTCACCAGTGAATGCTGCCTGCTCCTGGTTTGCTTTTGCTTTTCCCAAGGATGTTTGAACATAAAATTCAAGATGCATTTTGCAGGGATAGACCTGAATCCTTGCCTTTCTGAGCCCAGGCAGAGTTGTCAGAGGTGTCCCCTCGCCTTGTGACTGCAGGGACAGCCCTCTCCTCCCCGCGTCCTTCAGCGGCCACAACCCTGCTAAAACACCTGAACTTTGCAATGCTTCTCCTCCTCAAGGGTGGGGCATCCAATCTGCCTTGGTCTCCCATCAAATGTTACACAGGACGTCCTAAACTCGGCGTGTCCTGCTCGGCGTCGCTCCCCGCAGAGCTGCGGAGCCCCGCGGATGAACACCAGCCCTGGTCCCCATCAGGGCAGAGCCACCTGCCTTCCCCCAGCACATCACCGCACCACTGCAGCTACTACCAACAAAAAGGAGAATTGGAACCAAGGAAAAAAATGTAGCCTTGGCTCCAGAGAGGCCAAAATGATTTATGACATCAAGACCTAGTAAAGAGAGTAATACTGTGAAGGGACCGTGGGAGCTCAGCCCCTCACTCACATCTTCTATGCCCACTCCTAATTACTTCATTTACGACTGGAAAAGTGTTTTAACGGACAAAATTAATTATTTTGAATAATCCTTCTGAAATATGATAGGTATTTTAATTGTCTGCGCCCTGTCATTAATTAAAGTCCTCTACCTTTTGGTGCATTCATTCAAAGATCCTATCAGTGACAAAGCAACAACTATAAGATTGTTTACTAAAATTAAAAATACAGCTGAAGGGTTAATATACTCTTGTGATACACTTAAAGTAATGCTAAAATGTTTTCATTTGAGTTTTTACTAGACATTATTTTTCCACTCTTTAAAATCAATCTCTTTGTTCCAGGAACACATTTCCTGTCAATAAAATGAAAAATGATATAGATTTAGGAGGATAGTGGTCTCAGCGTAGCATCTCTCATATTATTATTCCAGTATCATCTGTTACAAAGTAAGACCAATTCCCACATCTAATTACAAACAGGATTTCAGAGTCATTAAACAAAATACATTTCCATTAGTGCTGCTGTAAGAAGATAGGGGAAAAAATGAAGATTAGTTCATGCTGCACCTCTGTTTTTCAAGCTTTGAAGATTTAGACCTCTGCACTCTGAGACTATAAATTTGTAAAGGATCTGAAAGGTGACAGACATGTGAAAGCTCTCAATTCTCCTCCGTTTAGCCATACCATTTGCATTTTGTCATTAGTTTATCTTTTGCTGCACTTAGTTCTGAGAGCAGATATGGCAAGAATCTGGAGAGGTTGTTTATGATCACGCCGTGTGCACCCAGGGGTATTTGATTTGGCACTAGGCAGAGCTTTTTAACAGATATGAATCTTGATTTTCTATATTAAATTTGTTCCAGCAAAAGTTAGAAATCATTTTAAGGAATTCTGTCTTTATTAAAAAGAAAAAAAAAAAAAGGACTTTATTCTTAGGGAAAAAAGGAAGAACAGTTCTTTGCCTTCAAATAAGATAATAAATAAAATATAGCAAGGAAATGGATCGTGTGAAATGTTTAACTGCTGAAATATAAACTTACAAGTATATATATTCTCCATTTGTAAACACTTAGCAGTATCTAATTGGAATGAATTCATTCAAAATATACCCTTGGGAATAACCCACTCCAAAAGCATTTATACAACCCAGAGCTTCAAGAGTTAATAAAAACTTTTCTAAAAAGAAGCCAGTATAAGATAAAGCCTAAATTTGCTTGATCTTTAAACCAGTTTACATTAGCTCCGGATGCTATATAAACACAGTTAATTTCATCATGTGTAAGATAAGCATCAAAAACCTGAAAGAGAATTCCTCTCCCAGAAAAAGATGCCTCAGTTACAGAGAATTTAATTTTCAAAACTCTTCTGGAGTTATATTTCCTTTATTAGTTTTAAAACTAAAGCCAGAGCTACTTCACATTTCTCAAAGTTGGGTGTCCCTCAATACAAATATGTAAATATTAGCTGATGTGTCAACAATTATGTGTGAATCATTATCTACATTTACTATAAAGTATATATGTTCAATTTTAAATGAACACTCTTAAAAATGCAGTTAAATTATTCACATGCATTCAATAGGTAACCGCTTAAGAATGTATCTAAAAGGGGACCTTACAGTAAGTTTGCAGATAAAAAATTCCACTTTTGCAGTCCACTGAAACGGAGGTTCACCAAAACTTCCTAAAATTCTTGGTACTAAACCCTGCCCAGTGCTGGGGCAACACAGCAATAATAAATTTTATTTAAAAATAAAAACAAAATATCCACTGACACTCACTCTCTAAAAACCCACAATTTGTCTAAGAAATAGATATCTGCATCTTATTCCCAAGCTTCCCACATGGAGACTGGGTCCTTGGGAAAACTGAGTGGGCTCTTGGAAGTATCCCATTAGGGAGGGAGAGGAGGGAAAACAGCACAGTGCAAACGAGGTGACACGGACCCAAACCAAGAGCATTTCCCTTCCTGGGTAATGCTGGAGTTGAATCTGAAAAATCAAGCAGCACCTCCAGCTCTTCCTGCAGGACTCAGTGCCTGGCCCCAGGGAGGCATCGCTTCCATCATGCCCAGGGAATTCTCTGCTCCTCCCATTCCCCAATCATGGGTATCTCCTCACAAGCAGCAGTGGGGAAAGCTTTTTTTAAAGCCCCCACGTTAGGAGAATGTTTGAGCTCCTTCGCTCCCCTTTCACTGAAAAATGTAAATAAGCTTCACCATCGCATCCATGTGAGTTCAATGAAGTTCCATGAAACCACAACTCCAAGGCTAAATATCCCTGAACAGCCTGAAATCCACGGGGTGTCACCACTGCCCGGATCTCCTGCGGGAGTGATGTCCCTGGGTGAAACCCCTGTGCAGATCCTGTCCCCACAACAGGGGCCAAACATCTCTGTGCCTCCTCACCTTCCCACCACCACCAGTACAGGTGCTGCCTACAAAAACAGCACAGACACCTCACTTCTTAGGGTAAAATATAAAATATCTTAACGTGCCTGCCCAGGCTGGAGTCAAGTATAGTTTTTGGATGAGACAGCACAAAACCCAAAACACGTTAAATTCTCTCTCGCTTTAAGACTGTACCTATCCCTCCTGGCCAAAGGAAAATTTAAGAAAATCCACAACTATTTCAGAAAATGCATTACTCTCTGCTCAAGTAACACAAAAATACTTGCCTTAACAACAGGAAAAATGACTTCATGAAATCTACATGGTACTCAAGGATTAAAAAAACCTGTTCTCTGGTCCTGTCATTTTTACATTCTTACAATAAAATAACAGCCTTGGCATCCTGCTTTTTAGAAGAAAAGACCTACCTCTTTTGACTTTTCAAGCACTTGAAAATTTTAAAAGAGAAAAACTAAAAAATGCTGACCGTGTAATAGCTGGGTATTCATGGTGGGTGGAGAACATGAAAGGTTACAATATGGATCTGTGCCTACGCGTTTCTTTTCAACTTGAGCAGCATCCTCCTGCTTCTGCTAACTCGGCAATCATACAGCTGACAGATTTCTGGGTTTTCTAAATAATGCATGGGATTTTCTTTTAACATGTCAGTGCAAAAGTATCAATTCTGCCCCTGTGTCGTTTGTGATGCTGATTTTCCTTGACAGCATTCCATTAAACCAATGAGTTTTTTCCCTCCTGATGGTTCCTTAAATATTCCTCCGAGTGATGTATTTGTGGTTTTTTAAACAGATTGTGAAGGATGTTTGCATTTGTGAGAAAACTGCATGGCAGGTACTGAAGAGAAAGAAGGATAAAAAGATAACACTTTTTTTTTTTTCTATGAGAGAGCTTTTTCTCTGATCCTCATATGCCAAAAGCTCGGGTGTTTCTCCTTTCTTTTCTGCCTAACTTAGCTCCTTGTCTGGAAATTAAGCAACGAGACTCTACATACAGAATAACATTTTGACTTCCTAAGGAAATACCACTGAAACACTTAGTACTGTTTGATATCTCTCCTGGGAAAGCAAAACACATTTCTTAAATCATGCATGCTAACTCCAAAAGCCACCAGAAGGAAATACCTGCTTTATTCTTTGCTCTGAGGTTCTGCACACACAGCTCCTGTCACGACTGCCATGCACTGATGATGCCTTGCTCAGGCAGCTTGAAGGACGTCCAGGTAACATCACCCAGCCTCTATTTTACAAACCATCCTACCTCACACTTGTACAAATTACCTGCTGCCGTGCCATTAAAAAGAAAAGCTCAGGCTTCAAGTAAGTTCCAAATCCCCCTAAGCAATGAGATGCTAATTTCCAGAACACACCTCGCGTGATTTTAGCGCTGCAGGACGATGAAGGAGCTCATCTTTGTCAATGCTTCTGTGCAGCCAGAGAGCTTCTGTTCTGTTTATTTCTACAGAACAGATCTGGCTCCGTGGCTGGGCTGCGAGCGAGCAGGAGTCAGCTCCAGCTGCTCACTCCAGCCCTTCCTCACTTCCCACGCGGAGCAGGAAAGCCACAACCATCCCTGGCACCTCTCAGGTGACACCAGCAAAAAGTGTCCTCTCCGAGGACTCACCCAGAGGAGCCAAAAGATAAAAAACAGATCACAGAGGACTTATGGTCACTGGGAACTTGAGATTCCAAAGGGATGGGTTTCTCCCACATCCGGACACTTTTCGTCCCCAGCCACCTGAATTTGAATTCTCCAAATTCAACCTTCCTGCCCCAAGCCAACAGAAGATGGAGAGGGACACTGAGCCCCAAGGAACAGCCAGCCCAGGCTGGACCGTGGGGCCAGAGAGCCTCCAGTGCCAGAATAAAGAGGAGATTTTCAACTGCCAGAGAAGTTTTGCTTCAACACTTCATATGATGAGTAGGAAGGTGCAAAAAAATCTCTTTCTCTTCTGCAGAGAGAGTGGAAGGAGGACATCAATGTTCAAATGTATAACAGCATTCTTCACAGCACTGTGAACTAAAGCATTGCTTCAATTAAAAAAATATCTGCAAATTGAACATTTTGGGGAATATTTTCCCCTATATTTTCAGTATTAACTCTTGTAGCATTTGTTTTTAGTAAGTTATTTAGAATACTTCAGTACCAAACTCCACCACTACCGGGATTATTGTAACATTTTGAAAAGGAGGTAGGAAGGACCTGATGGCAAAAGCACGGCAGCTGGATCAGAAGCAAGAAAAGAAGTGGCACATTTATTCCCCACTTCCTTAGACACACCTGTAAAGTTCAATTCCACACCTGCAATTTGCTAGAGAACAATATAATACCTGAGAAATTAGTCACTCGTGTTAAATTAAGAGTTCAGATTTTAAACAGACAGGACAAATTCTGGCTTGAGAAAGAGAATTCTTGAAACTTTCCATCATCATAATGATGCACAGAGCAAGAAACTGCAGAAGTGACAGGCTAGGCATCGATAAGAAGCAAACCCAAAATTATTTCATACTTCACCAGATACAGATGGGGATGGGAATGAATATGCCAAGACATCCTCAACACTTTTTTTTATTATACTAATGGCCTGTATATAATGACACACTTGCAAAAAAATCTGGCAATAAAGTTTCAAGACTTAATACTACTCAGTTACATTTTTAATTTGAAATGAACAACAGGAAAAAGAGAGTATTCCACTCATCTATCAGACTGTAGGATGAGTGGGAAGGCACATACCCAAAAGTGAACTATTTAGTGGCATTGTAGGAAGTCAATGTGCAACAGAGGTAGAAACCAAACTTAATTGTTTTAAGTAAACTGCAACCCTCTGAGTCTTTGTTACTGTAAAAAGAAAAAAAAAAATCAAAGGAAGCAAAAGGTCCTCAGCTCTGTACAACCATATTTCTGATTTGACAGCTACAATTATAATCATTCAGACATCTATTTCCCACAAACTCTCCACAGCCATAACCTTTAGTGATTAATTATAAAGTTCCAGGAGCAATAGTACACAGACTAATTTCCTAAAACAATAAAACACAGAATTTCTCATTTGGAGCTAAATGAAACACGAACAGGTTGTTACTCATGCTGAAATCTAGATGCAGAGTCATGTTGCAGCCATTACAGAAGCTATTAAACACAACCTCAAATCAAAGAAACTGTAGGTCTCTCTCCTAAAATAAAATGTTTTTCTCACTTACGAGGCTTCTGGCTCCTTTGCTCTGTTCCTTTCCATCTCTTCTTAGTAAAAAAAAAAATCAAAATTCAATTTTCTTCCTCATTTCACATCCCCATTTTATTTTTAATAGTCATTTAAACTCTAAGTCTAGAGCAAAGCAAACAGTTGGTGAAGGTTTCATGGACACAGAATTATCCTGATGTTCCCTTCAGAGCAGATCAAAGCTACAACCTGAGTATTAACTGCAAAACAAAATCCCCACTCTCTTCATGCCACACCAAGGAGTTTTCTGTAGTGAGTGTCTGATAATTTGTCAGTTATTTATTTGGTGGAATGTGCAGCCACCTTTTACACTCCTTTCATGGTGGTTTTCCATTCTGACACATCCTGCTCAATGTAAATCTTTGTAATGTGGGCCGGCAATAAAGGAGAAATCCACACATTACAAAAATTGTCTCAACACTCACGTTGCACACACTGGAAAGAGGGGAAATTGGGATTTTTAACAGGATTAGTATTAGTTCTTTCTGATAAGGACTTATTGTCTGCAAGCAACACTGGCACTGGAGCTAGAAAATTTGCTCTTGGCAATTTTAACGCACCAGGCAAGAAAAAGGAGAAAGAACTGAGAAAATATCTTTATGGAACTGCCACTGTACTCTTATTCTTGGGCCCCACTGTAACCTCAGCTTGTCAGTGGGAATTTTTCCAAACATTTAAATTGGTACAGAGTTCGTTGTAGAATTGCTAAACCACAGAGAACTCCCCTGTACACTCTCGATGCACTGTCCAAAGGCTGGTGTGGCAGTCCCCTAAAAAACTTCTTATTTCATGAGGTACCTAAAATAATCACATAAATGCAGATTCTCCCCACATGAGGTACATGAATTTTGCCCCACTGGGTAACACACAAAGCCATGAGCATTCCAATTAAACTTTTATGCAGCAGCTTTTAAAACCCACACACCAATCCTACACCTCTTCTGGATGAAGTTTCCTGACTCTTCTGTGGTAATTCTATCTCCAGTCCTTTTCCTTAGCATTCAGTGAACCTTCAGAATTCACTCTGAACTGTACACAGACTATTTGAGTTACAACCACTAAATAGGCTTTTTCAGTGGTTTTTTTTTTTTTTTCCCTGAATTCAATGGGCACTAATTAATTAGGGTCTGAGAGGTGAATAAGAAATACATATCCTACAGCACAGGAAGCTGGGTAAAGGTTTAATGCATGAGTTAGAAGCCAGATTTCTTCAAATACAGATGAGTACACAAAATTAGCAAAAGGCAATACCACTTTTGGAAAGACTGCTTTGCGCGTAATTTGTCATGAATTCAAAGTTATTCCTTTA
The DNA here is from genome assembly GCA_013396955.1 of Regulus satrapa. Lineage (NCBI taxonomy): Eukaryota > Metazoa > Chordata > Aves > Passeriformes > Regulidae > Regulus > Regulus satrapa. Next base: position 378,356 of record VWZN01019726.1, on the reverse strand, counting down.
GAAAATGAGTCTAAGACCTCCCAGCTGCTGCTTTATTGGTCTAATAAATTACCATTTTGATGGTAGGATGCATATGCAGCACGCAGCAGGCAGGCTGTGCCCGCGGGGCTGCGGGAATGCCGGAGGGAGAGCGGGATGCCACGGGCACCACTCTGGGCCTCCCTCCTTGAACTGGTCACAGAAACAAACAAAATATGCTCCCCAGGTGGTAAAAGTGTACTGCAGGATGCAGTAAAAATAGGGAGGCCAAGGCAAACGGCCCTTACTGTAACAGGTGTCAGAGACACGATTCATCTGTCTCCTTCCAGGTTCTCTGCACTGTCCAAGTAAAAATCTCTTCTATTCACCTGGAAGGACATCTGAACAAGTATTTCCTCTCCAAAGGAGTCATTTGACTTCACCTTTGAACCCTATTCTTGGGGAGCTTAGTTCAAATTTATATTAATGTTTATACAGCACATGAACGTGTCCTGTGCCAGGGCCTGCTGTCCGAGGCGACTCCAGCCCCAGCCCAGGATTAACATGATTCCCCTTCACAGCAAATATCCATTCAAGGAAAATTAAAATGCAGAAAATCTATAATTTGGTGATGGAGCCTTCCCCACCTTACCTTTCCCCAGTGACCTCTGGAGCTCAGGAGTTCTAACAACTTGACCTTTTGCAAAGTTTCCATAATTTACTGGCAAACTCCAGACAGTGCAATTGCCAATGGAGAAACCTTTTCTTACTCCAGATGTATTTAGGGGGCACTGTGAAAGGTCTGCATCCAACCCTAATGATGATGATCCTTCACCAGTATTTTGCAAACAACTAGAGAAGGGAGCTGTGAGGGGGGAAACTGGAGGAATATGCAGGAGTGAGAGCAATAATTTTGATTTAGCACTGGTAGAGCAAAGCTTACAAAATACAGAGCCCAAAAATTTAAGACCCAGGTGCTGAGAGCTCGAGGGCAGCTCAGGGGCACAGTATCCCTTACCTGCATTAGAATTGAGCTCTTCATTTTCTGACTCGGTTCCATTTTGACTCCCACTTCCATGAAGGCTGTTCATGGCCATAAGTTTCATTTTCTGTAGCTTCATAGCCTCTGCCATGGCAGCTGCTGTCAGACCTGGAAAAATATAAATAAATAATATGCAGTGTCATATCGTACAATGTGGCACTCCAAGTTTGATCAGAACATTCCTTTTCAGCAACAAAAAGTAACATAAATTCAATTTCCATTCTTAGTCCAGTTAAGTAATGCTAACCCTGAACACCATCTTTGTCTTTAAGTCAAGTTACTTCAACATACCATTCTAAGGATTAAAAAAAATAAATAAATTCTTTCATGTTTATTTTTCTTTTTAACATGTAGAGCACAAAGAAATATTTATTTAATGGTATCCCTTTTGATTATACTTTTAAATATAATTTCCCGTCACTTTGATCACCTTGTCACTTTGATCACTTTCTGCTTGACTTATTTAGCTGCAAGAGAATTTCCACATGCAGAGTAAGATACAGTATTCCTTAATTTCAACAGATCTACACCAATTACCATGTAATAGTACAGCATTCCTTGTTCTATTATGCATCCAAATATTGCTTTGTCCTTTTGGGAATCTGCTGGTTTGGATTCGTATTATTGTAACTGAAAATATTCATTGGACAAGTGTAGAAAAAACCAGTATGGATAGTTAGAGAATCAATCCCACTTTTAGGAGACCATTAAGACCAGCAAAAATGCACAGAATTAAGGGGGGTATTGGTAGAAGATTTTCAAATTACTGAAACCAAATTAATTTCCAGTAGTAAAAGAGAAGCAGAATAACATCAGGCTACAGGTTGCCATAATTACCATGATTTTTAAATTATTATTTAGATTCCAAGTATCTTTTTTTCCTAAGTGTGAAGCTTTTAAGTTTTATCATTTTGGCTTGGTCACTAAATAAAGAATCAGATTTTCTTTCACACAGAACCAAATTATTTTTCCTCTGGGCAAGACGGGACTAAAAACAATCTGAAGTTCTCGCAGGAAAATCCAAGAGACATGGGCACCAAACAAAAATATCTCTACAGGTACAACTGTTTATTCCCTCAGTTATGGATTAAATGTGTTTATTCCTCTCCTCAGTGAAGCAGGATCTGCTTTTATTATTTGCTACCTAGTGCCACAAAATCACCGAATTGCATTTATTAAAACCTGTGATTTTTTTGGTGATGGTGCCTGTTCTATCAACCCATTAAGGTATCATACATCAAGCCAGAATTAAACAATCTGCTTCTGGAAAGTCTTGCTTACTGAGAGATTTAGATACTGATTAAAGGGAACTAATAATTTTCACACCCTATCCATAAATTACAACACTCTTCTAAAAGCTGCTACGAATTTGACATTCAGATTAGCTCTGCTGCTCCTCTAAAGGGCTTCCCAAAGTTCTCCTTATTTTAGTAAGACTTAAGAAAGGCAGCAATCCAGGGCTGCATGGAGAGGGACACTTTCATCACACATGGATACTCCAGCCTGGACAAGTTCAGCAAAGGTATTCTGACCACCAACAATAATTTTGTCTTTTAGGTTATTTAACGCAGCCCTGGCTTCATACAAAAGGCCATTACACTGTAATTGTTTTTCAACACCCTTTAAAGTTCTTTCACAAATGCTGCAGGGCTGTTATCAAGCAGATATAAAGTCCTGATGTTTGAACTCCTGTTTTTATCTCACACACTCTCAATCCATCACAGAATACATCTTCCATGATAAAACTCTCCACACGCTTTCTGGAGAAGATTTAATAGTCTGCAAACTTTTTCACTTTTTCCTTAGCAAAAGAAAATGGGATTGCTCTTTGAGTGAATTTTACATTATTTTCAGGAAGTTAAAACAAACTAAGCATCATCACAGTTCTGAGGAATTGTCTATTTTCAAGATTTCCAGGCACTTTTTCGCTTTCTATTTTTAGTCCATTTGCAAAGAATTCACATACATTTTAATGATTACACAAATATAGTGTCGAAATATGAGTTTTTGTGTTCTAACATTTTATCATTTTATGTGCCCAGGGATGCACAGATATATTCCAGTGTTTTCATCTGGTTCAGTATTTATACAGGTTCTGATATAGATAGGAAGCCATGAAATTTCATTAAATCTGCAAAACAATAAAGAGGCTATTTATAAGGAGGTAAATAGAGAATGGAAAATAAATTCAAATCTTTAGCAAAATGTTCAGAGAAAAGACAAGAGAAAAAAACTATCGAGGGCACTGTACTGAAAAACAAAACAAAACAAAAAACCCCAACAAAAAAGACCCCTCAAAAAACTCCCCCAAACCTTCTACTGAACCCTGAAGTGTAATGAAGGCAGAAAGGTAGCATGGAACAAACAGAAAATAATAAACACAGTCCCCAAATCACCACAATGCCGCCTGCAGAAATTAAAGGTAATTATTGTCAGGCGTTTCTGAGCTCCCTAACCAGACACAGCTGCCATAAGGACACCAGCCAAGAAACAGCGATGGATCAGAAAACTGTGATGTGCCATCTGCCACACCAAAGTCACTTCAGCAGCAAAAGTTTCAAGAGTGAAACACAGCCCTAGTGCAGAAAGCACCAGGGTCCTGCACAGCCAGGCACCAGCGTGAAGAGAGAGCTGAGATTATCCCTGAACTCAGCGTCTGCAACATCTTCATTCTCTCCCTCAACTTGCTCCCCAGTCTGTGTAATTTCTGACTTGAACTAAAAGTCACAGAATCTGAGGTGCTTTAAAAGCAATGTACTAATTCTTCAGCATCTCTGAGAGATAAAAAAATTGAGGCTAAAGCAAATGGGTTCAGCATTAAGGGGGTGCTGCTGATTGAAATGATGGCAGAAAACAGGCAGCATAGGCATGATCTTCAATTAGCTATCATCATGGTTAACGTTACTGGAGCTATTATTTAATTTTACTATTAACAAAAACTCCTTTCTATAACTGACTCGGCTTGGGCTATCTGTGGAGAAGAGGGCTATTCTTCAACTGACTCATCTAAGGATCTACAAAGAACTGAGGAATCATTCCCATCCTCTTGGATGAAACATTATCAGCAGTAGAATCTCACTTAGAGCACCTCACTTTGAAAAATGTCCTGGGAACTGCTGTAACGTATACATCTATCCCTCTACTTCCCCTTACCAA
>VWZN01019726.1:326174-374105 GCA_013396955.1 Regulus satrapa | reverse complement strand
CCACCCCCCCCCCCCCCAAAAAAAAAAAAAAAAGATCACTAGGAAACCCACGTGCAGGATTACAAACTTCAAAGCCTCTGGTTTTTCCTGTCCATTTACACTCTAAATTTTCCTTTCTTCACTTATGTTCTGCCAGCTGCGATCAGTCAGGGAACACCCAGGAAATAAACTGTGGCTGTTTGCTGTCCAACAGGGCCATCCTTCACAACACCAGAGCTCAGGAGGGGTCTGGGCACAGGCAGGATGCTTTCCTGGCCGGGCTGCTCCAGCACCCCCATCACCTGGGCTGGCAGGGAGCAGCTCCTGGTGGGATCTCTGAGAGAGACACGGACCTGGGAGCCGTGCTCGGTGCACAGGGATCCGACCCCAGCTGCTCGGGAGCTCCTGGTGCGCACCGCACAACAACCAGCTGCCATCTGTGAGCTGCTTTCTGTGAGCCCAGCCGAGCCAGGACACTGCACCCCCTCTGAGGGGGTCTGCAGAGCTCCTGCACAGCATGGGGACTTCACCCTGAAATGGCCAAAACAAGCCTGCCAACCACACACCCCAGGCACAGACTGCATCGGAGGAAAACTCTGCAGCTGCGCTCTGGACAGACCAGGTCCAAGAACCAAACTGTTCCCAATGAGGAGTCTGGATCCAAACCAGGGCTGTTCCAGCTGCTCAGCAGGGCACTGCAGCGCCCCGGGGAGAGCCCAGAGCATGGAGAGCCGGGGATGGAGCAGAGCCCCAGGGCCAGGAGAGAACCCAGAGCGTGGGGAGCTGGGGATGGAGCAGAGCCCCACAGGAAAGCCTGGCTGCTCCTGCAGCCCCTGAGCCTATCTCTGCTCCTACAGCCATGGGACTGGCACCTCAGAGCACCAGAGAGGCTCCTGCAGCTCTCTCTGCTCCCCCAGGCTCCGTGGCTAATTGTTTACTCACTCATCCCCATCACAGACTGAAGCCTACTGAAGGTCACTCCTCGGAGAAGGCTCAGGAGCTGTTTCAGAAGCAGCAGCATGTCCAGGGCACGGCGCAGAGATCACAGCCCCGGGCTGTTTGCAGTCTCCCATCACAGGCTAGTGCTGAACCCCCCGAGCACCGGGGACAAGGGGACAGCATCCCTTGCCTCCAGGTAACAGCACAATTTATTCCTTAGCAAATTCTTTCTGGTGTTCGGATGAAAACCCAAAAGTCAACTGCGTTCCACTGGGTGCCAGTGACTCCTGCACATTTAACCAATGCCCAGCCACTGAAAATTGGATTTTGACGGCGAATACAAGAGCTCTGAGCTTTTCAGGTGACCCTCAGTGTCTGCTAATCTCATACTCCAGCTACAGCTATTTTTTTCCAGTTTCCTGATTAGTCAGACTGTGCCTCTCCTTCATATTAGTTTGAAAGCTTTTCTGTCAAAACTGTGAACAAGTAAATTAACTAAAGGAGAACTATGAATAATCAAATCCTGAGGTTTGCAATTAATTAAATGAAATGGTGAGTCAGTGAACTGAAAAATGGTTTTATATTAAAACAAAACATTTAATTAAATTAACAGTCAACACATTGCAATTAATAATATTCAAAAGGAAAAATGAAACCCAGTTTAGCTGTGCCATATTATTTCAGTGTAACAGTCAAGCATTGTGCATTGGCTTGTTTATTATTTGCATTCAAAGCTGCTATGGGTCAAGCATGCTGTGCTAGAACAGCAATGATGAAATATCTGGTACTATGAAATGTCAGTATGAGAGACCATATTGCCAGCAGTGAAAACAATCCTGAAACTTCCAACAAATTAGGCCTTCCAAGACCGAAAATGAATGCTCACTTTAATTAAAATTAATAAGCAAATACATATAATATACTTTACATTTTCAGAATGCCTGCAAAATTTTACTAGTTAATTAATTTTAAAAATCTCACTGGGAAGTGAAGGCTTTTCTGCAGCTGAAATGAATCATCCTTGCTTAGTGATAAATAGGGAGGCAACACCCAACACTACACAAAGAGTAAAACTGAATTCTTGGAAAAAACCAGGAAAATGCCCAAAGTCTTAAAGCAGTTTGGAGACAGGTTCAAACTCATAAGCCTTGTTACTGCAGATGATTTTCAGTTTTTCTGAATACGTTATTTTGCAACAGGAAAGCACCCCAAATGACAGCAAGAACTGGTTTTTAGAGGCGAACATTTGAAATTCTGAATTTATCACACTGCATCATTAAAGCAAAAGAGAAAACGAATACTCCTTGATTTATCTTAATGGGGCTTGGAGCAACCTGGTCTAGTGGAAGGTCTCCCTGCCCATGAGAGGGGGTAGAATGAGATGACCTTTAAGGTCTCTCCCAACCCAAACCAATCTGGGATTCTTGGATTCTCTAACCCCACTCAGTTAATGAAAGCTGAAAACTACTGAAGATGATCCTTATCAAAACATTTCAGACAATATTTTAAAAATTTTGAGTGGCCTAACATTTTTAAATACCACCACTTCAAAATGTCAAAAACATTATATTGTGGCAAAAGAATCCTACTGAGGGGGAAAAAAAATCCAAACAAATATTACTCATATTTGTCAGGAATTGTGAGAAATTAATCTTTCACAGAGAAGCTCCAGTCATCTTGAAAATGTCACAGTCTTTTCTTGAGGGACTTGAGTCCCTGCTTTTGCACAATATTTTCTGAATATTCCCCAGGTGCTGGATGGGGACAGAGCCACAGACAGGTCTCTTCATCCCACACAGGTCAACGGCTGCTCCATCATCACCCAGGCAGTGATGCTGGGGAGAACACTGATAATGTCATTTAAAGACTCTGCCAAATATTAAGGGATCAGAATTAGCGTTGCACAAATGTTTCTGAAGGCTTGATTTTACAATCCTGGTAATTTCTGTTTAACATGGTGTGCTTGCTCGCTTTACTTTAAAATACAATTTCATGCAAAAGTTCACATGAGCATAAACAAGATTAAAACCCTCAAACATCAAAACATCCCTGCCACTGTGTGGAACAATTCACAGAAGCAACAACACAGTCACTCTCTAATTTCACACATATTTAGACAGTAGCAAGAGCCCTGATTCTTACAAATCTGGGGGTCTGCTTTAAACATGGGGAGAGCTCCAGATGCTTTCATCCACATGTCTGTCTCTGTTATTTAAGCTTCTCACCCCACTCATAACCTCTGTCCTGATCTTATCCTCCCCGACACCCATCCAAAAGACTGGAAACATTTTTAACATGAACATTTTCCATTGAGTACCTGGGATATTTCATATCCTCCATGCACACAAGGAGATGATGACCCAAGAGCTGGCAGATTTCCTGTCTAGACCCAGGGGCTAGTTAGAAGTACACAGAAATTTTAATCCCAAATTTGTGCCTAGATCTGTAAGAGGAGCACTCCTGTTCAAGCTGATGCCCAGCAAACCCAGCTGTGTGTATTTTACAGTTGATTTCCTACCCAAAAAGGCACCTGCATCTCATGTGAAACTAAACTGCAGCTTCCCCTGTTGGAGGAAAACGGGAAAATCAGAACTTCAAAAAGCACTGAGAGGGTTACCTGCCTTTTTTTTTTCCACAGTTCTTACAGCAGGTCTCATGAGAATTGATTCATTTTCTGACATTTTCTGCTCTTTTTTACAATGTATGTCATGAGAATGATTTGTCAAGGCTGTAATGCGTAATACTTTTAGTATTCTGCACTACTGTGACCTTTACCTTCTTCTGTATATTTGATTGACTGACCATCCCACTTTGGATGTACAGCTTCCAGAAGATGGAAGTACACGCCAGACACAGCAGCCATTGAATTATCACCGAAAAAAAGTCACAACCCCTTGATAACTTTTACATTCTTCAGAATGCAGATCTGATGCAGTATCAGTGATGCCATTGAAACTTTTCCACACAAAATGGAAACTTACAATATGGGTTGTATTTAACCAGTGTTTTCAAACATGAAGACAGTGGCAAATTTATGCATAATGACTCTGATTTCAGTAACTTAAATTAATGCTCATAATCACCCAAACTCTCAAACTACCTGCTTATGCTTTCATAACACTGTCACAGACTGTGACTGAAGACTTATCTATGAGATAAGGACTTGAAAAAAATCTAAAATGAAACCAGAAATGTGTTAAATTAACTCCCTGAGAGCAATACAAAAGAAATTCCATTTACAGGAAAAAAATATTAACTCCAAAGTGCTAAACTTTCAGTAAGTCCCAGGAAAGAAGCAGTGGTTGCCATTTGCTTCTGACTGGAGGATGTTATCGATTTCAGAATATTCTTGGGTTCCTGGGAACCTAAAATTATCAATATATTAAACCTCCTCATACTGACCATGCACATGCTGTTACTTCTCTATAATCACAGAAGCCTGCCCCGGTGCATTTGCTTCCATATGAAATCAGAATTTGCTGTTGTTTCTTTTTTTCTCCACAATTTTTCCTTTCCCATTACATCAGCTTCTGTGGGCTTCAAGCACCTGTCCATAAGTAGTAATGACAGAAGGGAAATTGCAGAAGTTTTTGGAAGTCCTTTCAGCCAAGTACCAAAAAGCCTGAAAGCTTATCTGGAGCTGGCACAACTCTCTCGAGTTTGTAAAATTAATTGGGCTGGAAGGTCTTCTGAGAATAAGGATATCTTTGTGAGTGATTTCAAGCTACTTCCTACGTGTGACAGGAAAATACCATACAAATATTTGTTTTGTATCAGATGACACACGGCGGCTACACTCCGGCTGTCTCAATCCACACTTTTAAAATGGTGCATTTCAAGGATTTTAAGTGAATAGTGACTTCCATAAATTGATCATGCTACAGTATTTCACAAAAAAACCTCAACAGACTGCCAGGATCAGCAGTGCTGGTACAGACTGGATTGTTAAAGTAGGGTTTGCAAATTTGTAGAACCATCCCCTACATGCTGCTGCTTCCACACAAGAACATTTTCAGAACTCTGCCAGAACACAAATGGAATGCTCTGATCACACGCAGCTCTTGGTTACTCAAGGCTGAGAAGTCTGTGGCCAGTTCACAAAACCCACAAAAATATTATGCTTATTTGAAGCACAATAATCTAAGCAACGGAAAGAGAGAGCCCAGACACTCTCTTCCAAATGGCATTTAATTAGCACAACCTCAAAAGATTCAAGTTTGAAAGAAGCATCACTTAGGAACAGAAATTCCTGGCATGTTCTTCTGAGACCTATAACCACTTTGCAATTCTGGCTGTGGAATTAAAGCAAAATATTCATGCTTTAAGATTATTTGAAAACCCACAACCTATTCACAGTGAAAAATATTTGGGGATGGCATTAGGGGATCTCCAAATTCAGGCAGAGCCTATCACATTTACAATTACCCTAATCTGACAAAATATGCAGTGCACAATTTAGTGCAATTTTCCTGGAACAGCCAATTCCCAAATGAATACTCCATTAATTGCTCAATGTAAAAGAAAGGAACTTTTGGGGGAGCAGGCAGCTCTACCTCTTCAAACGAGGACTCCACCTAGTGCCACATTAGGATCTCTTTATACACTTCTTGGCTTAACAAAATCCTGCTGGGTTTCTGCTTTGTTTCCCATTTCAGGGAGTGGAAAAGCAAAGCAGCCACAGCCTGATCTTCCCCCAGTGCTCAACTTTTGCCACCAACCCCCTTCCCCCAGGGCTGGCAGTGTCAAGAAGGACCCCGTGGTACCCTGGCACCCAGGCTGTGAACCACCAAGGAGATGAGATGAGATATTCTGGGTGAGCTCTTGCAGTTCTGCACAATCCAGAGGACTGCACTTGAGGAGGGACAAGGTTCCACACAATGCTCCAACTCTCACAGCAAATCCCTGTGGCGGGAGCTGCCCCGAGCCCGGGCAGAGCTGGCAGGTGATGGATGCCTGCACTCCCAAAGGGCGCGGGGAAAATGAGGAGAGGCTGCCCACAGGCTGCAGAAACCGGGTTTAACTCCAGGGAATGTTCAGAGCACAGGTGAAGGAACAAAAGAGCCCTGTTTTCCTCTGGGGCACGCAGGAATGACTATTGATCCCACGGCCAGAGTGTGAGGAATGGGATTATGGAGGAGGGGGCACCTGTACTTTCTTTCCTTAAGCTTTTTTTTTTTTTCCTTTTTTTTTCTCCTTCTGATCATTCTGATCTCTCTTTTTTTAAGTTACTTTCCTGCAGCTTTGCTGAAGCTTATTCAGGCACATTTACCTGCACAAATAACACAGGAGACAAGTAATTCAATCCCAATAGGTTAATATCACCTTTGTTTATGAAGTTATGCCAGAATAGCTATTTCCATTTTACGCTGTGCAAGGTAAAGAACATTTTTCAAAGCTGAGACACTGACTGGAAGCTTATTTTCTTGTTCCAGGTGGTGAATAAAAATAACACGTAGAAGATGAACTACACAATTTTTAAAATCTTAAAGGATGTGTCTCTACTCATTGGTCAAGCTGAATTAACTTCCAGCCTCCAAGCCAAATGCAGGCTCGAGGAGGAGAGGAATAATTTAGTTACTGAATTGAAACACTGAGTAATCTAAAATTATGCAAATATTCTCTTTGCCCTTGCAAATCTTTACATACGAACTCTACTGGTCTTTACTCCCAAGTTTGCACCAGTATAGCAGTTTCATTTCTTCTAGAACTATGGCAACAAACATTTTTAGCTCAGGTTTTGTGCAATTATTTCAGTAGTCAAAGTATGTTCGGATTTTAAAATAGATTCTCGGGATTTTAAAATTGAAATTAAATAAATTTGCTTTAAAAATAAAACTGCATTTAACATAAATGATGTCCAAGATGTACTGAGATATTTTTATTCAATTCAGAAAAATACCACAGGTATCTTTCATCCTGCTTTTCCAGAATTCTACATTATATAACTAACCCCTTGCAAGCATTCCTTTTACAATTATTGCACTCTGCAATCCTCAACCATTTCTCAATATTAATACTGTACTTTTTGCAGCTACCTGTTTTATAGAGCTGAAAGGTTTAAATCTACTTTAAGGCCTTACCCACATTGCTAAATTCATTATTATAAAGTTATCTAGGTAATATTCTGATGTATTCCCAGTAAGCATTTAACTCTGGTTTTAGAAGCTTTACATGCAAAACATCTGTCAATTCTGAAGTTTATTAAAAAGATAAATTCTGCTTCTTCTCTAGATATTTCTTTAAAAATCAATCTTTTCAGTATTTATCTACTATATCCTTTAATTGACATTTCCCTAACAGGAGCACTACACTGATAAGAATAGATCTAACATACATTTATCAATTAGTATCTGAGCAGCTCAAGATGTTAAACAGAAATCCTAACTGTAATTTTAATTCTCCTGCATATTTTTAGGAACTGGTATGTATGTAGGAAAATCTATTCACTTCCCTTGGGCTGAGCATGGATGTGACACAGACTCTCCTCATGTGAAGGAACGTAAAGATGACCAAGAAACTTATTCATATTCTCTTCAGGAAATAAATAATTTGTCCTTATTTCTTTCAAAAAGCCACCAAACTGCTCATACTTGAGAAGAAAATTAACCTCTTTACTGATTAATCACTAGGCAGCTTTGACTGGTGAAGAGAAAATTGTATTACAAATGAACAGGTATCTGTTATCAAATTACAAGGCATTTTCATCAAAGGACCCAAAAATGCAGCACACTGACCAGCGAACATGTTTCCACTGACCTGGGGGGATTTTTTCCAGTTAACAGCTTCTGAAGAATGCTGCCTTTTGATTCTTGTCTCTGACACAAAAATGATTGTCCCATTTAGCCACTGCTCTATCACATACATCAGAGAATCCTATTTACTCACACGCTACTGGAACATTAAAACACAATACTGTGATTGTCTCTGGAAGAAAATTCTAAAGATTGACTTTTTTCCCCCCCCTTTTTTTTTTTTCCTTGTAAAGGGAGTAAGATCAAAAGCTAACTTTAATAGATGTTTGACTAAGGTCACACTCCTAGGAAATGGAACACTGAAGATGAAAGAGAACAAATAGATTTGGTTTTTGATCTCAGCCAAATGCATTTGGCATTGTTTAGCTTTTATAAAATACTTCAACTTTCGGTCATATCTGACTAACATGAATTGGTTGAAGGTTTCAAAGTTTGGTAAGACTTTAACATGTACCAACGTTTGGAAAAACATCTCAAGTATCTGGCCAGATTTTTTTCGTACTGGAATGATGTCAGGTCACATCTATGCATTGTTGTTAAGGCTAGATGTATAAACAATTTTAAGAATGTATTTTCCTAACCTCAGGATGATTTAGGAGTTACTATCCACTAGTGCTGTAAAATCTGGTACTTCTAGCAAGAAATTTCAGGGGAAAGTGCTGAGCACTGAGAAAAGATATTGGAAAACTCAGTTAAAACAAGCAACTGTGTCCCTAAATAAGAGTGCAGATCAGATCCTTTTCCCAAATTATTTCACAGTTCTTGGGGACATTCACATTTGTAATCTAAAGAGGAGTAAGAGAGGAACGGATTACAATCTACAAACTATTACTTTCAAATTTGTCAGCAATAATGGTGTTTGCTAACTGAAGACAACTTGCTTAATTAAGGAAAAAGATGAGATAACACTCATTAAAGCAATATGTTTAAATCATTACTACTGCTAGAAAAAATTAATTACCATTAGCCACCAGAAGAACTGCAGGAACCTCTAAACCACTTCGTAGGCCACAGAGCCAAATGTTCCAAAGGAGTTCTGTGAGCCCTGATAAAAATCAGTGATGGCAGGAAATGAACCCCAGGGTTCAAAACTGCCTTTCTAACTTAACTTTCTTTCTAGAGTTCTGATGAAAATTAAGGATTTACACCACAAACTATATTACAACAAAAATTACTGTATCTCAGTTATGCAAATTTTTGTCCTCAGAAACTCTACAGAAATTATATAAAGGGAGGAACTTCCTGCTCCTACTTTCAAATTATTCTATCACCGTATTAAAGCAGCGATAAGGAGCTGACTAAAAAACTGTGATATTTCCCAAAACACACAGTCAGGTATTTGTCATCATTAAAGGAGACACACTTGACCACAAGCCCTAAAAGCAAAGTAGGGAAGGAAGAGGTGGTTCCCCCACACTTCTCTCAGCACGTTTCTCCAGGGGCACCTAAATCCCACCCCAAAGGCACCTGGGCCATTTGCTCTCCAACCTCCAGCCACAAACTTAAGCACACCAAGCTTCTTTTCTTCTTTATACCTGTAACTTCTTAAAAAGGAAAATAATCTCCAACTTTCCCCCTCTTTTGCTCTAGAAGGACATGGCCTCTCACAGCTTCTGCTGTTATTTATTACTTTCTGTAGCACATTCCTGCTGCTGAGGCAAGAAGGGATTTGCTGAGCTCACCTGGACCCTGCGATGCCGCTCAGGTGAGCTCTGACCCTCCCAGCACAGAGCACCTGCACCCAGCAGCATTTCTGCCACATCGCTCTCAGCTATTACAAATATGCACCTCCCTTTATTCACTGAACCTACCTGCAGGGCCTGGCCACACATAAATAACAAACAAACCTGGTTTGTTCCTCTGCACCTCAGAAAAAAAAATCACTCCCTCATCCTTCAGATCCCAGCCAGCCTGGAGTGCCAGCCAACACTGCCCCACACCATGGCACAGCCCATGCTCCAAATCCCTGCCTCAAACCAGAGGGACCAGCAATTGACAGGAAAATAACACTAATCCAAGACACCTCGACTTCACACCAGCACAGAGGAGCTGTTCATCACTGTTAAAATGCCTTGTTTTCAAGGATGGAAGCCATGGAAGCATGCTGGGTATTAGCTATGGGATAAATTTAATTTTAGATAGGCTGCTATCCACCCCAAATGGAGGGGGTTGTTTTATATTTTATATATATATATACATAAATAAGTAAATTTTTGCTTCCACTCTTAGCAGTTTGTTGATCAACACCCAGTATGGTTTACCTCAGTTGCATTTCTCCAGGCACTGAAAATTTTTGGTTCTTCTTGAAGCCAGGGATATTTTCACTTCTCTACCCTTAAGACATGCAGCCCATGGAAGTTCAGTAAAAACTTCCTCTGTTTTACAGCTGAATGTTTGCTCTTCTGCATATCCCTCGCAGGACACAAAACCCTCCAACATTAATTATACAGCACATTTAGGCATCAACATTTAGACCAAAACAGGTCTTGGCCTCATCCATTTCACTGTCCAGGAGCACAAATCTGCATCTTGCGTTTTACACATTTCCCAAAGAAGATGAAGTTTATCTATCTAAAGATTAAAATGTGGAACTTGTAGTTACTGGCATTTCCAAATAAAGAAGTTCAAGAATTAGAAACCGTCTGTATATGGTACATTAGAAATGTGATGAATGACAGAAAAAAAATCGTAATTAAACCAATTAGCAGAATGCTATAAAAGTTATTTTGATGTATGATAAATGAAGTTATATCTTCAGTCTTCCAACTGTTCTGCTGGAAGGTTCAAGTTTCAAAATATTGTGCTTCTTAAACAATGAAATGAATAAATTGTTCATAATCTTTTGTGTCTGGTTCCGTGCAAGAAAAGGAATTTATTGAAAAACACGAGCGTATTTATGGATAAAAATTAACTTCTACCAAATAAAAACCAGAAGACTATAAAGCAAAAATCAGAGCAAAACAGTGCTTGATTAATTTGGTCCTTAGTAGGAATATAAAAGGACCAGCCTGTGGAGGATATCATAAGACTGATTTATATTACAAACCCTGAACTATTGAGGTATATGCTTATATATCACATTTTATAAGAGGCATCATGGGATCACACCATCTGCTACAGAGACATCAATAACTGCACCTTTTAAAAAATAACAGCCAGAGACCGATAATGATCACAGGGAGGTTTTCTTTTGTTTTCTTTTTAACCATGGAAATTTCCCAGTGAAAAACAGGAGCACAGGAAGGTGCAGCAGGAGCAAAGCCCAGCCCTGGAGGGGCACAGGAGTCCAGGGGCTCCCCCTCCACCACACCACAGAGGTACAGCAAGGGTATTCACTGAAGACATAATTATTTTACTTTTGTCCAGGTGATTAAAGACTTTTGTCTTTAAGCAAAAATATTTAGTCTCCAGTCTCAAGTGCAGAAAACAAACTCCCAGAAGGAAGTGAGTTATTCTTCCCTTCCTGAAAGAATTCATAATATGATGAGTATAACACCACCAGTGAGGGGATGAAATGGTGTTTGAAACTTTAGAAATAACAGATCTCTTATGAATAATTCCCACCAGAAATCCTGGAAACTGGACAACCTACTGCCAGTTCTTGTTTTATGCAGTGAAAACAAAAAATTAAGAGGGAGATCTGTACAACTGGATTTCAACTGGATTTACCCACAACCTCCAGTTGAGTTCCAACGAATAATTATTTTGCTTTTTTGTCTTTTCTATTTGGCCAAACCAAACAGCAGGCAAAGATGCAAAGATGTGCTGTCCCCTGACACATTAGGATTAATTATGGGGAAAAGTAAATGAGAACTATTTCATCTTCAAAGTGCTTTCCTAAGACATTAACATCTAATAACAGTATTAAAGTCACATTATAGGTCTTTAATCTGTGGCAGTAATAATGCTGTCTGGTTTAATAAAAATACCCATTAAAATAAATATTTTGGCTATCCACTTTCAGGAGTTTGCAAAACTGTATTATTACCAAGTTGAAGACACTTTGGGATAAGTTCAAACTAAATTCTGAGAGCAGCACTGCTGCAGTAACAGCAACTCGGTTCTCTTTCCTTGCTTCTCCATGGTCTCCTAGAGAGAAATGACACCAGCTTTATCAGGATTTCTCACGTCAATACTTTTAAACAAGAAACAAGCAGTAAAAGTTGTCATAACTCAGTAAACTATGTACATGATCACAAAGAAGAGCAGAGAGCTCAGGAATGGCGCCCATCTCCCTGCTGAGGCAGCGCCCAGCTCGCCCAGAGGTATTCCTCCCCTAATTCTACTGGGATTCCAGCAGAGGGACCAACTCTAATTCCCAGCTGTAAGAAGATAATCGCTGTTTCACCAGGAACGCCATCTCTGAAGCAGGAGCCCCTCATGTCAAAGATCCCAGAGTGGCACAGGTTATTGGTACCTCCCTGCTGGATACACAGACACATTTCGTGAAACAATTCACCCCTCAGGATATTTAAATGTTCGTAAATAATGTTTATTGCTGCAAGAACTGCCCTTTTAATTTGCTAAGGAGTTTGAAAAGGCGTCATAACTTCTTGCTGGGTTACATTTACAAAATTGAGCGTCAGCTTCCAAGTTTTGGGAGCTGGGATAGTCGAACATTCATCTGCAACACTGCAGGCACAGCATTAGCTGATGAGAGATTAATTAATTAAGTTGTTTACAAAAAGTAAGAAATAAAACAAGCCTATTTTTGCTGCTGGCTTCACAGAAAGTGCAATCAGCATTTTCAGAGTGCAAGGTAGTCTTTCCTTGTGATTGTTTTTGGCTGGCTGACATTCTCTTGCCAACAATGTGTTATTGCTTGCTCCTGTTTTCAACAATTATTAAACTGAATAGCTGAAAGGCTTCTACATAATATTCCAGCACTGTCTTAACTCAGGACATGGAATTCCCCTGATTTTGTTTTATGAACTCTCTGTCTCCTCTTTACCCCTTTTTCCCCACATGGCACCTTGGTACAGGGGCAGATGAGAAGCTGGATAATCTCAATTACAGGTGACGGCAGATGAGGTGAACTGCCACAAAGAACAATGCCTGTCATTTGAGATTCTGCTCTTTATCTTTCTTGGAGAGATCACTCCTGTTGGCCTGGGCTGGTGCGTTTGATGAATGGGTCAGCAGCAAGGCTCTGTGTGAGCAAATGAGTAAGATGCACATCCCATCCCTCAAACCATAATGAAAATCTTAATGAGATTGGATTCATGCTTTGAGATGACCCAAGAATATGTTCCTGCTTTTTTACATATTACAATTTATCCAGTAACAGCATGAAGTGCCAGCACCAACCATTTCTGTAAGCTGGGAAAGTAACTCACACGTGGGTGGGGCTACTTTACAGAGCTATTTAATATTACATTAATTTTTTAAACCCCATAGAACAGTGGTAAGACAGACTTCCAATCTCAAGTCTTTCCAAAAATCTTTCAGAAGCAACACAGCTGCTGCCAAAAAAGCTGAAGATGGAGTTTCATGGGCAGAAAAACGATCTGAATTACCAAAAGTCGCTCAGTTGTCTTTTTTTTTTTCTTAATTAGCCTGTAATGAGACCACAAAACTGATCTACTAGAAATTGAAATACCCGTCTATATCTGAGAGCAAAGGATGATATTATTTATGCTTAATTACCTGCAGGCATACTCACACCTCTGGGTTGCCATATTTACCACAGATGGGATCTTCTTTCTCTAAACCTCACTCCTGCAAACTTGCCACTGGTGACAACTTGTGGAAGAAGTTGCAAAGCTCCCCTTGACATCTTGGGAGAAGGATCAAGGAGAGTCCCAAAACCTTCTCTCATTAAAGCTGTTACAGAAGTTCCCCCCAACAGTATGTTATCACAAAAAGAAGTATTTCAGAAGTTCTTGGTGAGTTTTGCTTAAAAATTTATTATCTCTAAAAGTTGCTGGTTGATGATTTAGTGACATGAAACTGAAAACTATTCTGGGAAGTCATTCCCTTTGTTTTCTCAACCCAAGTTGAGTTTGCTCAAGCTTGTGTTTCCTCATCAAGGCCATTGATTGATATAAGTAATATTTAGCAGGTAGAGATTCATTCTTTCATTTTCCCTTTCTCATGATGGAAGAAAAAGACCAAATTTTCTTTCAATTATTAAAAGCCAAGAATAACTATACCCAAAAGAAGGTGAAAAAGCACAACAAAAGCACGTATCAACTGTTATGGCCTGGACAATGAAATACAAGAATATGATGAAGAATATACACAATCAGCACAGAACTTATTGATCGCCCCTTCTCCAACGAAGGGCCATCAGCTAGTTTAAAAGTAAAATTACATACTAAAATAACAGCAGAGAGAGATAAAAATTATGAGGGTCATGCAAGGGGAAAAAGATGTATCTTCAGCAAAGATTTTTAAATGAGATGGAGAGTCAATGAGGCAGAGAAATACAGGAAAGCCCTTCCATGCCAGAAAGAACTGCAGAAATCAGGTTCTTTTAGCATTAGCGGTGAAATGTGTAGTGGCAGCATGGGAAAGAAAATAAAAAAGCAAAGCAGACACTCCTGAAATAAACTGCCCTAATCCTGCTTTTTAGAATGTCTATTAATTACATTAGCATAATGCAAGTTGTCTGAAAGGCCAGACAAAAGCAGGAGAAGAAAATAAATGACTTGTGCTAACAAATGTGCTCCTAAGATACACGACTGGGAACATGAGCTCAAATTGTACACAAGTCATGGACTGCATCAACCAGGACTTCCTGAGCCTTGCAAACCTCCTGCCCAAATTCCAGTCCCTGCCCTGCTGCCTGCAGAGCACCCCCCCAGCACGTTTTGCTGCTCCCAACATCACTGATGTCACCTCTGTCCCTGTGTCAGGGACCTGCACCTTCCTGGTCACTGGGTCCAGCTGCTCCCAGCTCGGGGCACTCAGGGTCAAGGGAGGAAAAAAGGCAACAGGTGAAAGAAAAATGGCAAGTGCTTGACCACAGGAATAAAGTTCAAAGGATCTGCAGCAGTAGGCAGAAAGTTTAACAAAAAGGGGAAAGCAAAAAGGTCGTTTTTTAACAGCAGGAATAAATGAATGCTGGCACAGTTTGCTGGGCACGGGATGGATTGCCCATCAGCTGGATCTCTGAGCTGGTCTGGATGGGCTCCTGGGGTTCTGATGGAGCTCAGCTGCAAGTGCAGGCTTCTCCCAGGTGGGATTGCCCAGCCCTGGTGATGCAGGAGGGTTTGACACATGGTCAGCACGGTCCTCTAACACGTTTCTGTCTGCTCAGGCCAGCAATCCAGGTCAAATATTGCTTGAATGTTTTCCCTTCCATTGTCAAATGCAACGAAATGAAAAAAAAAAAAAAAAATTCAACTGTGAAATCATATTTAAATCTAAGACTTTACCTGGTTGGTAGAACACCTCAGCCTAAACTGCACTGCAGAACAGCTCCCCAACCTGCACAATAATCTGGGTGTTAATCCAGCTGAAGCTGCTGAGCCAGAGCTGCTCTGAGCCTGCCCCAGCCTGGCCACAGGGATGGCAGGGCAGCCCCAGCTGAGCCAGGCCCTGAGCAGCTGATCAGCTGTGCTGATTCATCGCCAGGGAGATCTGCTTGGAGATTATTGGGTTTCAATCCTTGACATGCAGAACTGCAACCATCGCTTACTCATATTAGAGATTTTGTATATAGACAAAATACAGATTATGGATGACTTCTAAATCAGCAGGAAAGAAAGTCCTTTACTGTCAAGATTATTTATTGTACTGAAGATTTGATTAACAACAATTTATTTTTTTTTTAAATCCTTCCCAACTCAACTGTAAATTCATTTTAAAATGGGTAGAACTGATTGTTGTGAAGTACATATATAACTGAAGTGGAAATGGGTAGCAGAATTCAAATACAGTCAGACACCAACAGTTTCTCCTATGACTTCTATCAGAAATAAAAAACTCCCATTTCACATGTTCAGTCTACTTCTCTCTCCTGTTTCTTTCAGCAAAGAGCCCATAACAAACAAACAAACCTTATTTGATGGAAAAAGCCTGAAAGAAAGAGAAAGCTTAACACGATAAATTAGATTGAGAAATTCCAGCACCACAAGAAATCCACTGAAGGGCTGAGGTTGGACAGGACCTCTGGAGATCAGGTAAGCCCAACTCTCCTGTTTGAGAACGAGTTCCTTGGAGCAGATTTCCCAGGATAGAGTCCAGGTGAGCCTCAGGATGTGCAGGGATGGAGATTTCAGTGCAGCTCACCCACCCCTCCCAGCCAGCTGCAGTTGTGCTGCCCAGCTCTCCTTGGGAAAACATTCCTTGCCCCAGGGCTGATGACTCAGTTGAACTAAAAATCAGCACTGAAAGTAGGCAAAGCTATTCACGTTATAAATAAGGAAGAGGCACGTTTATGCAGGAAAAAGCACATGGGTTTAGCTAATGAGCACCACCAGAAAAACAAGAGCATGGAAAGTGTTCTATGAGATCTCACCTGTGCTAAAAGCACTAATCCAGGTGGAAACACCTGTCTGTCTCTGCACTATACCAAGAAAATGCAGGTTTCTTCTGGAACATGTGGGAAAGAACACTATTCCTGTAACTGAGCCATCACTGCAGCCACTGTCCTCATCTTTGTCACCAGCTCTGACACCGTCCAGGGACAGGAGAGCACAGTCCCACAACTCTGTCTTCTCTAAGTCAACCTTCAAAGTTAATCCTTCCTCTGCTTAGAGCAACTAAAACATCCCTGCAATTGTAACTTCAGGGGTATTTGTCAGCAATTGCTATCCAGTGAGCGTGTCCCAGGAATTTGTTTTCCTTTCCTAGAAGGAAGTTCCCCGAGTACATAAATAAGGTAAACAAATGCAGAAAATCAAGCTCACCCTTTGTTAATAACCACTGGGTTAAGATAACACCACTTTTTTTTAAAATTTTATTTCAAGTATGAGTATTTACACGACACAATAGGCAATTTAATTTCACCTACTTAAGTTGGAATTGTGATTACAGTGCAGTAACTTGTCATTATCCTTACTATGCCATCCCTAAATCAGTGATAGTGGCAAAGCGTAAGAACACATCAAGCAAGCGAACCAGGGGGGCTGTCCAACAGCCAGGAACCAAACTAAGCAAACCAGGCAAAACTCAAATATCAAGTTTGAGTTTGCCGATCGACTGCCACAAATGCCCAAGAGGAAATCAAAATTCGTATCAGAAGATACTATGCTAGGATCAAACAAGAATATTTGTAATAAAACTTATTTCTCATGCATTTGTACAGAATAATATTAACATATATGTTTTTGTATGCATATTATATATATATATATGTATAAGTATAAATCTCATTTTTGGTTTTAATCCCGGAAAAAGAAATTGAAACAAATGGAAAGAAAACAGATTTCATTATAATGGAGGTCAAAAGCAAGAACTCCAGACTTTGTGCTTCACTTCACATAAGCCCCGTTTACTCCCTGTACCTTGGTGCATTTATGAGCCAGAACTTCGTGCAGGAAAACAACCTGGGCTAGGAAAGGCACACCCTAGGGAGGAGGAGAAACAGCAATTGGAGGATGTCACAAGGGTACCTCCAGTCCCTTCAGCTTCACACATGATTGTTGGAGCTTCAAGATTCCACCTTACATCTTTAATTGTGGGCATTTAGCCGACTGCCTCTTATTATTAAGATACTGCTGAATTTTATTGTCAGTGTGGCCACAGGACAAGGCTAATAATTACCAGCACCAGAAGCAGCTTGTGGTTTTATATTACATTGAGGTAAATTACACTGGAATTAGAGTGGATTACTTTTATCAAATGGGGAATAAGCTGTTAATTAACTCCCTGCTGTAGCAATCTTTTTCTGAGCTTGCAACTGTTATTAGCTCTAGATTAAACTGTTGAATTAATTTCCCACTTACTTACTATTTCAAGAGTTTTTAATTTACCTGGCAGCAGTTTTAATGGGAAATTGTATTAGTGAGCATAAATTGTTTTTGGGAAGGGTAAACAGTTTGTGATAATGTTTATTAAGTCGTTTTGTTTGAGCAAAAATATAATTGCAGTTTTAATTAGTGCATGGTTGTTGGAGTATTAGGTTTGAGATTACATTATGGCATTCTGAGGAAACAATGGCCCAGGTAATCCCAGCCATTTATGGGTGAGAGCAGAGGGAAAAGCTGGGACAACACTGCCCCTGCCCTGGGGTGCACAAAACCACAAACACTCAGACTGACACAAACACACACTCAGACTGACACATGCACACACTCAGACTGACACATGCACAGGGCCCCAGCACATCCAGAGAAGGGCCAGGTGGTCTCTGAGCTCTCAGTCCCCCTGCTCAGTCCCACCACTGCTCTCCCCACACTGCTCTCCCCCCTGTATTGCTTTCTGTAATATAAATCCCCTCCTCATGAAGCATTTTGTAGGAACTGGACAGGGAAGCCCCAATCCAGCTCAAAACTGGTCTGGGAAAGGGAAGTTTCCTGGGTCAACCCACAGCCCCATCTCCAGGTGCTGAAATGTGCAACCCAATGGCTGAAAAGAGCATTTTCTGACAGTGGCTGTGGCTGGAAAAGCATGATCTAGCAGCAGATGTAGGTGTAGGAAACTCCATCACAACCTAAAACCAGCCATAAATACGCAACCCAATTAACATTTGTTCTTGGGGTTTGTTTCCCTCCGTCAGCACTTTTCTCCTGTGCTGCATTTGAGGTGTGGTCAATGCTAAAAACCATTAAATGTTCTTCAAAAAGTCTGTAAAGTGCCTTTTTAAAATCCAAACATTAACATAAAAATGTTCATCTGAAGTTTATTCAATTAATTTTGGTTCTCAATTTATAAAGATTTTACTATTCATGCAAAGGAAAATGAGAATTAAGATGCAATGTGCTGACACACGAAGTGGAATTTTACAGCATTTTTAATACAGATGTAATTTTAAAAATAATAGGTTTAAAAGAGTAAAAAACCAAAAACTAATAGTTTTGCTAAATTACCTTTTTATTACATGGTTTCAATTAGCATTCCCTCATCCTCCCACCCAACATGCAGATTGTTCTCTCGTTGCTCTGAAGGGAATTATGAGATGATAGAAGTACAGAAGATACTTCAACCAAATGTTAGAGCCTCAATTGAAAACACAAGTACACAGCATTCCCAGAATGATTTGTTGCAGCAAATTCTATAAAAGTTAACAGTTCCTAAAGATGTGTATAACTTATGGAGCATGGTTCTTGCATATGGTAGTAGATTATCCTCCTAAACTCATCGGTTATTACATTTAATATGCACTATGCTAAAACCTACAAACAATGAAATGCTTTCATCCTGACTGTGGTTTCTCATGTCTTTGAAGCCACCAGAAAGCTGAGGTGGTTTTAGTTAAGGTATTACTCTACAGCATGAGGAAAATGTTATACTACAGGTGCAGGGGAGATTTAATCCACATGTTGAGAGGTTATGTATGGATATAAACAGTGGATTAATCCTTGGGTCCCTTCACTTCTGACTCTCCCAGTCAGAAGAAAAATGGCCTAATTCTGAAATTGTATGGTTCCCTGTGCTGTCAACAGCTTTTATTTCATCTCCAGAAGGTTCTGGGAGACAGGGTCCAACTGATCACCATTTCATCATCATTTATAACACTAAAGATCATAAAATATGTAGGAATATCCATAATGAGAGAAAGAACAGAGGTCACTGCTGCAGATATCAACAAACCCAGCCCCATAAAACCCACTCAGCCTCTGCTGCAGGACTGTCCCAGCAGTGACCAGCCAGGACACTGAACTCAGGCAATTCAAGTGAACAGTGTCACAGAGAATTCCTGTTCAAGAATGCTTTTAACACCTGAAATCAAATTTCTAGGTGTTCTAATAAGAACAAATTTAGTACCTACTTGAGTACATAAAGTATTCATTCTCTTCCTGATCTACTGACCACTGCTTTTAACACTCCAGGTTCTGTAGCTCAAGTTCACGTTGGGAAACTCCAAAGACCTTCTCAGTACCTTTTAAAATTATTCTTCTCTTTAGGCATAAATATTTTACCCTTACAATATGAGCTTTATTTCCAGAAAGACTGTAATATAAGCAAACTGATATAAATCCATAGGACTTAAGATGTCTACAAATAAATCTTTGTCACTTCATATTCTATGTTAATAGCAAAGGACACTTATGGCAAAGAATGCTCAGGAAAAGGGAGCCTGAGACCACAACAGAGCAGAACTAGAACCCATTTCCAAACCTAACTTACGAAGGGATTCAATCCATGTAACTTTTAGACACTTCTTGTGTTGATTTTTTTTAAAGAGAAGAGGTAACCTAATTAGAGCAGACACCTGAAAGATTTCTTTGGAGAATTTCCTATTTATTTATCAGCAATAGGTACCGTTTGTAGTATGCTGGTATCTTACACTCCATGATGGCATTCCCTAAAAAGGAAATTTGTCAAATATAAACCTGTCAGGCTGCAGTAGATCTGTGTTAAGATTAGCTCTCTATTCCACACCAATCTGCCTGACACAACTATTACAGGACAGAAGTTAGGAACACGAGCAGGCCAAATCACTCTGTCCAGAATACAAAACCACAGCTGTTAGATGAAAAAGTTTTCATTTCTTTTCATAGAAACTTCATAGCAGAGAAACCTATTGAGAGATTTAAGGGAATCTTAGAGCTCCATTTGATATGATGCTTTTTAGGTACACACACAAATCAATGGAAATCAGCAGAGCTATTCCTACTAAGTCAGACAACAATTTTATAGTTAGGCATCAATTTTATAGTTGTGATTCTTATATCTAAAAGCAGCAAGTGACCTGAGGCCATACAGAAGACTCCCAAAATTAAATAAGAGAACTCAGATTATAAGTGTGTAGTTTGAATAGAAGTGTGTAATGTCACATAGTAGAAAACTTAGAGTTTAAAGTTTTAAGATATATTAATATATATATAGATAGCAAAATAGAAGTTTTAGAGCGTTAGCCTGTCCTCCTTCTTCACAAGTTTAAGAAATATTAAGTAATTAAGTGAAAAAGCCTGCAATGAGGGCAACAAGGAGTTACTGAGTTAAAAATAAAAATAATTATGTGACATTTCTTAATTAGTTAGTTTTCCCTTATAGAGAGAGGCTACCATCACCATTTCTGCCTTGTTAGCTTCATATATGCTATAGAACTCACAGCTTGTAAGACTATAATATAAATAGGAACAATAAACATCTAAATTAATAAATCTAAATAAATATTATATAACTCATAATCAATAATATAATATTCATTTATAACATAAAATAAATTTATAGTGCAATAATTAATAATAAATCTAAATAAATTATAAACATCTAGATCCAAACAAGAACAACATCTCTCTAGCTTTAATCCCAACCCAAAAGAAGCAGATAAGCTTAGCCAGGTTCTCTGAGGCGCTGTAGGAGAGGTTCCCCCTGTCCAGGACAGCTGGGGACGGGCAGAGGCAGGAAGGGCTCGGGTGACAGGCGGTGACAGCCCCAGCCCTGTTGTGTCTGAGGCAGGTACGCCGTAAAATTTCAATGATGCCTTTAAATTCTAATGGTTTCAAGCTGCTGTAAACTTCTGCAGCCATCAAAAATAATCTGTCATGGGACTAAGGGGTATGAACATCATGTCAGAGCCACTCTGCTGTTAGATTTATTGGAGGGTAAAGCATGTCATTTATGCATCAACTCACAGGAGAAAAAAGCAATCCCTATGAAGTCAATCTAATAATAGACTGGAAAGCAATGATTACTGTTTCATGTGCAGCAGCTATTTGTAGCAGAAGTTGGCCTAATTCAGCAGGCCTTGCCTGTCAGAGCTCTGGGATTAGGCAAGTGTTTAGATGAAAATCTATCGGGAAACATCAAGAAATGGTTTAATGAAGAACAAAAGTCTTCATTGTTACATTTAATATTTGCTGAAACTTTTCCATTTGCACCGCTACATTTCTAAAAAGCTTACTGGAAGTGACATCCCAAATAGAATACAAATGTTGAGGGACTGCAACTTCAATTAATCTACCACAGTTCTCTGCAATTTCACTGCAAAAATCTGCTCTCACTCTTCTCCTGTGGGCGGAATGCCCTGAAATTGAGTGCAAGATTTTTTTAAAGACATGACTAATAACCATGGCCTCACTGCACTACACACATTTTCCACCATCTAAATATTCCGTACCTATTGACTAATCAACCTGGCCAGTCCCACATGGCATAATCCAAGTGCTGGAGCTGTTCTGGAGGAGTGGGAGCAGGACCAGAGAGCCGCCAGTCAGAGCCCAGACACTCAGATGGCACCAGAAGATGCCAATGAGTCCCCAGAACATCCCCGTGCCAGGAGCCAGGCACCTGGGAGGGCCTTAAGCACTCTCACTTTTTGAAACAATTGGAAAAAAAAAAGTCAAAAAAACAACTCTCAAATCCCTTAATTAGGTTCAAGTTGCAGTGTTCAAGTTCAAGTGTTAACTAACCCTGGGAAAGAGGCTGCCTTTCATCTCCCTTCATCCATTAAGTAAAATAAAAACTAACCCAGAGAAGATATTTCAATTCCCTTTCACTTGAAGGCACTGCTCATCATAGAACACAATGAACATCTCAAAATGAGAAACCAAGACGTTCCAACCTAAAGGAAAAACCACGAGTTAATCTGATTAATACATAAATTGCATAGCTAATTGTCTTCAATTAATTCCCAGTGAAGAATGAAAGAGAAAACAAGACACTCTAGTGTACTTCCACATGAATGTAGAAGACATTCAGCGATTATTTAGCCACACCACAAGTTCACTCCCTCTACCAGAATATGACCCAACCAGCAGGAAAGCATCAGCAGCTCTTGGTATTTCTTCTAAATGTGCAGAAAAGGGCAAACACAGACTGCCCCACCTGAAGTAAATACTGACATGGTTTCAAGTTTGGACTGGCAAGATCAGTGTGAACCTTCTCTGTCTCATCAATGGAACTCATGAACCTTCAGAGCCAGTTAAACCAAGACAAACCAACACTGCACGCATTCTGCAATTTAAAAGAAAGAGTTATGGATGCTTCATATTTGTGGAAAAAAATAATTTCACCACAACATTTAACTGCTCCCCCAATCACGGCTGAATGGCATCCCGGAAAATCCATTGCAGAATTTCCATTTATTCAACTACACAGGTGTCTAAGACCACACCTTGATGATGCAGAGATGCAAGTAATGCAGCTCTATTACTGGCTATCAGCTAGCAAAAACACGAGTGACAACTCCTGTCAGATGTCACAGCTCACCCTTTGCAGACCAGTAGGCTTTTCCTGGGCTGTGGAACAGGAAAACAGAAAATTACGTTGCTACAAAGACTAGTAAGCTCCTCAATTAACACAGTGCCTAATCACCTTAGCCCTGAAAAATATGCAGGTAGCAAATCTCAAAACTAAGCCACATTTTACTGTCTCCTAAACTATTTTGATGTCAGTACTGCTTTCACTCTATCAGCACAGAGGTTCTACAGGGCTAACACACAAACACAGCTTTGGAGCAGTTCTGCTCCAGAGATCAAAATCTGAACATCTCTCTGCCCATTCCTCCTCTCAAATTCCTGATCCCTGGCACACAACCTCCTTTCTAATTCTTTTGTATCACTCCTTCTCTTTATTGCCTGGAAATAAACAGTAACTCGGAAAGAAAAATGATCATAGAGCAGTTTCTAGGATGGTTCTGCTTTTCCAATCAGGAGCTGGGTGTAGAGGATTTTGGAGTGGGCCATGGTACAGGAATGGCTCAGCTAATTGAGGGCAACCTCAAGGTCAACACAAACTGTGGTGCAGACATAAAAGTCAAGGACAATTGGATAAAAAAGGAAAGGCAGAGTCATAGGATGTAAGGAAAAATGGAGATCGGGAGATGCACAACAGAAAGGGAAGGATGTGTCCATAGCCATGGGCAAAACAACTCTCCCCAGGATATTTTCCCGAGTGCAATCTACAGTGAAAGCTTCCCATAAATGAACACAAATTCTCAACAGTATCAGGACTCATGCTTAGCTAATGTAGACTGATAAGCTAGTCTAAAGAAATATTATCTGTAATTAAAATTTGTAATGAACCGGTTCCAAAACAGGAAGGCAAAAACAATTTCTGGGGCATTTCCTTGACGTTTAGTAAGTTTGAATAAGAGATTCTGCTGTCGTTTTTTTAGCAAACTAACCTAGCTACAAACACAAAACAGCCTTCTGGAGCTTTACACTGCCTAATCTAATGAACTTCAGGGAAAAATCCTTGAGATCAATATATCCATACATTACACAGGACTCCACAGGACAAGGGAAGTACTAAACCCACCAGGGCAGAGCCCCCTGAATTGCCACTATGAGATAGCAATGTTTTCTGGGTCAGCTGAATTTGAATAATAGGGTGTTCTTAGCCCAAATAACCTATTGACTTCCATCCCTAACAAAATGGAGAGGCTCTTTCAAGTGCCTCCTGGATTTAGCAGCTGTTGCTCTGACACTGTCAGCAATGCATCCATCTTAATCACAGTATGAGCCTTTCAACTTCCCTTTCTTTCTCCTTCCTTCCACCCATCAGACCCAAGCTCTGTGTGACCAGGAGTACAAGCAATCTCCCTGGTCTCTCCCGCCTCTTTGTTTTAGCATCGTGCACATCTCCCAGTTTCTGTCCTGCACACATAAGCCACCTATATTTGGATGTCCATGGGAGGTGCCTTCAGGCTGTTTTTGCTTTGCTATTCTGAAGCACTCTGCTGTAGCAACTCCCCTGTAACTTGCCTTGCCCATCACCACAGGCACTTTACTTTTTATCCTCATTATTCTTTTTGATTTTTCTTTGCTTGAAATAAAAGCCTCCATATGTTTTGCTCTTCTCTTATTGGAAGATGTTAATGCTGTGTACCAGAGGGCACAGTCAGATGAGGGATTGCCATTTGGACAGAATTATACACCCAATTACTGCCTAGGGTATAGCACCTGTATGAGTGCTTTCAGCAGATCTCAGCTCTGTTTCTGACAGAACTAAAGGCAATATTGCTGGAAAACAATATTCAGTGCTTTCCAAAGGAGTATTTTTTCTGTCAAAGTCATTCAAATTACCTACTACTTAATGGCTCACAATTCACTCTAGATGTATTTCTAGTTCTTAAAAATGTGACCCATCTGAATTGTAAGTGCTTTTAAAACAAGAGCTCAGCCATATGCACTTTTAGTTAATTTAAAACCATATTCAAACTCTTCCCCTCATTTGAGCTCTCATCTGAAAAAGTGAACTATTACTTTAAATGTATAGATCATAACAGACCACGAGTTTCTTTAAAAAAAAAACCCAGTCCTTGTTTCACCAGCAAGGCATGAGAAAGCTGCACATCTGAAACAGCTTTGGTGTGCTGGGTAATTCACATTCACCGAGTGGATTAGCTGAAATAAGCATAATAAATGAAAGAGAATAAAATAAAAAACAATTTCACACTAAGGAAAGGCTTGACTTATAGGAAGTGGCAGCTCTGATGGCCCAAGGCATAGAATTAGTTTTGCCACTCGATAATTTGACTGATTCACTCGAGTGGCCAGAAAAGGACATTTTCTGCCTGATTTCAGTGTAATGAAGTCACCTGCTCTGTGGCTGCCAGGGCCAAACCAAGTGCAGCACCAGGATTCTTGCTCGTGTGAGATCCAGCTACATCTGCACATTTGCCTTTTTTCATGTGAAACCATACAAGCACCATGAAAATTACCTGTTCCATTCACTCCCCAATTTACAGAGAGCTTGGGGCTACTGCTGGGATGCTCTCTCAGTTCTGCTGCATATCCCATCAAAGAGCCTGTGCTTTGCTTCTTTTTTAACAAAGAAGGTGACAAAGGCAAACACAGTAAAAATAAAATCATTCCAAGGGACTAGAAATATATATGACTTTTTTTCTTAATTAGGAATGATTACGAAATCCTTTATAAACAATTACAGCAGATTTTACATTAGAATTATGAAACATCCGTTAAATATAATTTTCTTCCTCACACATCTTATATAAAAAGACTGTAATATACAGGCAGAGATTTGGGAACATATCTAAACAACTTGCATGACATGATGTCAGTTTTATTCCTGCTTTGCTGAACTGGGGTCAGACTGGTAAATGTAATATATGTGCTCATCTTTAGGCATATGCCCGGTTTCACTGGTTATTATTTACAGCTAACCTTTCAGGGTAATGACTGTATACTGCATGTCAAAGGAACAAAATGTTACACAGCTATTGAAGGGAACATTTTCTTCCTTTTATGCAAATATTAGATTGAGACTGCCCCAGTCAGGAGAGATAATCCACTTAGAAATATCATTATTATTAAAGCACATCCAATCAATATGCAAATGCAAAAAACCCAGTAATTAAGCATTTTATTTTTTACAATTGTTCAACAGTAAAAACAAATCTGTAATGTGCATCAAAATGATTTAACATTTTACAACCAATTTTCTACTTGACATATGTTACTGCATGATTCATCTACCTTTTTCAGAATCAAAGTCCATGATCTGGCAAACTAATTCTGTTAATAAAATGAAAAGGTGACCTTGCTTAATTTAATAAGTCTGTGTAGAAATACTCTTTCAACATGTTAAAGAATTACAAAAAGGTTATCATAGCTTGCTTTCATGGGAGAGTACTCTACCTTTTCCAGCTCATTTCTCAGGCTTTTACTGTAATTCATTAGATTACATAAAAACAATGTAGATCATTATATTTTAATAAAGGCTTTCCTTTCCTAATAAAATGTCTGTCATTTATATTCAGCCATGTATTATATAAAATGCATCTCTTTCTGAAGTGCAGCTTTTCATATTCAAGTCACAGGAGGTTGGTAGCTGGAGGAATTTCTATTTTATTTTTTTTTTTACAGAGGATTTTCATCATGAATTTGGTTTCTAGACTGAATCCTCCAGAACAGCCCTACATTTATCTTTCAGAGAGGTACAACCCAGGAGCAGCAACACCAGCTGCCACCAGCAAACCAAGAGGCCTCTCTGTTCAGCAGAGGATGATGCACAAGAACACTCTCATTAAGTCTGCTTGCTTTGCTTTACACCAACTAATGCTCACTGTGATAAAACAGTTTATACAACTAAAGTATTGTATGCAACCTGTATGGAACTGCGCAGCTCAAACAGTTTATACAACACAAATACCTTTCCAGTGAAATCCTACTACAAAACCTCACTTACTGAGAGGGATCAGGCAATCCATCTATTTCAGGTATTCCTGCTTCCAGATAAAAACGTGCAGCTCTTCAGACTGCTCAGAAAGAGATGCTTTCTCTTCATCCCCCATTCTAATTCCTTGCCAGCCCTCAGTTTATTAAAGTTGTTTAAAGGTTTTATTGCTTGGGAAGGGCTGAGGAGAGAGCACATTGTTCCTAAGCAGGAGGAGACGCCGCTCCAGCTGAGGCAGGATCCTGGGACCAGGCACTTTTTGCAAAGAATTCTTTCAGAACCTGTTCTCCAAAACTCTGTGGGAAGCAGGAAAGCACTTGTGTTTAAAACACAAAGTAATCTAGGCCAATTCCACGGGATTATTTGTTTGCTGATCTTAAATCACACTGAAGCATTTCCCTCATATAGGATGCCAGGACTACAGGACGAGGACCAGAGCACAAACGTTTTAAACCACAGTCAAAGCCCTCAATACCTGACCAGAACTAAGGAGCCACCTGTATTTAAATACACTTCATGCTTATTTTCTAGTCCAGTGAGATTTGTTCTCTCCTTTTTCCTGCTCCACCAGTGATGTTATACCATGAGTTTTGCCAAAATACAGCTTTATAAAGCTTTCCTTTAGGAAACCACACTACTCCAATCTAATGCAGATCTGAATGTTGCATTTTCAAGAGAATACTATTTATGAAAATATAGCAGCCTTTAGCATTGCAAGGATGGATCAGTATTTTTCTGCAACCAGAGGTGTATTACCCTTCCAGTTAAAATTGCACTTACTTAGTTTTAGGTCCAGCAGTAAGAATTTAGTGTGGGTAGATAGCTTGACTTTAGAAAGTCTTTGAAATACTGCTGGAGACACAAAACACAGTCAGTGTGGCAACCTTAACACGAACACAATGAGATGCATTTAACTACACTTGTTTGTGATAGTGGTAACTATTTGTTCAACTTTATCAAAGTAACTGTAAAGGAAAATAAAACCTAACACAACCAATTCAATTATAATAGTGTTATTGCTACAACAGTCCTCCAGAAAACAGGGAGTGCTCAAGGCAAATCCTCCACACCTCCTGATGCAATTTATGACTTGAAGGCACGTCTTAGCAATAACTTAAAAGGGCTAAAAAAGGTTTCAAAGTCAGCTGAAAACGAGAGAGAGAGGGACAGACAGGTGCTGTGATCATTACAGACCTCAGTGCCACGAGACAAGAGACTAAGAGAAAAGCTGGTAGAAAAGAATGCCGTGGATGCTAAAAACAGAGATGAAAACTTACTGCTTTTGCTAACTCTGTGACACTTCCAAGCTTTTTCAAAAAGCTTCCCTTCCATCTGCAAATCAAGGGAAGCTCAGTGCAGCCCTACCCTGAGTGTCAAGATGATACAGTCTTAATTCTCTCAGTGTGACCACCCTGGTTGAACTTTATTTTCTCTAAAGATGTAGGAACTGGGTAGGATCAATTAAAAAAAAAAACAAAACAAAAAAAAAAAAAAACCAAAAAAAAAAAACCCAAAAAAACCCACCAAACAACAACTTTTACAAATGCATAAAAATCAAAGTATATTGCTGAGTTTCACACTTCTCGGACAGTAATTAGTAGCTGAGGCTAAGTGTAAATTAAATTTACAACAAGGTTAACCATTCAGCAAAATCTCAACAGCTTTAGCTATTCATTTGTCAAAAACGTAATGTCCCACCCGACAGAGCAGACACTGAAAATGGATCCTTAAAGAAAGATAATATTAAAAGAAAAAAGGAAAGACAGGAACTGAGTGACTCACAGTCACCAAGTATAGTTCTCAGATTATCAGAACTCTAGTGAATGGCTGTATTAAAAGAGTAATGATATGATCCTGCATTCCTCATTCACTCCAATTCAGGCTCCCTTCAGCACAGAATCTGCTGGCATGAGATGGGTGGTACTCAATCATGCTGCACACATGGCCTTTAATTTTAAAATCCAGTTAAATAGATGTTCTAACATCATTTTTTATCTAAGAACATTTCATGATAAAATGAAAGAGCGCACATGTAACTTATTTGTCAGCTTTACTGTGTAGTGGAGAACTTTCCTATGTTACTCACACGAGCTTTCATTCCTCAAATCTATCTGCATTCATTATGACAGTAAAAATGAAGAGTTGCTAAAGAGACGTATGCATTTTTATTATTGTTTGAAAAAATAGATCTTTCCACAGTCCTTTGAGCTTCTGAGTGTGTGATTTGTATAAAATATTTCTCATTTTGGGGACACAGCAGATGGAGTGCAGGGCACTGTGGGATATGCCATTTATCACAATGACAGTGCGTAGGTAGCACTGATCCTCTCACCACAGGGGGAAGCTCGAGCTGCAAATGTGGAGCAGCATTAAAAGCCCGACGAGTGGAGTTTGGCAACACTTGTACTACTCATTAACTTAATCATATTAATTTATTAGCCATATATATCAAAGTAATTCACTACTGAATTGTCACCAAGAACAATTTATAAACTGTTAACGTTCCCCATAGGCAGAGGAGTGTTGTGGCATCCTTAATCAGTCTGTTTGCCTTTGATTAAAAATAATAATTTCTACCAAACCAGGTACTGCCAACAATGACAAAGTCCTGCATATGTTTCTCATTATAAATGGAACTTTCAAATGTCACCTATGACAACTGGAAAAAAAAAAAAAAACACACAAAAAAAAGGGTAATTGTAAACAGAGAAATGAGCCACAGAAATGGATGTAAACACCCAGAAATGTTCAGTTAAATGGTGGAAGTGAGGAGAGGGTCCATGGAGATCACTGGCAGCAGGAGCTGCCACAGGCTGTGCTGGCTGATGTGTGCCCACCTTGATAAACACAACTGGGCACCAGAGACCCCAAAAGCCTCCAGTCTCTTCCCTCTTCTAACACAGAGATACCACATAAAAATGCCCAAAGACTGCAGTAAATCCTGCTTTATCCTCCCTTTTCTGAATAAACACAGAGTGGCTGCTGCTGTCTGCTGAACTGAAGCAACACATGAAGTTACCATAACCTGTGAGCTGCTCTATTTGAGCCCCACAATGATGTGACTTGGTGCAGCTATTAAAATATTAACTCCACTAAATTATTAATTACCTGAAACTATTAAGTTCACAACAGATTCTTTTAACTATTAATAAGACAAAACTCTTCTGAAAAAAGTGTTTGTATCCGTACAAATGAGTCAATATTTTAAACACTGCATTCTTAAAAACTCTAGACAAAGTGTCTATTTAAACTGCTTATGAAATCCAAGATGAATTATTTCAAGAGGGTTGAAACTAACGTAGCTGATGATGAAAACAGCAGTTTATCTTACACATTGGCAATGCAGGTGGTTTACTTCTGTCCGAGTACCCACTTGAAAATGGTTGGGCTTTTTTTCCTCTTCTCACGCATCTCCCCACCAGCCAGGCTTCCTACTACACCTGTGCTGATCCCCCAGCCCTAAACCCTGCTGTGAGCCCTCTGCTGACCTCCCAGCTGTCCCCTGCCAGGCTGCCACAGCCCCCAAAATGCCAACAGGGATGTTTGCAACAGTGCCCACCCACCCTGCCAGGACTGCCAGCTCCAGCAGCTGCAGGACCCAGCCCATGGGCACTCACAGACCCCATCCCACTCCTCAAAAACTGCCCCACACAGCTGCTGTGCACCCTGTACCACCATCTCACCAAGTTCTAGGGACAGCACGATTTTCTCCATGAGCCACCCTCTCCAATACCTTGAGGACAAAATGAAGCAGCCCCCAAAGTGTACTTATTGAAATAATGGCAGCCATTCTACAGACTGGGCAGAGAAAAAACTGCAATGAAGGCAGTTCACATGGAATTAGTGGTTTTCTAACCTTTTCTGAGTACAACCTGAAGGAAGGGTAGGAGGACTGGAGTTGCACAGATAACTATCAAAAGATCCAACCACTCTTTCAGCTTCATTCCATATGAACAGTTTGCTGAACCATTGGCTTCAATCACGTAACAGATTTCAGCTTCTCTCCACACAGCAAAGTAGTGCTTCAGACCCCAAAACTTCCTTGAGAATCCATTCCACGAATAAATCCCAGCTGCCTTGTTAATACATTGATTATAAAGACTTGCACGTTAATGGAGATAAAGCCTTTTTTTTTTTTTGGTTCATGTCACTTCATCCCAGGGCATTGTTTGAAGGACTGAGCCTTTGATGACCATCCCTCTGTGACATGCAGGTTTTTAGCTCTGCCCTCACAGCAGGCAGGGGCACCATGCTGATTCCCACATTTCCCACACCAATACAAAAAGGAAAACACTTTCTCCTAAAGTTAACATGAAATGGACAGAGCTTAACATCAGCTTCTGAAGGATGCAGTCAGGTCAGGCTTCCTGTGCAGGGCCCTGCCCAGAGTGTGCATCCCACACACACTACCTCATCCTTCTCAGGATGCAGCAGCAACCCAGATGGAACCCAAATATCCCCATTCCCCCAAGGTGGAAAGTACCTACAAACATCTTAAAAGGTCAAGCCTTCACTTGCAGCTCCTTCCCACGTTACTGAGGTCTAAGAGTAGATGAAGCTGGCTGTGCCAAGAGGTCAAAAAAATACCCTCCACACTGGGAAATGCAGTGTGCCTAATTTAACTACCTGTTTATTATGTGAAAATGACCATGTAAACCGAGCTGACACAAACCAAATGGGTGATGAAAATAACAGCACATTTCAAGGAGTGGAAACACAGATGGCTCGTCTGAGTCTGCAGGAAGTTACTAATCATCACTCTGTAATACCCCCTCCAGACAGAGCTGCGAGCTCTGCAGCCACAACTGCGACTTCTCGAGACCCATCCATCTCAGCAAGAGCCAGCCCGGACCCCAGTGCCTCCACTTCACCCTGACAGCAGGCTGAGAGCAGGAAAAAATGAAAAAATGCAATGCTGGATGAATCACGCTGCATTTGCTGATGTGGAGCCCGTTGCTGAAATGAAGGAAACAACTCAGATGTTAAGCTGGGCGTAGCGAATGAGGGAGCCACATCGGAGCAAATTTTTTAAATTTAGAATAATGTAGGCAGATTAACGTTAACATCTGCATATCTGTGCTGTAGGAATAACGGCCAAGATCAGACACAAGGATTATCAAGGACAAGACATCCAGAGGAAATTCTGTGGGCAATTACACAGCAGTTAGAGGGGGCAGGTAACCAAAGAAGTCCTCAAGATGCAAAACCTCCCTCTTGCTTCCCTATCAGCTTCTGCTCCACTGGAAGGGATGGATCCAACCCTCCCACGCTGCAGAATCTCCTCAGTCCTGGTCCTGCTCCCCTCCCACAGCCCTCCAAACATCCACATGGGAGCAGCTTTTATTCCAGTCTATTGTCCACCATTTGGAAATCTGGAAGAAAATCCTCTGTGACAGGTGTTAAAACCCATTTTGTTCTCATTTGAGCCGAAGGAAAGAAGAATCTCATCCCAAAGTACTGCAGGCACCCAGGGCACAACAACCAGGAATCTGAGGGCACAGAGGTACAAGGGGTACTAAGGGGGGGTCTCACGTCTGGACTGCTCCATCGAGAGCCACAGCAGCTCAGACCCCCATGGAGTTTACAAGAAGCTGCTTTGGCACTTCTGCCTGCTCAGCAATGCCCCCAATTCTTACCTGTCCATTCCTCAGGATCTACGCAAGCCCCACGATCCCCTAAGGAGCTCGGCTCAGTGCCAGGGACCTCGGCCACAGGGACTCTTCCCTGTCTGCAGCCCCTGGTGACACCACCACGCTCTGAAATGGCATTTCCCCATCCCAGCTGCTCCCAAACCACACCAGCTGCTGCAGGCACGTTGTCTGGGACTCCCCAAGGTTTTCTCAAGATCAGGGAGGTGGCTGCCCCGACAGACACCCCTGAGACATCCCTCCCTGAGTGCTAAATACAGGGGATGGAGCTCACTCACACTCCAGGCTCCAGACAACTCCCAACAGCCTGGAAATTCAGTTTAATACTCTTCTTCTCAAACTGCATGCTACTCAAAATATCTGTGAGACACAGAATGTGTCTGTGGTACCTCACTGTGCATCCCCAACACGTTGCATCCTAAAATATTTCCCACTTTGAAGCAACATGGCAGCCTGCGTGATTTGGTGTCCTATTTCCAAACACACACATGGAGCGGAAAAGTAACATGGAATATTCTGGATTTCAGAAAAAAAACTCACCAAAGCAAGAAGCTCTTGTGCTTTCCTGTCTATCGGTAGCAACATAAACAAGAATCAATGCAACTCCTGAGCTGAGAACACAATGGAGATAGTAAAAAAACCCCTCATTTATGAGCTGTAGGAGAGAAATCAAGTGTTCTGGATCCCTGACACAAACATGAGCAGTGCAGGAAGTGCAGCAGCCCCACTTGGCTCTGGCCAAGTGCTTTTCTACCTGGCTAACTGCCCTGCTGCAAATACTACTCAGAAGTGTTCTGTCCCCCTTCCACAGGGAAGGTGTTGGCTCCCTGTGACACTCTGGGACACCTGGAGCTGCAGGGGAATTAAAGCTCTTGCTGTGTCACTGGGTTGCAGTGCACAGGTGCTGCAAGCAGGGCGATCTGTGAGATCAGGAGAGATGCCACTCCACTCCCAGCAAGGATCTTTCTTAATTCGGCTTTTCCTGTTACATATTCTACGACTTTATACTCTCCTAAACACTTCACTATGTTTGCTTATTAGGGAACTACAGTTTGCTTAGATTGGACTTTGACAGCAATCCTAAAACTGCTAAGCCCGTTGAATATTTAAGCAATTATTTCTATGAATACAGCCTGTAAATCTAGCTTTATTGTGAAAATCAACTTACCTTCAGCACACAGCAATTAATAAAAAATTAAAACACTCATCAGGATAGCACGAGATTTAATTTAAACTCTATTAATAAATTAATGAAGTGAAATTAAATACTACGCATTAAATTATGTTTATAATTCCACATATTTTCATGCTCGATTTTTCACTTTATGATCTTGAAAGCAGATTATTAAAGCACAATGCACTGTGGCAACGTGGACTTATCTGCTTTTCAAGTGTTTCTTCTGTAATTCCTACAAGCATCTCTGTCTCTCCCCAGCACACATTAATGGGGTTACAATACACCAGGCATTAGCCACGCTGCTCAGATCCCACGAGAACTAAAACACACATGCATTTCAAAGGAAGAAATGCCTCTTACAGGCCTCCCAGACAATAGTTCAGCTTTTAAAGTTTTTTTTTTTTTTTAATTTTTTTTCTTTTACTAAAATAACACATTTAATGGAATTTCCTGTAAGGAAATTACAATTAAT
Organism: Regulus satrapa; assembly: GCA_013396955.1. NCBI lineage: Eukaryota > Metazoa > Chordata > Aves > Passeriformes > Regulidae > Regulus > Regulus satrapa. The sequence goes on along the minus strand of VWZN01019726.1, from coordinate 339,941 downwards.
AAAGAACTAAATTACAAATCCATTAGATTTCAGTCACCGCAGCAGCAAATGCAGAGTTTTCACGAACGCTCAAAAAAAATCCAATAACATAACCTCTGGTAAAGCCTGCAAAAGCCCTGAAGGACAAGGCAGTTAGATCAATATTAGTTTATTTTAACTGCTGTGCAGTATGAAGAGATGAGGCTGATCATCTGATGGGTTTTATTACCTGTCGGAGAGATAAGCCCTGGTGACAAGAGGCCTGGCACTCCGTGGGGCAGCAGCCGTGCATTCTCCTGGATCGCCACTCCCAGGGAGCGCTTGGGGGGTCTTCCTGGGCGGGAGCTGCTGGGACAAGAGCAGAAATTAAAACGTTTTCTTTGGGAAACCTCTGCTTACTGCACACGCCTTCCAGCTGCATCAGATACCTGAACCATCAGTAACACCCAAAAATGAGTATTAGAGGCTCTTGCCTAGGAAAAAAAAAAACAAAAAAAAGGGAAAAATTGCTTGATTAAAAACGGGAAAAACTGCATCGGTTTCACGTGAGCCAGCAGTAAGGTTTGCCATTATGTGAGGCTTCCATGACCTCACAGGTGCTTGGTGGAGATGGGTTATAGCAGTGACTGCTCCCCAGTCTCTGCTATGCACCTGAAGCACAGAAAATGCCAGGCTGGGATGCCTGAAGATGAGGAGTTGAAACCCCAAATGCAACATCACCTCCAAGCTTGCTTTGGACCATGGCAGCATTAACGCTAAGCTCTGCAGAGCTCGGCCCTTACCACCACAGTACGACTGGTGGGTTTAACTACCAGAGAAGAAACCAGGTCTTAGCCCAACCTGCCAAAAAACTCAGCAGTTTATGGATTATGGATGCAGATTTCAGTGCAAAATGTCAGGGGTCCCTTCACAGACTGTTTCCATTGAACTCTTGTTCTCTACTATCACGTTCACCCCTCACACCTCATTGTGTGTGCACATGTCCCCATCCTCCACTGCCATCGTAACACAGATTTACAGGCCAAAAAAACCCAAAAACATCTGAATCGACGCTTCCACAAGCCATCTAATAAAAATACAACCTCCTCATGTTTGGGAAAGTATTGCTGCAACTCTTTGGTCATAGCAGATTTTACTCTGTTGAATAATAGAGCTTTTGACAGCACAGAGTGAAACACTGTATAAAATAACTAAGCTGCAACAATGAATGAGGTTTGAATAGAAAGCATTTCCAAAATGACTTCTAGTTCACAAAGAAATTTAAGTTAAACTTCACTCTATCAAGTTACAGTGGCAAAGCCCTCCATCAATGCACGACAAACTCTGCATTTAAATGAAGACAACTTCCAGCAGCACTCCACAGAGGAACCATTAACCTGTTCATTTTTCACGCCGTGCTAGTGTTATTTTGTTTTACTGTACATCAAAGTAGCACAAAATCATTTTTTTGGTTTATTATTTTATCTCTATAAAACCGTTCCCCCCTCTTTTTTAGCTTCGGGTTTGTCCATTCTGAATTTCATTTTATTCCGTATTTTTTCCATTTTTCTTTTTGATGCTTTCAGTTGTTTATCATACTATGATGGCTGTGCAGTAAAGCCTGCTACAAGAACCACTGGGCTATAATAAAGCAAACCTAAAGTAAGAGCATTTGAGTTCCAGGGGAAGTTTGATGCACACATGCATTCTCTATTAAAATCACCCAGTGAAATCATCCTCTGAACAACAAGACTGTCTAACAGACAGCGTTAGGTTGATACGTGGGGTTTTTGAACAAACAGGAATCATTGTTCTTTTGAATTACAGGAGCCTGTAATCCACAGGCATGTGTAAGTGCTTAGCTGGCACTTAGTGTCTCTGAAAAAAACCCTACAAACCAGCTAAAATTAGCAGCTTTCTCCAGCGGAAGAGCTCAACCAATGAAACATTTTCTTACAAAGCTCAAATACTAACAAACCTCTTGCAAAAAAACTCCTTTTATGTTGGTATCAAAGAAAAACATTTTCAAAATGCAACAAATGGCTTTCAAAGATTTTACGAAGAGACTTCTTAGTTACGATTTGTGTTTTCAGAGGATGAGCAGGATGAGCTGTGGAGTTTCAGCCTTGGCTCTGCAGTTTTTGCCCTGACAGCAGCTGCTGTTAAGGGCTCTGAGCACAAATTCAGGTGTTTCCACAAGCAGAAGTGACACCTGTGCCTGAGCACTGACCACAGGGAGAGCCCAGGAGATAAAGGCAGAGAAACTCCCAGCAAAAACTAACTCCATTCCCTTCCAGGACCCTGCTGGCTGTATTTACATCCTCTCTTACAAAGGCAGGGGAAGTTCCACTGGGAAAAAACACAGCACTCGGTGTCTCTGGGATTGGGCTACTTTTGGGGAAGGAGTCTGATGGACTGAAGAAAAATAAGTGTCCTTCTACCCTACTGAAAACCCTTTTAGTGAGCATTCCTATAAATCAGACACTCATAGGGCCCAGATTCGGGGCTGACATACAGCTGTAACCAGGATAATTTGAATGGAATTGTTCCCAGCTGAATCTGTTCAAATAAAGCCCAAGTCCTTTGTCTCTAATTTAATCTCAGCTTTTAAATGAAAAAACTGGATGCTGCTCACAGCTGACTGTGACACAGCTGCAAGGACCCTCTGGGTCTGGTTCTGCAGTTCTCAGTGCCCTGTGTCTGGCTCCCCACCAAGGACAGGAGGAATGAATCCCTGAGCCCCCAGCACTGCAGCAGACACCTCCAAATTCCAGCTGGATTCCCTAGATATCCCCAGAGATGACAGACACCAGAACTCACAGAAAGCAACGGACTCAAGTCCAGTTTGGGCCAGAAACAAATATTCTGATATTTCTGTTTAAACGTGAATCGCCGAATTTCACAGAGACAGGATGCAAATGTTTGTTCTAAGTCTTGGGTTTTGTAGCGAGGTATGCACGAAGGACCCGTAGATTTCAGGTTGTTATAGGATTAATTTCGGTTGTCAATGTGCTGCTGGCAGCCCTGAGCCCTGCAATGTCACTGCTCGGTGTCTCCACACCTCCCAAGATCCCCTCTTGTTGTCCCACATGGTCTAGAAATCCACCCCAATTCACATTTACTATTTAAAACGTATGCAACCTGCACAATTCAGCCAAAATTACTAATAAAAGCACTCAACAGTAAACCCAAGGCAAGCAGAATTATCATTTGGGGAGAGTAAGACGTAATTTGTGATTATGGAAGTATTAGCATATAAATGCTAATGCCATTAGCATATAAATATTAACTTTGTTTAATATTATTGCTCATCTTTTGTCACCCTGCTCTTCTGCTGCATTTCCTTTTTCACATTTTCCTTTCTCCCATTCAAGAAAGTTACATATTCAAGAAGTGTAGAAAAATCTTTTCCTCATTGGTAACAAAGGAAGCATAAACAGGAACAATCACCTTCAAACAATTTTAAATGCATTTCTTTGAGAGTCTGAAATCTCTTCACAAATTTTGTACTTGCCATCAAGAGATCTTTCTAAATGGAAAACTACTTAAATCTAAATTAGATATTAATTCAGTCAGAAACTTCCAGTTTATGGGTATCTTTTTAAAACTTTTTTTTAAAAAACCAAAAATTGTGGTCCCAAGTGAAGAGCGTGGAGGCTAAAACAGAAGTACAATATAGTTTCCCATGTATACCTTCAGGAATCTTACTCTTTTTACTAAATAAAGTCTCCACTGATTAACATTCTATTGGCATTTCTCAAACCCAAGAATTCCTTGGGTCACCAATTACTTGAAAGTGAGGATGACTGGAGGCTTTGGGGTTTTTACCTGCATTTGCACCATGGTTACAAAGTCATTCTTGTCATCCTCTCCACCCCACCCCCACAAAATCACTAACTCTTGAAAGAGAAAAATGAACTCATCTCAATGTTATTCATTTTTTAAATTTTGGTTGAAATGAAATTTGTCAGAAAATAAATTACATTTGGAGCAGTATATTTGACAGTTGCAATTTATACAGTAAAATGCTAAGAAATTGTTCATTAATGTCTCTTTTCTTCTTTAATTTTCCACTCCTGTTGAAAGCTAACTTTATTATTTTCTTCCTCTCAAAGTTTTATATATTCCCTTCATATCACAAGGACTTTTAATTTGAATCACTACATGAAATAAGGTTTTATATTTACCACTTTCTTAAAGTTACTGATCAGCTCCATCTTTTGTAACTCTCTTTTATGCTTATTATATAGACAGCCACATTTCACCCAATCCACAAATTCATCAATGCTTTGTGAAATGCAATTAATCAGTGGAAACATGCAGCAGATCACTGCTGATGTCTGATAGTGCTCTACTTTTGTGCTTTTAAATATAGGAGATTTACTCGAATCAGAAGAGAATTTGCATATTAATCAAGACAAATAAACATGTGGTGATTTAACTAGGAAACTGTTATTTGGATGACAATTTAATCAGCACAGGTTGAAAGGTCCATCACTGCAGCATCCTGTTTCTGCTAAAATATTGATTGCGCTACTGATTCCAGTAATGCTTTATTTTACAGGGCACAAATAACCATGTAATTACTCTTTAATTGAATGGTAATTGCTTGCTGGCAATTATTTGTTAAGTTTTGGAGTGTAATTACTAGGTTATTTGTGTTTTGTGAAATAAAATGTTATGTATGAGTAGCCCAAAATATTTTCTGTATGAACAGTCTGCCAAAACTAGGAAAGTTAGCTATGACGGCAGGAGTTTGACAAATAACACTGTAGCACTAAAACTATTATTAAAAGGATCAGATGAACCTTTGAACGCTTTCCCTTTACAAAATTAACATTAGATGTAACATTTGTAAGATAAATGGAGGAATACTGTATCACAGAAGCATGATTTCCTCTGGGGTCTAGTCCACCATTTAGCATAATTTATCCTGATGTTTTGCTTTTCATTCTCTGTGCTTCTTTGGAGGAACTGAAATAGCATCCTACCCTCTGGAGAGCAAAGAATAAACCAAGTAGAAATATATTTCAACAGTACTTCATATTTCTGCAAGTGAAGTGGATTACCAGCAGCACATTATCTTAGCAGCCTATAAACCCTGTAGCCTTGGCAGCTCGCTAGATAACAAGGGAAAGCATTATGTTTTGCAGTGTCAATGAGATATGACACTTTCTGTGATATGTTTATTCCAAGCTGTGATAGATGAGGTACCCAATACTTTGATCGTTAAGATTTGAATTTTACTTCTACACTTTTTCATTTTTGTCATCAACTATTTATGAATTGGCAGGAGGCAGCCTCGCCAGGACTGCTGATTTTGGGTTTTTTTTCAAAAGAGATCCAGTTAATAAATTAATTATTGATTTCATGAGGCTGGAGCTATTTGGTACAAAAATATACTAGACCTGTGATTTAGGAAGCTCTCATATGTATCACAGATTTCTTCAACAGCAACATATTTTATTAGGCTTAAAGGAGAAATACTGAAGAACTGTATAACACGCTGTGTAAATTGCCCTGCTAATAGTGGCACTGAGTGGTGCAAGTGCTCAGAAGAAAAAAAAAAAAAAAGAAAAAAAGAAAACCACAACTAAACACTATGAAAAGCTAAGTAAAACACACACGCACTCCCTCAGTCTTAGTTACTTTCCTGAAACTTACACAGGAACCAGAAATTTAAAATTTTTCATCTCTTCAAAAATCATTAAATACCCCCTCCCTTAGTGATTGCACAGGGTACTTTTTGAAGTATTTATCAATAAATGCAACATCCTGATGAGTCAGAATTCTTCCCTGTTACCTTCTTATTTTTAGTCCTAGCACAGACTTCAAATAATCCCCTTGCTTTGGCATTTATTACAAGGTTTCAGAGATGCCAGTGCTAGTTAAACTCTGCCTGACCTCTCGGTGTTTAAGGAGAGAGGCAAACCCTGACCCCGCAGCAACCTGATTCTGTCTCCTCTCGGCGCTGGCAAGCGGATCACTTGTCTGGCCATGGCAGGACATCGGATCACCAGCCACATCAAAGGCAACAGGAGCCAACTCAGCAGCAGGGAAAAAGCCACCCATGCAAAATGGGCAATTAACATCAACGGTAGATGAAGCTGCTGGAGCTGACCAGGAGAACCTGGTGCCCAGGGCAGTGCCCAGCTCACCTGCCAGGGGACACAGGACACAGGCACAAGGGCTCTGACTCTCCCAAACATCATCTCCCCACCCAGTTCTCCAGGGAATTTCAGCCAGGAACATCCTCAGAGAAAACGTCAGCAGGAGTTTGCTCTGAAGCATCAAAACCTGAACTTTCTGTCATGATTGGTGTTACTGTTAGAGGAAAAAACCCTCCTTAACAGCACTGAATTGCTCATAGTGGAACAGTACCACTTCATAACTTTGCCTTTAAGAATGGAAGGTAGCACATTATCACTGTGTTCATCCTAAAAAATCTCAGTTAGTGAAAATCCAGTACTTACTCAAAACTTGACTTGGGGGTCTACAGTCAGAAAAATTACCTGAGTTCCTTGTATACTGAGTTCCACTGCCACTATAGTGGTTCTTGATTAACAAAGTTTAATTGCCTATTTCTGAAATGAGGCATTGCAAACTAAGTTTAAACAGAAAAAAAAAAAGGCTTTTTGGTTTGCTGAGATTTAAAACTTTAAATAACTCTTTAATTACTTGTGAGTGTGCCTGCAGATAAGATATAACAGTACCTCAACATTCCTGGGTTTGCTTTTTTCCTGTCAAATAAGGCCACAGGAAAAAGGGGGATAATTCACCAGATTTCTGAACTGGGGAGATTTGTGGCTGCAGACAAGCTGGGGACTGCTCCATGTTCCCCACTGCCCCAGCTCAATTTAAGGGCAAGGAAAGTGGAAGTGTGACTCCAGCAGGTGCAGGGAGGCACACAGAAATGAACAGAAGTGCATGAAGTCAGGAACTGTGGCAGTGGAGATGCACTGGCACAGATAAAACACGGTGCACTTAGCTATGGACCACAGCCAGTGGGACAAAGCTCCTGCTGCTGTGGCTTCATTCCCACTGCTCCCACTCTGCCCAGACCAAACCTTGCAGCCTGTCCAGGCTGGAATTGTGCCACTAACGACACACCCAGACCACAAATTCAAATCGCAGATCTGCAGTCAAAACAATGCTCCCCCACGATGTCCAGCTAAACCAAATGTGGAAGTTCCAGAGACACGGCCAGGTTTATTCTGAGCCTTGCAAAGCTCAGCCCAGCTGCTTGGATGGCTCTGCTTGGATTCAGGATCCAGTCAGAGCTGGGAACCACTGCAGATTACAGCCAATATCATTATACAGTTTGCATTCTGACTTGTTTTTCTTTTTTCATTTCTTAAAAATTTGACTATTCAGCAGGTAGTCCAAACCACTGAAGAGGTTTTTAGGATTTTTCCACCTGTGTGGGAAAGCTCAGCATGGATGTGAGCAGATGACAAGGCAGGCACTGGGATGAGCACAGCTCCATCCCACCAGCTGATGCTGGCCAAGGCACATACAGAACCACAGGCCACACTCCAACCCTCTGCTAAGATATGCCAGGACACTGAGGAGCTATAAATCTCTTTTCATACAAGTTAATTTAGCCCATTTTTAAAAATAATTTATTTTTACACATACATCCACAAATATTTGCACAGAAACTTTCCAAGCAGGGAATCACCATCCATTACTAACACTCATGTCATGTGTCTGAATTGTATCAGACCCTTCCAAGCTTTATTTCTGACCTCTATCTGAATTCAATGCCAATTTAGGGGAATGTATTACAATAAAAGGTTTTTGAAATGCTGCTGGTTTCCACTAAGCTGTATCTCAGTAAGTCCCAATTCAATGGAAGTTGTAAAAAACATGACTGTTCAAGCCTATTATCTACGGACAGAAATCCAAGAGCAAGAGCTGACGTATTTAGAGCCCTGAGGATCAGGTAACCCAGGGGAGCTGATACTAATTCCCTGACAGGGGTGCATTGTGCTGTGGTGGCTGTCACAGCAACCTGCAGGCTGATGCAATGGGGAACTGCTCTTGCCTTCACTGGTTTTAATCCCTGCACTGCAAGTTTCGGTGTTTTCACAATCTTGGCAAAGACCCTTCAAAGGTGGAAAACAGAAATTCATCTTGCAAAGAGTAATAAATGAAAGAACACAGAAGCACTCCTCTGCACCTCTGTCCATGGTGAAAGGAGGAATTGTTCCCAGCAGTCCAAAGGAGCCTCTGTGATTAGGTGATTCTGTCCAGGAGTAAACATCTGAGGGCTGAGCTCACTACACAGAACATACCCCTCCGTTTGCTGGGGGACCAATATGAAATTAGACAGGCAGCAATGGAGGGACACAGCTCCACTGCCTCACCTTTACAATCCCAGATTTTGTGACTGTTGGCATTTCATGTGTCAGCTCCAGAGACAGACAAGGTGATTTTTTCTACTGCCAGTGCACAGTAGGAGAAGGATTTTTCAAACAACAAAGCACAAACCTTTAGGACCATGAGAAAATAAAAGGGCAGAAAGTTATTTCTGGCAAAATTAACATTAAATTTTGTCCATTAAATGTTCATGTTCTGAAAAGATGTTATTATGAATATACAGAACCACAGAAGTATTAACAGTTAAGTGGGACTAAACCTACAGGAATGTAGAAATTTTCCCTATTTTTTGTATGCACACACAGAGAAACTCTGTGTGGGCATCTACCTGATAGGAACTCCCTAACAGCAGAGAACTGAAATGACTGTGGAAGCAAACCCCACTGAATTCTGATTCTGAATGTGGCCAGCCTCAGGGCTGACAGTGAGAGGGGCTCCAGCAAGACTCTAACTCTGTAATCTCAGCTGGGCACCAAAACCACGGGATCATAGATATCCCAGTTTATGGCATCCCATTCCTCTGCCCATGGTTTCATCCCCTCCCTGAGGGATTCCAGCATCACTCTTCCCCCTCCTGGTAACATTCCCTCTGCTCCATCACTCAGGTTTACCCCAGGTGCAGTAACAGATACGGGGAATAATTATTCCCAGCTCCTAATAAGCCTCCAAATACCACTTGTTTTTCTGTACTCTTCTGACCAAAAGTTTCTCTGCTTTTCCATCGACAGCCACACCAAGGAACCCTTCTCACCACAGTCACAGATCACTTCCCACTGAAGTGATTTTACAAACAACTCTCCCATACACAACTGGGAAAAACTGGACGAAGCCAGCTACAGACAAAGCAGCTCAGACCCCTGAAAAGCAGCACCAGTTATTCCCAAATTCAGGGGTTTCCTGAACTCAGGCATGTCCTGGAGTAGATACAACAGCTGAGCAGATAAGTCATACCTGCTGCTGATGTCTTTAAATGAGTTCCCTTCGCAGCCAAGGGTCTGACCCTCCCAAAAATCCTGTGGTGTAACCTCCACCATCCACCTCTGGGCAAACCCAGCCCTGCCACAGAGCCCACTCCCACCTCACACACCACTGCTGCTCCTCACTCCAGAGCTGGCTTGAAAGCTGCTGAAAAAACCCGAAAGAATTCAAGTAAAAGAGTGTTTGTAACCAGATTTCCTGGAGATAAATGAAAGACATACGTTTCCATGGTGGCAAACCTACTAAATTTTGCAAGCATAAATATTTACCTAGGACTGGGGGGTGGGGAAATGAGAAAAAAACCATCATCTAGACCCTTCAAAGTTTAAATACTGTAACACAGAGGTCATTATTTATAACTAGAAATAGAGAACATGTCTTTTCTATGTATATTTCTATCATGTTATTCATCCCGTCCATATGCATTCTATTATTACCATTCTTACACCAGAAAATAATTTCTATGCCACTTGCTCACTGTATGCATTCATTTTCTTTAGGCTTTCTTGTGGTTATTGATTTCCTGCTTTGTTGAAGTGCTTTGTTTCTTTCGCAGCAGGCTATCCATTTTAAAACAGTTGTTCAACAAATAAAAAAATTACGTTCTAAAATTAAATTAGTTCTATCTTCCTTTATTTTTATCTGACTTAAATGCNATCAGATACAAACAAGAAATCCATATTTTTCATTAAAATAATTCTTTCATTTCCTCTAAAAAAAAAAAAAAAAAAAAAGGTAAATACTTAATGCCTCCCAGCATGCAAACAAGTAAATAAGTAAAATTCTTCTTTTCAATAAGATGTATTTATTTTTATGATTGGAAACATGAAAGAAAAAGTCCACTATAAATAAAGCCTCTTTTGTACTTTTATGTTGTAATCACTGCTGAGGCCAGTGGTTCAACATCAACAAAAGAGAATTATCTGGTCCAGTGCCAAATTTATTTAAGTCCTATCTTTCTACCCTGAATGTTGAAAAATAATCCTTTTTTCTCTTTCAAATGTGAGTGGGCTCATGCTCTAACATGACAAAGTTTGCTGTCCCCTCCCTTGGACCAGACCAGTCCAAGATACAAGATTTTATACAACAAGGAATACCACAACAATTTTATCAACTGCAACACCAAGGAAACAGAGTTTTTGCAGAAGGTGACACTTGTAACATGTGCAGGGTCTTGTTTGGATGCTGTTTGCTCAACACTGGCGAATTGCAGAGCTTCCAGCATCCTTGTTAACTAATTTGAGGGACCTGCAGGGGAAAAAAAAAAAACAAACAAGGGACAGAGATAGACACTCCCTATTGTATTATATCCTATTATGTTTCAAGGCAGAATTTCTGTCATATTTCTTGCTAAAAGTATATTATCAAGTGCTAATTATTAGGGTACCAGAAGCCCCTCTACATTTTCTTTCTCCATGTGCTGTAACAGACCCTTGCTGAACAGCAGGAATTTGTGTTCTATATCCTCTTCCTCACCAGCATGTCTTTAATAAAAAACTTTGCCTACCACTGCTCAGGCATGGGAATTATTTCCCAAAGCAATGGGCTTCATGTTCTTGATCCAGGTATGGAAGGAAAAATTATAAAACACCTCCCACATTGAATGTACTAGTCTGTTTGAGGAGGGACAAAGGAAAAATCAGCAGAAAAAGCAAATCCCACCAGGATTCTCTGATGCATTTAAATCAGGTAGGGATGTGGGAGCTCATATTTCATGGCCAAATTGGCAGAAGGACGAGTACCAGGACAGCTGAAGATCCAGGTGCACCCTTGAGAGGGGACAAGCATCATCTCAAAGTGATTCTGTGACAAACCAAAACCACTCCAACTTTCTTTTTAGACTACAGCCACAGGAGGAGGGGAGAGAAACAATGGTAAACACCTGAAAAAACTGAAAGGTGTAAATTAAATACACGACCTGCACCCTCCTGCACACCTGGGAAGGCTGCACAGCTCCCATCTGTTTGCATCCAGCATTCGATGTCAGCTCTGCAGGTAATTCAGGATTGCAGGAAACAAGCACCAGCTCTGGAAACTCAATACTCAACCGTGCAACACCAGAAGCTGCTGGCCTATCTGTTATCTAGGAAAAAACAGCTCATCCTGGGACCCAATCCTGCTCCCAGGGCCAGGAAGGCAGACAGGGCCATGACCAAGAGGAAGGGTCAGGGCTGTGAATCCTTCTCCGTCAGGGTCTGCCCTTTCCAGTCCTGTCGTCTGACTCAAGGGCCTGACTTCAAACTCCCTGTGCTGGCTGAGGCATTACTGAGCAGGGAGAAAACGATGCTGCTCTGACACGGGCACATCCGAAAATGAACCAAGTCCTTCATTACGATGAGTTTGTCTGTCAAGCCCAGACACACAAAACCCCAAACCCCTTCACTGGAGGAAGGGCTTCCTATCGCCACGTGCTCTGGATCCCTGAAACACGAGGGATGGCAGCCACCCCTGTTTGATATTTACCACTTTTTAAACATCGACAGTCTTCAGACCTCAGTGGTGAACACCAGAGCTGCGTCACTGATCCTTGCAGCAAATAAAGAACAGCAGTAATGATAACAATTATAATAATAATAATCTAATACATACTGATTTTGTCCCTAGAGTGTATTTTCTAGAGATCAATGTCACTACAGACAGGGAAATACGGATCTTACAAGATGGAAATCACCCTGAGCTGTAGGGAGACTTCATAATCCTGAATTTGCCCAGCATTTGACACTTAGTCGTGAAATCAAACTGACCATAATTGCAATATCCCATCATCATTACCCTATCCCAGAGCTTGGATCCCTCACACAGTCCAAAACCATCTGCAAACATGGTACTTTAGAAATATTTTCAGACGGATAAACTTCAGTGTCCAGAGACCACCCCCTCCTAATCCTCTGCTTAGTAACTGGTGGTTAAGTTTATGACCACAGAAGGAGGAAAAAAAAAAAAAAAAAAGCTTTATAAGCACGCAGCCTAACTTTTAAAAGGAAATAGGCTTTGAAAAAGTTTGCAGGATATAGGAAATTAAAAGAAAAAAAAAATGTTTTCATTCAGTTTCCTGTTTAGATGTATGGATAGATTTGACTTCAAATAGATGAGCCACACAGAAGTTTAGTTTATAAGGGTCAGATGGTAACAGTTTCTGTTTAATCCTCAATTTACATTAACTTACAGGAAAATTAATGATTTTAAACAGGCATCAAAGTGAGGCTGTTTTTTTCATTTTTCTACGTTTGCTGGAGGAACAATTGTTTCCTTTATCTGTCTTCCAGAAAGTTGGTGATTGTGTTTAAGTTAAACTGCTCATTTAGCCTTCAGGCACAGCATATTATGAGTTGTTTTGCAATGAACATTAGCCCCTTACGAGTGCAAACTCTCTGACAGCTCTCTTGGATTCTTAAGCTTACTGGAGCATTTTACAAAACCACTCCTCACAACTGCACACATTATAATTTACACATTAAACCAGCAGGTTTTCACCTTAGGTCTCTTGCCAAGAATAATCCTTCAAAACTCTTTTATCTTTTTGTAAGAACATAATTATAAATGTGCAATTAACAGCCAAAGAAAGGTCTTAAGAAAACTTTTAGAGCAATACTGCCTGTTTTAATGCCTCAACCAGATGGCGGTTTAAAGAAAGTGATTTAAAGAAAATAAATAAAAAGTCACTTTTTTCAGTCGGCAAAGATACGTCAAAGTGTAAAATTTGAGATATTAAAGCCAGGGTGCTACGGGTCTGTCTAATCACCAGAAGTGCTCTTAATTCTTTTGTTTTGCTGCTGGACAGACCAAGCAGTTGTAAACATCATTACTGATATGCATCAGTACAAAAGCACAGGGACCAGAGGCAAAAAGAATTATTTGTTGCATTTTTTCCGTGAACAGAGCCCATCCAGTGACTGATTTTCCCCAAGGATGAATAATATGCTCATTTTTGTCTTTTGTTACGACTTGAATTTGTACAGCCTAATCCTGAAGTCTTTTCCTCTAAAAATACAGGTGCTTCCCTTTTACTAATTAAACATGAGTACTGGGTAATTGTTGGCATTCTCCAGTTGGAATAATCACCTTGGACTAAACGGGTGACAGAAATTCCAGCTTAGCCTTTTTCCAGATAACACTCAGATATTTTTTAAAGCTGTAGAGAAATGACAGAAGAAGACTCTCCCATTTGAAAACAACCCAGCTGCATTATTTTACAGCCAGGCCATAGTGCCATAAAATATCTGCTTGGAACTAATTAACTTAGGAGAATTATCAAATACATCACACAGTAAACTGACTGATTTGACAATAAATTCAACTGCTTAACTTAATTCTACAGTGATGGACATCTGGCCTGGTCTTGTTCAGAGAATTCAGTGTGTCCCACTACTAACAATTTCTCTCATTTTAGATATACATTTCTTTCCTTGTAATTTAACAGTATCAGAGCCCTGGGATTTTTTTTTTTTT
>VWZN01019726.1:300976-326145 GCA_013396955.1 Regulus satrapa | reverse complement strand
TTTTTTTAATTCAGAAGAGAAATTTCCTCAGCATCTTCTTAGAAGAAGAAGCAAATAATTTGGCATTATCTGTGATATGGAAGACAAAATCAGACTTGCACTATTTCAAGAGATAAAGATAAACAAATAAAAGGCAACAAAGCCTTTAGCTCTACCCCACATACCACACCATAGAGCAGGGAATTTCTATGGGGCACAGTTACAACCTGTGGGCCCCCTCACAGTTCTGGGGGGGTTATCATCTTTTCCTTGTACAATAATCCTACAGAATTTATTGCTCTTTAAAGCCCAAATTAAATAACTACAACCAGAAAACTTCACCTTGCACCGCACTGAAATGAGGGGGCAGCTTCAGTTCTATATCAACAATACATTCAAACAATTCCATCACCTCAGTGCAAAATTTCCAGCTGCTCAAGTAATTGTTTCTAAGTAGTATTTTAACTAATAATTTTCGTTTTTATTAAAAACAAACAAAAATCAAAACTTGAGTTCAAGCAACGTAATTCGTTTCCATGTCAATGACTTGTTTTCCCTTAATTTCAAAAATAGCTTTTATTGGAAAAAAAACCCAAAACAAACAAACCAAACGCCCAACACTTTCAAGGAGCACAGACAAGGAAACATGAAAATCTCTTCTGTGTTTGTTTCCCGTCTAGGTAGGTCCAGTAATTACTGACCTGGAGAAATAACTTCTGCTTCTGATAAATACTTAAACAACCTGCAGTTATAAAAAGAATGATCTCAGGTTGATGGCAGCACAAGGTGGTGTTGCCATTAGGCAGAATAAAATCTTTTCAGAAAGGGAGTTGCAGATTTAATTGACATATGGGAGAGAAAAGAAGATGCAGTACATTTAGACCTTTATTTAATGGGAAAAATCAAGTAAGAGTGCCTTGATCCAATAAAAGATGAGTATGAATGTGAGCACTCATGGACTGAAACAGCAAATTACAGTATGGAGAGAAGCTACCTTGAAAACTCAGCAATAAAGTTATCTGCCTCTAACTCTAATATCTTCATAAACCTCCAGAAAATAAAGCAGGGAAATTTAAAACAGCTCAAAGAAGAGACTGCATCGACAGAAGAGGGGAAAGATTACAAAACCCTTCAGTGAGATGTGAGTGAATAAAAGCAGCTTAAAAATTAATTCAATTTTTTCAAAAAGCAAAATTAATGAAGTGTGAAAAACAACAAAAATTTAGCCCTCCAAAAGAGAGGCAACATCTGCAATGTTAATATGCCGAGAGACATTTAGGTGTTATAAAAGACTGCAAATTAGGCAGATGTGATAAAACAAGGAAAATATCCAACTTTTTGCTGGGCTGCAGCCTGGAAGCATCAAAGGCAAAAATTGCCCAAATTCTTCTGCTCCAGCATGGCTGTACCTGGAACTGCACAAGTTCTTAAAGGAAGATATTCCCAAGCTAGAGGGGATTGAAAGCACGGCAGTCACAATGATTAAGCTGTAAGAACGGGCTGATTCCAACTGAAATACTCAGACCTCCATCACTGTATTGAGTGTGGCAAACAGCAGCTGGGAAAGGAATGCTCAAGGTAGAACACATCCGAGCAGATCTCTGCACACACAGCAAAAGCAGCACAGCTTTCTCACTGAAATGGCTCCGTGGAGATCAACTACTCGGAGAAGTGAAACGCTAAAGAATTCCTCAGTGCCTGGGGATTACCTGTGGGGCAGAGAAATGAGCAGCTCCGACTGCAGTGCCCTGATTACCCAGCTCTGAAACCCACAGGGCCTTGGCAGAGCGCTCCCCACTCCAGGGGTCAGTCTTTGGGATCATTTCCCAAGCCCCAGGGAGGTATTTCGGATTCCGGGGCAGAGCTCTGTGCAGGAACACCTTTTGGTGGGACAGCCTGGCTCCCTCCTGAGCAGCACTCTCACTCAGCTTTCTCCTCCAGCCCTGCCCACTGCTGCTTCCCAGCTTTAACTGCACAGCTTTTCCTTCAGCAAATATTAACGACAGAACAAACTCCTCGGCTAACTGCAAAGGTTATTTTCCAGTGATACTTAAAAGAGCCCAGTTATTCCAAAGCATTATTCTACCATGACTAATTGACATTAGAAGAAGTGCAAAGTACATAACTTGATTCTTTTTCAAATACAACAGAAGACATTTCCTTTCAAACCACACAAAATCTGTCTGGGTTGAAATTCTGCTTAGGCTGCAGTGCTGAAATCTCAAAGGAAAACACACAAGAACATTTTTTTTTTTTTTAGTAATTCCCTGTAAGCCAAATTTTTTTTTCATGAAATCTCAAAGTCTGATGCCTGGTAAGCATGTTCTCACTGTTTATTTACTCACTGATTTTTATTATTATCAGACCTAGGTATTTCCTGGGAAAAATAAAAATAAAATAATTAAGCTTTACATTTTTTTTTCCAATTTTGAGTTCTTAAAACATACTTTCCTAATGAAGTAAAACTGATTTCCTTTTTAATATTGCAGTGCTGGAGCATGCTCATTTTTAACTTTCTAACAGTGATAACAGCAATTCTGCACAATGTAAAAATTATTTGAAATTACCCAAATTTAGTTTTGTTAAAAAACTGTGTATTTCCAAGTCAGTTCAAAACAGAGTGGGTGCAGTCACACACCCCAAAGAGCATTTCCCTCCTGTTATGGACAATTCTTGCTATCCCTGGGCATGAATTCCAACTTTCCAGCAAAAAAAAAAAAAGCACAGTCAATGACTTACATACACATTAAAACCCAGAAAACCTCTGCCATCTATTATTAGCATTTGTGTTTTCAGTGAAGACCTTCAGATCTGCCACACTTGCCTACGGTCTAAAACTTGTATTAATTGTCAGGATACAATTGCAGATTTCCCTTACCAAAGGGCTTTCTAACTTAAAACTAGGAAAAATCAAAAACAAAAGAATCAACATGAAGTTGTTCAGAAAAAAATGCACTGGCCTGTTCTTTTTTCTACATTTGAATTTTACCTTGATATTTTAAAATTCTATATTAATATATTTAAATTTTCCATCAGCAGCCTTTATGTGTCTTATTTTTAACTTGACTTTTTCAATCTCATGATTTGAAACAGCTCTTGATCACGAGCAACATCAAATAAAAAAAATGCTCAGAAAAAAATGGCATTCCCTGCCATGCTTTTATCTATACACTGATTTTTATTGGAATTTTTAACTTTTAAACGTTGCAGTTTTAAATGCAGCCATAATGACAGGAAATATTCATTTAATAGGAATGGGTCAACATAATTAGAAAAGGCAGCAATAAGGTATTTAGCAAACATTATCCATCACTGCCCAAAAGAAGAAGATTTTAAGATGTACATAAAAAGCTCTGCCTTCACATATCCCCACAGATCCGCCCATGTCAGGGAGATACCATGAAATATAAAAGGCCCACAAGGGTGCAAAAAAGTGGTCACCTGTAGAAAAGTTCTGCCTACCAAAAAACACAGTAAAAACATTTTTAAAAGGTTTAGACTTAGCTGCTCAATGAGAGTATTTCTCAAAGCCCCAGGGTGTGTCTGATCCCCTATTCAGGCGATGGGGTCTCCTCCATGGTTTTTTTTGTTCCTCTTAGACCCAGAAGTGTTTCTTTGCTGAACCTCACAATCCCCCCCCAATGTATCAACCCTACTCCAAGGGTTGATAGTCCTACTCCTTACTCTCAACAATAAAAAAAAGCACCATACACCTCGAGATTTTATTTCCTTTTTGGCATTAAAAAATGCAGCCACTGCAGCAGCTGTGAGCTGGTTTTCCCATGTGCAGCCCACGCTTTGAGGTTGGGGAGCTCAAATCCTGACATCCACCTGCCAGCATGGACACAGGAACCTGGCAGGAACAGCTCACCAGGACTGAGGTTAGGCACTTTCAGCAAAAAAAAAAAACACCTGAGAAATCAGCCTAATTGGTGAGCTGTGTTTTCCAGAGTGACCTCTTTTGCAAGTGTGCTACATTAGGAGCAAATACTTAAATTAGGACAGATGAAAAATGAAATTGTTTGCCATCAAAAACCTGTGAAATACAAGGTTCAAAATCAATTTCCTTCCTTACGCTTTTAATCAACATCTACCCCCACTGCTCAGTATTTCCCAATGATTTGCCTCTAGAATATCCCCTGAAGTCTCTGCTCTTGGCCTCACATCCACCAAATCTCTCCTACAGCCAGTCTTGCTTTCAGCACACTGTGAAATTTCTCTTCCCTGCTACTTTCCCTGGGCCAGTGCTATGGTACAAATACATAAAGAATGACCCAGAACACAGGAGGAAATGAAGCTCCTGCCCCCTCCTCTCGTGTTTCTCCCCGGACAGAGTCTGCCACCTTCACACCATCCCCAAGGTTATCCCAAGGGGAGCTGATGGAGAACAGGAGATCTTTGCTCTGCCCCTGGACCAGGGGCAAGGGCCTGCACAGTGGCAGGGGACACCCAACCTGGCCTTGAACGGTCTCAGGGACGTGGCATCTGTCATCTCTCTGGGCACCCTTCACCAGGGATTCCTTGTCGCCATTAATGCTGCCTTGCTTAAATGAAAGGTTATCATGAAGGGGTAATACAGCTCCTTATTCTTCTTTATAGAATCGTAGAATCATTTTGATTGAAAAGATCTTGAAGGCCATCAAGTTCAAGGGTCCAGCACTGCCAAGGCCACCATTAAGTGACCAAGATAGAGGAATTATTTTGCTAAGCTTAACTGCATCTTTGTACAAAGAATTTTAAGACCGTGACACGATTCAGGTCTAACTGTGACTTTACATACTTAAATTCCTAGCAAAAATATCTTGTTGTCTTCTTACCTCCTCTTCCCATAACATTGGTTTTGCTTCTTCCAGGTAAGTTCTGTCCAACAAAACACCAAAATATGGCTAATACTCCCCACGGTTCTGCTGACCCAGCTTGCTCCAACTTCAGCTGCTGCTCCTGCCATCTCCAGGGCAGGAAAACCTGTCTCTCCCAGGAGCCAGGGACTTGGACACCCACTATTTATACTCCAGTACCTCAAAGATAATCTCCTGCAGCTGCCACAGACTGGCTGAGGCAGCCAAGCTGGGTTTAGCTCTCACTGCCTCAGCAGAAACAATCAACTCATCACACCTGGGGTAAAAACTGCAGCAACAGTAACCCTTAAAATGCAAATGCTTCCTCTTAGAAGTTTAAGATACTTCTTGAAAGTTAAATATTAAACATTTATAGCAGCTTTAACTTGGATGCTCATCCATTTTAAACATAAAGGAACAAGTGAACCCGTGACACTAATTATTTAAGCTCAAACAAGTGTCATGGCACTTTGATTTTAATATTATTATCATAGGATTTATCTAATAGTCTCTGAAGTATATGCACCCAAGATATATATATAGATATAGATATATATATATATGAGACTTTTGTCCAATGATAATTTATTAGAAAACACAGTAAATAATATATTTAAAATTTGGATTTTGTCCCCTCCCAAACTCATAAAGACAGCAGCCAAAAAACTGAGTAAGTCTGGGTGCCTTTGAAGATATTTAATTAAAATCTAATCCCACATTCTTAAGGGTTCACATAAATTAAGCTGTCATTCAGGAGATTTATGCATTCCCATTTGCATATTGCACACAATTCATCAATTACTGGTGTTTGAAGGCAGCGCCGTCCCCAGATCTGGGGACAGCCACTTCCATCTGGCTGACGCTCCTCCAGTGCCACCACCCCAGCCCATGGACACCTCCCCTGGGATGGATCCTGTTCGGCTCAGTCTGACAACCCGACCACAGCCCTCGTCCCGTGGAGCGCTCTGGAGGCAGCCAGGCCGCTCTCCTGGGTCTTCTCCAATGAAATCACACAACTCCACAATCACATTTATTTAGATCCATCAAGTGCGACAGTTCCCACAGCGCGGCCACGGCCACCCCTAACCCATGTCCCCATGGTGCCTTGGAAGGCTGACCTGGAGCAGTGACCAGACAGAGCAAAAGGATAAAATGGGGATTTATTAAAAGACCTCAGTGGATGCACCTTGGGCAGTGCAAGAGCCCAGGCAGGGCTGCACCCAAGATGGTCCCAAAATGGTAGCAAAATGAACAACCAGTCACGAGGTCTCACATTTTTGTAAGTTTTGGTCCATTAGCATATTGGAGCTAACTGTCCAATTAAAGCTTCAGGTTGTGAAGCTCCATCCTCCTCATTTTTCTCTTCAACACTGTTTGTGCTCTTGGGACTGAAATCTGCATTGGTTCTCGGTCCCAAGCTAGGGAAGGAATTGTTTTGTCTGCCCACTCTGTGAAGAGCTCACCACCACCCAATATGAAACTCAGAAACCACTAAACACAGAACCTGAAAAATACAGAAGCTAAAACTTAAGGCACCGTCCAAGTGCCACAATCCACGCAGTTTTTCAATCCTTCCAGGGATGGCTTCTACTTGCTGATTACTAGTAAGTAAGAAATACTGCCTGGAGAAATTTCTGGCTCCTTCACTCCTCAGAAAACTCCCCTTGTACCATTAATGGCCACACTAAGTTAGAACAAAATATTTCCTTTAAGTGTTCAAAAATATTTATCCAGGTGTATACATGTTTGAATGTATTCTGACCAAGGAAATTTTCCCAGTAATTTTCTAGCATTTTAACACATTTTTAGATAAGCGAATCTCATATACATGGGGGGAACATTTCCTTCTAAGAGCATCATTACCTGAGGAAGAACAGATCCAAAACTGCTTTATACTCCAGTATTTGTGTGAGCCGTTCCGGCAGCGGAACAGAGCTGGCACATCCAAGTGCCCAAACAAACACCTGACATTACCTGGCCTGTCTGAACCATGGTCCCTCGTGCCTACAGCTGGCTCAGGGATGTCTGTACATCCACAGCCCAGTATCCTCCTCCTTGTTCCCACATCTGCAGTGCCTTGATGACAGGACAGCGGTGATTCCATGAAGAACTCAAGAAACTGCAAGAACACAACCCACAAGCAAACAACAGGCTCAAAAACTACATGAGGAAAGTACCAAACCCAACACTGATTCACATATCCTGCTTCTACATCCTGCTTTGTACTCTTCTGGGGAGGTTTAGACAGTGATCTTGAAACATCTAACACTGGGAACACAAGGTAGCTTATGACTTGAAAATTAATCCGTGAAACAAATATATGTATCCGTAATTAGATTAGTTTTTCAACAGCTTGTCACAATGATGATGGGGTGCTGATGATGAGATGCCTCGGCAGCTCTGAGATGTGCTCAGCTCCTCGCGTGGCATCCTCCTGCTCAGCCCAGAGCTGTGCCACCACTGCCATCCCTTTCATCCCACAGCTGTGTCACCACTGCCATCCTCCTGCTCATCCCAGAGCTGTGCCACCACTGCCATCCCTTTCATCCCACAGCTGTGTCACCACTGCCATCCTCCTGCTCATCCCAGAGCTGTGCCACCACTGCCATCCCTTTCATCCCAGGAACTGTGTCACCACTTGCATACTTTCGTTCATCCCGGAGCTGTGCCAGCACTGCCATCCTCCTGCTCAGCCCAGAGCTGTGCCACCACTGCCTGCAGTGACTGACAGGTTTTCCTGCTGTTTTATAAACACGCTGTGTAATGACAGCATTTCGCTGGGGGCTGGGAACTTCTCTTGACGCCTTGTCACAACACAGGAGCGGCACAGGCACACCCCCAAGCCTCCCCAGAGCTCCACCCCACAGCAGAGGCTCCAAGCAGCTCACAGAATAGCTGCACTATTAGAAAAAGTGCCTGGAATAACTGCACTGTGCCAAAGAACTCCAGAACCTGGAATTTTCTAACTCACTGTGTGTAACCATTTCAAATGTAATTACACATACTGCATGTAAGAAGATAAAACATGTCCAGAAATGAATCTGTGAGATGATCAATGTACAGAGCTGACAAGTACACCAGAGGCAAAACCAGCAGTAAAAGGTGCACAACTTCATGCATTAATTGAATTATTAATATTGACTGCCCAAAAGCTTTCCTCTCTTGCTGGTGTGCAAAAACAAACAAAAAAACCCCAAAAAACAAAACAAAACAAAAAAAAAACCAGAACAAAACAAACCCCAAAACAACTCAAGAACATCTGTCCCACAGTAGCTGCTAAGTAATTTGTTTGCTTTCATGTAAGTCTGACACAGTTTCTAGAGCTGGCACCCCCTGGCCTGTGTGGGAAATTGGCAGAGAACTCCACTCACCTGGCACAGAGTGACTGGACTTGCACTGTGCCTACAGCTCAGCAGGAAAAAAACGAAAATGTGGGGCTCTCAAGTGATGTTCAAGATGCAAATCGTGGAGAAAGGTCACTGCCCAGCAGCCCTCAGCTTTGTGGGCAGAGAGCAGCGGCCTCGGGCAGGACGCTGAGCTGGGCAGGCTCGTCCTTGTGCCCCCTGGCCACGGCCAGCCGTGACCACCAGCCCTGAGCACAGCACCCCGAGGGCTGGCCCTCGCTCTGCCTGCACGTCTGACCCACAGCACCACGAAACAGCTTCTCTGCCCTTTCTCCAAAATGCACCTTTCCCTTCTCCTAACCAAACCTAAGGGATTCGAGGGAAACCCGTCTGGCCTGTCCAGCCACTGGAGACAGCTCCGCTGGGCGTTTCGCTACCAGCTCCATGCCCCGTTTGTTAACAACACCTGCTTGTCCCACCCAAATCCTCACAAGAAGCTGCACGATGAGCAAATGGCACTGAGAGCTCCTTCCTGAGCGTGTGGCAGGCCTCTGGGAATTGAACTTTCTTCCCATGAAGGTGTGCACTGGTAAAAGAGCGGGGAGAAAGTCAATTAAACCATCATTAGACTGGAAGGTGACACCTACAAACATCTGGCTTCCAAACAGAAAATGAAAACTGTTCTAAATTAATAGCTTTCCATACGTTAACGCACCTCGGATTTTTACTGTGTACACATTAAACTGAAGTTTTCAAAATTTAAATAATGTTAAACCACATCTACAGTTTCCCTCTGATTGCTGTTACAAGACAGATGGTTCGAGCCATAACTTCCTGTCAGAAGATGGCTCCTCTGGTTCCTCAAGCACTTCACCCCCGAGTTCTGTCACGAAAAGCCTCGCTGGGTTTCAATATTCCTCTCTCAGGAAAAAAAAAAAAAAAGAACTAATGGTCAACCCTCATGGGTGCCCTTCAAAGTAGGTTCTCACCCCAAGGTGTCCAAGATGCCTGTCACTAAATTATGTGTGTCTCTTACAACAGCAATTTGTAGAAATGTGTCGTTTTGCCTGTATATTTGTGACAAGGAAGTACATTTGTCACTATTTCAATTTTCTCTACATTCAAACAAACAAATTTTTACATTTTAGTTTTCATTTTTCAATTAAAGACTAAAGTCTAAGGCAGTTATAGTTTACCACTGAGATTCTGAACTGGCCAGCTGCCAGTTCAAGCCATCAGTGTTCCTTTCTGCTGAGGAAAAATCCCTATCCTGTAATTTTTAGAACCATTTCTACATTTTTAATGCCTAATGTACATAAAGGATGTAATGCAGAAAGTGATCAGGAGACACAGTAGAACTAAAGATCACTCAGAAATGTATCTTTGTTTTACTTATTTCTTTAGCTAAGAAAACTGAAGAAATTCATCTTTATTACCTTTGAAAATGACTTGCTTTATATAATTACAGAAATTAAGGGCAGTAGGAAGCCAGCCACTGGTCAAGGCGGGAATTTAGAGATCAAAGTCCCTTTTTTCCTTAAAAAATGTTAGGCTTTCAGGATCAGGCGTATCTACAATAAAAAGGAATTCCCACGATTTATCTGTGCTGTAAGTACCAGAAATATATACGTTTATGGTCAAACACCAAAAAGTAGCACTGCTCCAGCACTGCACAGCACACTTCATCTTCAACTAAATTAGCCAAGAATGAAGGAAAAATCGTCCTTAAATTTCTGAACCAATACTTCACAATAAAACATGAGAAGCCATGGAAGAAGCAGAATCATCCATATGCTGGAGGCATCTGAAAACAGAAAATGCTTCTTATTTTCCCTTTCTGCTTCCATCATTCCTTTCCTGCAGACCAGCAACACACAGAGGGGCGGTTTGCTGAAGGATTTTGGTCTGAAGTTGTGTCAAAAGTGAATTTGAGCTAACAGAGATTCTCAGAGTTTGAGAGAAGAAGGTAATGATGCACATGCAACACATAGCCAGGAACTGCGGTGCCAAGGAAGGAAGGGAAAATAAAATGTAATTTTATACTGGTCGCCTACAGGCCTGAGTTTCTTTGCTTTTCTATTCACAGTTCAGAATCCTCTGTGCTGCAAGAGCACAGAGAAGTGTAACTGCCAATTAATGTAATGATATTTGCATATTCATTACCATGGTTATAAGGACTAGAGGTGCTCTCGTGGTGCAAGGGGGATGCAGGGACCCAAGTGGAGCAGAGGGGCGTTCGTCTGGGAGAGAGCTGAGGGCAGCCAAGGAATCATAACCAACTGTGCAACACTCCCCAAAAAACATGCAACCCATATTTACCTATAAATTATTTGTTGTATAACCCTGTCTCCTTTGATTATTGCCTCCTTTGTCACCAGTGACCAGTTAATAACACCGGCGCGAACTCACAAACTCTCTGCTTTTTAACTTCCAGCTACTTCCTGTATTTTTTATGATAACCATATGCTGGATTATTATTTAATTATGATTAAAAAATAAACTCTAGAATGTAGGTTACTTTGAAATGAAGGCAGTTTACAAATAACTCAGATCTGCAGCTTTTCTCACAGTTCACTCAGCATTTCCTGACACACACCTGCTCACCTGCACCCAGGATTTGATACTGAGGCTTATGCAGACACACACACCCCCCTTCATAAGGAACTAAATTCTGGTCCAGAGCTACTCACTGCTTCTTCCAAAAACAATCAAGTAGCTTTTAACATCTTTGAAGCGTATTTGAAGAAATACTTTTTTAAAATCAGGGACTGTGTTCCTGATTTGTTCCCAGAATGACCCCAGTGATCCTGGTTCCTGAACAAGGCTGGTGCTGAGGTTCGGATGCCAATGCTATTGCCATTGAAGTCCTGTATTCCCACAGAAATTCCAAAGATTCTTCACTGCTCAGACAATGTCACATCATTGAGACGCTGTTACACTACACTGTAAATAGGTAATACTGCATCGCCAGTAAACCCATGTTAAATACATACAGCCCATGTGGTATGTGTATCTACGTATCTGAAAACCTAAAGTGCCTCACAGGGAATTAAAAAATTAAAAATTAAAAAAAAAGAAAGGCCAGGAATGGCAAAATCAGCTTCAGGGAAGTGGCTAATCCAACTACAACCTCTGTGCTACACTCAGCTCATCCCATCACATCTGGAAGTGCATCAGCACAGGATTTCGCTGTTGTTCTCTCCTTCAGTTTTGTTTTGTGTCTCCCACTTCAGATATTAAATTTTTCAATCATCTTCCTTTGATGTTGTCGTAGTTTAATTTAAAAGCAATACAAACATGTCTGATTTACAAGATTTTTATCACCACAGTATCTTATCTCCTCATTAGAGTAATTTGCCAAGTCCTTTGTCCCAGCTGATACCAGGAAGGATTTATTTTCACCTTCAGGTTTTTTTATCTTCCTCAACATGTTTGTGAGCTGCTGCACCTCATCTCTGGGCACTGGGGGAAGGTCCTGGCAAACAGAGAAGTTTTGCAACACTACCAAAACCATCGGGGCTCAGGCTCAGACCTCAGCTCTTTGGCTGCTGACCAAAAATGTTTTTATCTCCAGCTCCCACAAACTTCCTTTGGAGTTTTGGTCACCAGGAGTGCAGCTGCTGTGGGTGGTTATGAATGAAGAGGGGGATCCTGCCTGGCCCCTGAGCTGTGGCAGAAACTGAACTGGGATGAGAAGCACACCAGGAACCATGTGCACACACACATATCTATCACTAATTCAGGATTTATGTCTTCCCCCCTCAAAATCTGATCATACCTGCGTAAGGAACACACAGAACAGGGCACCTGCTGCAAATAACAAGCCAGAAACCTATTTTTGCAACCATTGTGGACTCAGAATATTGTCTGTGTCTGAACACCCACCAGCACAAAGGACTATAAATTGCTCAGTGTTGCCATTTTTTGCAGGATGAAAGATGAGCCATTAAAGGCTGGTGAGCGCCATGTGCTACCATGCAACAGCCCAGGGCGTTGCAAGGGCTCTGAAGAGCCCCAGAATCACTGTTTTCCTTGATCTTGGCAAACTGTAAGTCAGCAATGAAGGAGATCAAAAAGATGATCCCAAAAATTAGTCTATCAGATGGATTCCAGTCAAATTTTTCTATTTGTTTTTGATCAGCTGCACTGAGGCCAGAAGCATGGAAATTATATGGAGTTATCAGGTCAACATCTTAAACAAGCTGGTGACAAGGAACCAGGACAGGTAAAAAGCAGATTTGTGTTCCTAGAATCAGCATTCTTCAGAGAATAGATAAATTAAGGGAATCTTGATTGGTTTCCAGCTCTTCTGATGACAGGAGCTGCTTGAATAAAGCTGCTTTATTCAGAATCTGATCGATTTTCTAGTATTTTTTTTTTAATCCGAATTAAAATTATCCTTCTGAGAAGTGAAAATATAATTTTTTAATAGGTGAGAAACTATTATCCACTGTAAAAGAAGCAAATAGTAAAAAGCCCAGTATGTCAAGATAAATTTTGATCTTCCTCCCTGTTTCATGGCAAGATGTCCAAGAAAAATAATTTAATACTACTTCTATGAATTTGTAATTTCATCCCAGAAAGTAAAGAATAAGATAAACATTTTCTGTTTGTTTTTCACTTTCACAGCAACACCATCCTTACTTGCTTCTAGATGGTCACATTTTGCTGACATTTACAAACATTTCATGTTGATCTTACATGGGTCACATCAATCATCTATACAGTTTCAATGACACTTTGTTAAATAAACTGTCATGAAAGATTTATAGAGAATTTGATAAAAGTAAAGAAGATGTAGTTTAGCTTTTAAAGATGCATTACCCCTTTTCTGAGGTGTAATATCAGCTCTAAAATACCATTAAGCTTTTCTGGCAGGAGATGAAGTGAGAAAATAAAATGCACTCTTTCATCAGCACCACTTATTTGCATCTTGGGGTTTCTACAAAACACTGGGAGAACAGAGCACCTGGAGGGAAAGGGAACCTCACCCCACTCTGTGTGCTCCTCTCCCAATGCCTGGCAGAAGCCATTCACGGTCTTAGCACATTATTTGAGCAAAAAATTGCCTCCAGATTAAAAAAAGACCCAAAACTCTGCTTCACATTAAAATCTCTATTGATGGTAAACTGATATTCCCAAATTCCCTCTCAAAATAAGGACTGTAGACAAGCAGCACACTTTCATTCAAAGCTCTTGCTCACATCAATGTGGCCAGAGCAGCTCATTAAGATGCACTCAAAATTTTCAGACTTTACTCTCTGATATCAATTTAATATTCAAGAGCAGGGAACAATGGTCTCACTGCTGGGGAGGGCTTTAATCATATCTTGTTCAGCAAGAAGAACCAAAGTTTTACCAAACTTTTCAGCAGTTTTCCACCCCTGACTGATCCAGATACAAAAGCAATTATTTGTTCCACCTTCCAGTTACCTGCAGAGTCAGCTCTGCTCCTCCACAGCAGCTCCACTTGTTATGGAACACCAGCCAGGAATACAACGTGCTAAGACTTCTGCACCTCACCATTTAGGCTTGAAAAACCCCCAAGTGATGAATTAAAACTTGCTGAAAAAGTAACTAGACAAAGAATCTTTCACTTCTCCTTCAAGACCAATAATTTTTGCAACCAATGGGCCAATGTGAAACATTCCTCAAGAACTTCTGCACTTTCGTGTGTGATGCCTCACGACACAGCCCTGTCACAACCCATTCCCCTCATGTAGTTATCACACCCAAAAAGTGTCACACGAGAGGTCAACAGTGGAAAAACCCACTCTAAATTTATACTGGATTCCCTACAAAGAATTTGTGATCAAAAGGCTGCAGGTATAAAGCACTCAACAAACAGCCCTAGCACATCAGTCTCCCATGAGTCTGTCAGAATCCTTTCCATCAACATTACATAGTTACTTTGAAGGTTTTCTTCCTCACTCTTTTCCTCCACCTTTTCATTTCTGTATCATTACCATAAATACAAAATTCATGGCCTAAGTTCAGATCTAGCTGGACAATGAAGTGTGCACTCCCCTTACATTACGCTTACCGGACAATCTGAGGGCCTGAGACCTTCCCACAGGTATCTTCGATACCTACCTCCCAACAGAAAAGTCAAACTGCTTCCCTGGCATGTCGGGGCTGACCTCACACAAACCAACACCCTCAGCACTCCATCCCTCCAGCCCAGGATCTCCTCCCTGCCCTGCTGCATCCCCACCAGGACCAGCAGCTGCATTTCGGGTTGCACAGCTCCTGCTGGTGTCTCGGGAAGACCCTGAGCTCATCTCTGCAGCCTTTAGAGGAAGAGCACCTTGATATTTGGGGTGCACCCCTCCCTTTTTCCTAGAGAAAGAAGGAAGACACCAGCCCCGTATATCTGTTGTGGGTCACAGGGTCCCATCAGCCAGAGGTGAAACCCTGGCAGGGTCCAAGCACCCAGAGCTGCTCCCCATGCAGGGGACATCATCCCTCTGCCTCCTGCAGGGTTTGCTGAACTGACTTGGCTCTCAGCAGGCTCTTATCCAGAGGGAACCCGACTCGGTGTTTAAATAAAAAAAAAACCACAAATCCGATCTGCAGCCAAATCACAACAGTAAGTGGGAACTCAACTGCATTAATTTGTAGATATTGTAACTACGACATTACCAGCAGTGTTCCCAGACACTGTGAATTCAAATAAAAAAGGCTAGGAGTTTAAAGGCAGCAATTTACTCGGTTATTCAACACATCTGTCAAATATATTACTGAGTGGTAAATGAATAAATATTGGATTTCAATTGCTGTGACTAGAAATAAATGGGAGCCATTCTCCGAGCAGCAGCACTGTGAACTACAGGCTTTCAGTGGAGGCTTAGTTAAAGGAAAAGCAGAGTAATTAGAGTAATTCCCATATACTCTGAAAAAATACCAGTTTGTGATGTGATGGATTGGATAACTAAAACAAAATTGTCTCTATTTTACCACACCATGCAATCTTCAGGAAAAACAGCACCCTAACCCAGGGATATATTCCACTGGAATATCCCATAGACACCCTGATGGTTCAACACTTGAGATCCAAAGATGCATTTCATGCTGAAATGAGTATTTCAGATACATTCAAATATCTTGGAAATAACTTACATGCCAGAACTAGATGTATGTTAAGTTGTTTAGATCATATACTAATGACTGCTTTGTTTATATAGATATATATATATATACACACTTAATGATTATTATCATATATTAATGATTGCTTACTTACCTATCTTATATATATATATAAACTATTCTTATTATTCTGTATAAATTACTCAAGTCACATTTATGACTAATGAAAATTACATTATGAAATTATCACTAGTATATGAAATTACTAGCTAACGTTTACTGGTGGATGTGCATATGAAAAGATGACATGAGGGCCCAACATTTCTAATCGTCCTGCAACCAGCGAAAAGCTCTAAGAGAGGAAGAGAAATAAGTCTCTCGCCATGACAACAGACTTGTGAGCTGTTCTGCTGAAGTTTCCTTCAGATCTGCAACAACTTTTCAACCGTCACATGCTCTGCAACAGGAAATCACACAAATCACCCACATTCTAATGAAGTTCAAAGCTGCAAGAGAAGCGGAGGAGCATCCTCAACCTCCCAGCACAGAATTAACACGTCTGTCTCTGGAACAGACACACAGGATGTGCTTTAAACCACCCTGGTGCTGAGAGATTTAATACAGAATATTGGTGTGAAGCAGCATCAGACTGAAAAACCAACTGGCTACTCTTCGTTATGGTTACAAAGACAATTAATAGTATTTACTGCTTTGACTCTGCTGCTGGGGAAAGACAAGCCTTTGCTTCCCAGGCAGACCTTCCACCCTCACACACAGAAACCCTCCTTTCATAATTCCAAATTAACCAAAGATTAATTAACTGTTTCACCACAAGCCCCAGCTTTATCAATCCGACTCTCCAGGGACACTCTGGCTTACACATTTCAAAATAAACCCCTGGCTTACACAACTCTGGTAATTCTGGGAAGACTTAATAAAAACCTAAGAACTGCACAGTCTTCAAAACCCCTCCTGTAACAGGATTTGGCTATCCTATCAACTCTGGTATTGCAGATTTCACTCCACGGGCTCTGGCAGGGCTTGGCACATCAAAAATGACACCAAGAGGTTGAACTGGTGCCTGTTGTCCCCTCCCTGTGTCCAAGCTGATAGCGAGCCATCCCTTTGCTGGGCACCTTGCAGAGCATCACCTCAGCAGCTGAACCCTCTGCTGAAGCAGGGATCCAGCTCTGGGCTGCCCCTACAGCCTCACGGTCAAGATGATCAGTGGCCTCTTAGTTTGACATTTTAGATTTTCCCAGTCTTTACCAACATGTGTTACAGGCTGCCGAGGGAACTACATAACAGGATTAACTAATGGCAATAACCCTCTTTTGTCAGAGAGGATTACTGTCATTCAGCACTGGGGGAAACTGAAAACCAGGAGTTCCTTTTGTGGTATTTATTTAATATTCTACTCTGTAATCTGTTTGCAACAGTATTAGTGCAAAATGTCATGGGAAGATGTAAACACTCGCCAGATTCCTTTTTGTACCTACAAACAAACCAAATGAAAAACAAAAAACAGTTTGTTTCCTGTCGCTCAAGCCGTTCCAAGATCCTGATGCTCTATGTTATTTAACATTTTCAGCTGACTTTGGGGACATTGTAGACTGCTCTGATGAGGCATGTTCCAGTGTCAGCCAACAGTTTATCCCTGGCACGCTTGTCAATCAAAATACAACTAACAGACGGCTTTCTTTGTTTCAAATGAGCTTTCCCTGGTCATTAAAATTCACTTTTTATTACAAAAACTACCATTTGGAGAGAGCAAATTGAAATGTTCGTGGTTCCTACTGAATCAGCTCCTACTGGAGTTGACTGTTGCAGAAGAAACTTAAAAATATAAAAAATGCATTATTTCAGCACCTCTGTGTTACTCATTCTGTGGCCTGGTACCTGCAGAATGGCCATTCCATACAAACCCTGTATCCAACACTTTGGCACCAGGATGACATGATTTCCTTTAGTGCTTTCAACAGCAGGATATAAAAGTCTAGAATATTAACATTTTCCTAGGACTGGCCAGCACGAGCCAAGGCCCATCTCTTCAGAGAACATAAAAATGTAATAGTTACTGACAGGCTACTTTTTTAGAAAACATTGGGTTTCCTATGCTAAATATTGAGGAAATCAAGCTCTCTTAGATTAGATTCGTGAACTTACGGCAAAAGCACAGAAGTCAATAAAATTACATTTAGAACATGCATTCCTGGCAAAAATAAAGTGCTTCCAGCAACACCAACTTAATTTTTGAGAGATAAATCAAGAGGCCATCCAAATCCACCCTGACAAAAGCCATGATTTCCAACCAGCCCTCATGCCACAGAATGCAGCCTGATGATTTGTAATGATGTACAAACCATGCAAAGGAAGCCATGATTTTATCTGAAGTTCCCACGTGAGTGAGAGGTTTAGACCGCTGCAAATACCAGATTTCCTTTTCCTTTTTAATAAAAGTTTATTAAAGAGCCTGAACAAACAAGGTTTTGAAGTCATTATCTTCCTTCTCTACAGGGAAATTGTACATATAGCCTCTAATTTTGTCAATTACGAGCACATGGGATTTCAGTTATTATAAACACACTTTCCTTCCACTGACAGTGATTCAAAGCCCATCCTACAGATTGATTTGCAGCCCTTAAAATCCCTTTTTTTTTGTTAACAAGCACCATCCTCTATGACTGCCCTTGGAATAAAAAAGGAAAATGAGCAGATCTTTCTACATCTTCCACAGACCAGACTTTAAACACAGAATGAAGCTACTTAAAAAAAATAGTCTAAGGTATTGCCCAGAGCAACACAAGATTTTCAGATAAAACATTTGCTGTAATTTGGAAGAAAAGAGAGGACAGGAAACAAATGTGCAAAACTTAGTCAAGGTGCTGAATCATAATCCTTGTGCCTTAATCCTATGTAACTGACACAATTTGCACAGGAGGCAGCAAAAGCCCAGACAAATTTCCAGAAACTGCGATAGAATACCCTGCTTTTCTCAAATGAACTTCATTAAAAACTCATTTTTGCCCTCTCTATGCTAACAGCAGTATCTGAGTACGAACCCAAACCTGTTTTATGTCCTACAAGCCTCACCTCGACTGCATTTTCCACTCTCTGTGAGACACTGAGGTCACAAACCTTCCCACAGGGGCACTTCACCTCTGTCCTCCCTCCCTCTGGAAGACAAAACCGGGCGAGTTGGACGTCATCTGCCCCAACAATTCCTGGCTGTCTGTTATCTCCTGGACGCTCACAAACTGTTTACTAATCCCAGCGTATTTCTAGTTGACTGGTCTATAATTTCCAAGCCGTTCCTCCTCCTTGCTGCCCCTCCTCTCTGCCGGTACCTCGCTCATCCCCCCGCGACTCTCCCAAGCCAGCCATTAATCACCGCGACACCTCATCCACCATTCCTTAACTGCACAGCACCAGAGCCAGCTGATTGCAGAGCACCCTCCCTAAATAAGCTTTCTGTCACACTCGTTTTCTCACCCGAGTTCAGCTCCTGCACTCCTGCCACCGCTGTTAATTGTGTCAGACATCTCATTGCAGCTGACCTGAAGCCATGAAACTCTTCCATCTTCCCGGCACCATCTGTTGCTCCTTTCCCTTCTCTTTGCAGCATATCCAAACCTGGTTTTCCCAAACAGGCAGCTAGGATGATTCCCCTGGCTCTGGACGGCTCCTCTGATTCCATCTCCTGCAGTTCTCTGCCCTGTCCCATCCTGTCCCTTGGGCTGGAGCTGTTCTGTTCTATCCCAAACTCTCCCCGAGACGCTGCACCCGAGCCTGGCACAGAGAGATTCTAACTCACCCACTCCGACCTCTTTCCACAGCTGCTATTTTTGCTCTGCACGGGAATTATTTGTATTTATGCCCACAATAATGTTTTTTAAAGGAACCGCGAGGTTTCTTGAAAATTTTACCCTTCTACTGCCATGGAGTTGTTACTTCTTCATCCTAATAGATCAGTCTGCATTATTTTAAGGCACTTCATTTATTTCTTCTTCCACCTGTCATATGGCTTGTTAACTCTTGTTAACCCTCTCACCCTACTTCTATTACATTTTGACATTCTCAACTAGCTTCTTACCATAAACTTTGCTTTAAAGCTTCCTTATACATATATATACACACTCACACACACATATATATATATATATTTTTTTTTTTTTTTTTTTTTTTTGGGGGGGGGGGTATATAAAGCATTCCAGTATATGCTGGTTACATTTGGGCTGGAAAAAACATTGACATTACCCTAAAATCCCGTGCTTCAGAAGATTCTGCCTGAATCCACAGGGATGTCTCCTGCTTTGGTGGCCTTCCAGAGGAGCCACCAACACATCCAGTGCCCTTCTCCCACATCATCTCCCTCCAGAGCTGGACCTTCAGGCAAGTGCTCAAGCCCTGTTTTAAAGGCAACTTCTCTTTCTTCTTTAGTTATCTTTGCTTCCCAAACATGCCACATCCTTTACAATAACATTCCAGCTTTGTGAATTATCTGATCAACTCTCTTACATAACAACCATAAATTACGGCCATATACTGCTTTTTTGCTGCTTTTCCTGTTTATTTCCCTGTCCTACTAATGTTAGAAGACAACTGTAAGGTGATCCGGAGCCAACTCACCACCCTGTTTCTTGTACCCACTCTAAAAACACTAACAATAACCTCGTATCTTTTTGCCATCCCATTCTAATTCTAATCTACAATCTTTGTGCTTAATTAGCAAGTCTGTATGTAAACACACAGAGCAACTTTCTCAGATTCCAAGGAACACCTTTATTTCCCTCTGGTACTAACGCTTCCACTCCTTCAGAACAGGTTAGACGAGGAAGAAGGCAGCAGAACAGACAAGGAGTTCCTAAATCACACCATCAGCAGAGCTCCTGCTCCACTGATGGAGGTTTAAACACTCTGTTTCTTGGAGAAATAATTAATTACAGCCTGTGCACAGCCCTACCCCACCTGGGAAATGCAGGAAAATCCACGGGGCTCAAAGGTACACCAACTTTATCCAGAGTTTGTTGAAGTTCCTGAACGCAGTCATGTAACCCAGGATGCAAATGCAGAGCTGCCCTTCTCATCTCGCCACTGAGAGCCTCTTTATCTTCCTGCACCTCGCTGCCCTCTCCATTTCCACAGCCCACCACAGGCTGCTCCCAGCCCACTCCCAGCTCCTGTCAGACATTTGCATGACCATTTTGTGTAGTTCCCACCTTCCTCATGAATGCCATTGAACAGGAATTAGGAGTTTGTCTTCCCCAAGCTGTGTTTCATTAGCCATTCAGCCAGGGAGCTGAGCTTCTCTTTTCTAATGATTTACTTTTTTAGGCCACGCTAAACTTGCGTGCAGTTAAATTAGGAACATTACTTTTACTTAAGTAAAGAACAGAAGAAAGAGACCAAATGTTATGCTGCAAGATTATTCTCTGATGCCATGTATATGTCCTTAAAACTGAATTTACTCTGCATGATCTTTTCAAAAACATGTCAGCATGCATCAATAAATTCCATTAAAAAGCAGGACTATAAAGTCAATATTTTTTTTATCCATAGAGCTTTGAGACAAAAATTATTTCATTTATGAAGTAATAATGCTCTAACACGTAATACTGTTACTCTAACTAAACCAAACAATAAATATGCGTAAGCTCCAATGACACACTGAGCTCCAAGCTCAGTTGCAGAGTCTCTTATAGAAATCATATAGACACAAACTGTAGATAACACCTCACTGGATCATTCTAGAAAAACAGCAAGAGAAGAATACTGGCATTTGCTATTACAATGACAGTTTTCCTTACATATAATCCTTTAACACTCCCATGTTTCATAACACTGACTTTTATGCAGCAGAAATAGACTTGGATCTGGGGCACCCTTCACAATATCCCTTTTTTGAAAAGCTGTCAAAACTTTGAAATTTCAGATTTTCTCAAATTTAATTTGGATGCCATAAACCTGTCCTTTTATTAACATCCTTTCCCACTCCCAGGATTACACATGTGATAATTAGCACTGTCAACTCTCTTTAAATTTGTACAGTGAAGCCAACTGAGGCCTTTGCTCAAACTGGCTTAAATTCCTGCCTGCATCTCCTCCTCTCCTGAATTCCTGCTCAGATCAACAGCGACCACTGTCACTTGAATTCTGCCTTCCCCGTTTCTCCAGATGCATTCTGGCTTCCCAGCACTACCCTCAGTCACCAGTAGATCCTCCCTGCCTGAAGAGTTTGCAGAAGAAGCGGAACACTTCAGGACACTGGGGAAGGATCTCCTTCCTACTCCTGCCAATCGCTCTGAGGCAAAGAACAACCCAGGATTGTGCTCAAGCAGCTGAAGGAAGATGCGTGGGGGTAAAACGGGGACTCGCAGGCCAAGTCTGAAGTGGAAAGATGAGAGATGAGGGCCTGTGAATGGAGTGAAGAAATGGGGTAGAGCAGGAAAGGGAGGGGAAGGCTGTGCTGCGAGCTTGCAAGAAGAGCTACGTTTGTAGCTACTCAAGTACTCTCCCAACACGAGTGCAGCTCAGGATTTCCACCACACACGCGCCCATGGAAGGCACCCAGCTCTTCCCGGGGTGGATGGCAGCAGGCACGGCCACTCCATCGGTCCCCACCTGGAGCAGCCCTGCACACCCTTACTGGCCCCAGATGACAGAGCTTCGGGGCGCCTCACTGCCTTTCTCGGGATCACACCCGGCACACACTCACAGAAGTGTGTTTGAACACCACCACGGAGACAACCAGGCACCCAAAATGATGTCACTGCAGAACTGAAGCAGCTTGAGCTCTTCTCTCCTGTTACAGCCCAACTACAGCCCTTCCCAGCCATCCCAAAGCAGACCTCTGGGATGGACACCCAGGGCACACCACGGGCTCAGGCAGCTGGAGACAGGTATAGCCTCACCTCCCTCTCTGTACAACAGAAGGCATTTCTGAGCATTTAAAGGATCATTTCCCAGCTCCTCCACCGGTCACACACCCTGGAATACAGGAGGTGTCATTAAACCTACGACAGACAGGGCACGGAGCTACAGAGAAACAGATGGGCACAGGGTGGTGCAACAGATGTTGGGTAGCTCCAGATCCAAACAAACCTTCAATAACCGTTTCAGAGGACGCAGAAAAATGCTCATGTGGAAGTGCAATTCACACCAGCATTCCAGAGTAAGACTGAGAAGAGTTTGGGAGAAGTCAGCCCTGGTTTGGGAGATTCTGTGATGTCCCTTCAGCACCGGCTGAAGGGATGGGATGGACTGAGGGCTGGTGAGAGCTGTGCTGCAGCCCTGCTGAATCCACCACAAGACAAAGCAGACACATTTCTAACTAGGAACAGCTGCTATTTTCCAATTAAAAATCTCAAAATATCAATTTAAGCAAGCGTTCAGTTCACATAGCCACAACTACAACTCTGAGCAATATATTCTTTTTTCGAAGAGAGACTGTCGGGATGTCTCTGGCACAAATAAATTTCATGTGACAAAACAGTGTATTGTTTGCTGTTGATAGGCAAACAATGCTGCTCCATATTGTGAAATACTGGTTCAACATGTAAAGAACTGCAAAGGATTTTCCCTAGCAGGGTGAACAAAATTCGTTGACATTTTTCCAACTGTTTTACCTAATAAAGTATTAGCTGAGTTAGGCTTTGAGAAAGATTATCTTCTGCTATCATAGAAGCAAGTTAATAAAGTGACAATAACAAACTGATGTATCTGTCAAAGTTTATAGATAAGGATGTCAAGCTATAGGTTATCAGCCTACAGAACTGACACTGTTCATATATCACAGCCCCCCAACACACACTCTGTCAGCATTGTTTATTTTCAGTCAGGACTTAAATAATGACCATGTACTAAAAATGCCTTTGGGGAACTGCTTTGTCTTACATACTGTTCACCTGTTTACTTCAGAGTAAGTTCTGACTTGCTTTTATTTAATTTTCTGTTTGAACAGCTGGTATTTATCAACTTCAAATGGACTTCAGGTCAATACACTGCAAAAAAATGTTACTGCCTTTTCTGCACTTGCTGCACACACAGAGCCTGTGAAATGCTGATGAGAACAGTTCCACGAGAGCCCAGCCCCGCTCTGGAGGGAGCCAGGGAATGTCCTCCATGCCCCTGAAAGCAGAGGAGGCAAGAGGAGGAGAACACACACCAGGAGGGGCTTTCCAAGGGTCCAGCCACAGCAATCCCACCCACTTTGGACAGCCCACCACCACCTTTACTCCTTTCTCTTCTTCCTGCGTGTGTGTGTCACGGTATTCAAACCTGGTTACCCAGAAAAGGGCAGAAGATGCTATAGGGTTTGGGCTTTTTTTTTTTTTTTGTCTGTGGTTTTAAACAATCAATGGCAGAGAAAGCAGTGAGTTCTGCTGAAGTCAGAAGTGAGGATGGAAAGAAGACACAGCTGAGGAGGAGAAAACCACCAAGCTGATTTGTCTTCATCCTGAACACATGAAGTAATCTCAACTTTTTTCAGAAACACATAATTAATTGCTCCTATAAAAAATATTCCTGAAGAAGTTATGAAGCAAGTCAGATTAAATGAGGTTAAAAAAAAAATTTAAAAAAGAAAGAAATCAAAATGCAAATAGAAAAATAAATGCCTGTCTGTAACCAGGAACAACATGAAGGGTTTCCTTTTTTTTTTCCCCCCCCCCTCTCTATGCCAGGCAGGGTGACTGAAAGATACTATTCTACCAGAAATCACTTTCTGAAACTGACAGCTCTACCTGTCATATTTGACGAAGCAAAAAAGAATGGGAATGATCATGAATTCTTAATTCAAACAAGTTTCTAGTACTTTTTTTGGAATCATTGTCTGAATACAGATCTTAGGATAAGAGGTAAAAATTAACATATTACTCTCAGAATGCTTTTTCTAATCACTGGATTTTTCTTACTACTACAGTGCTGTTTTAAAAAGGGAACTGCAATACAAGGGGCACATTTAGAATCTCCATTTATTAATGCCAGGAAGAGGGGAAGGAATGGCAGGGTGGGAAGGTGAATGACACCACCTTAAGCAGACACTGCTACTGACACTTCATCTCCCTCAACATTAAACTGGCCTTCCTAGGTACCAAATTTAGGGACCTGAGTTTTCCAAAGTGATGCAGGAGTGGGGTACAAGGGTTTCCATGCCCCCTGTTCAGAACTCTTGATCAGAAGAGCCAATAACATGGTCTTCAGGCATGAAAACACAAACACTGCTTCACCTGATACCTCCTAGTGCTGCTTGACCTCTAAGCAAGATTAGAGACACTAATTCTCATCAAGTCAATTTTATCAGTTAGAAAAGACAGTCATATAAAAAACTTTTTTTTAAAAAATCATTCATTATGTAATGAACCATTTGCAAATAGAAGTCTTTCTTCTGCAGTCATTTCAGTTCTAATCCTAATCAATCACTTATTCTAGGACAGTCAGGTTAACTTACACACAAGAAGACTTGAAAAGCTGATTTACACAATCAACACTTTCAAATACCAGTTATTAGACGACAGACTCAGGAAGGCCAAGTGCACAGCAGAGATCTGGGTGTCCCAGCTCCTGGTGCAACTTGAACAGCAAATAAAAATGACCTGTTTTCTCAGAGTGAAGTCTATTTTGATAATGCTTTACGCTGCTTTTACAGAAGGGACTTCAGTCCCTTCACATGCAGGACTGCAAAAATCCCTGCAACATTTGCCCATTTCATGGAGTAAGAGCTCCAAGACCTCCTCAGCTTCGCTGGAAACTTTTCCACAGGAGCCCAAGCTATTGTGTGAGAGGAACCAGGGGGTGCCAAAGGAGTTGGTTGCTATGGTGGCATCTCATAAATCATCAATTATTGTCTGTTATTATGAAGGTGACAGCCCCATAAAGAGATTTGCATTCTCGGCTAATTTTAAGATTTTTTTTTTTTTTC
>VWZN01019726.1:248857-300941 GCA_013396955.1 Regulus satrapa | reverse complement strand
TTTTTTTTTTTTTCCTGCAGACATCATTTGCTTTGTAAAAGAAATGTCATGACAACCAGAGAACACTTAAGCTTGTTATCGGGTAGTCAGGCAGCCGCTTGGCCCCCATCACTTTGGCATTTGAGCACTGGAGCCTCTTTTGCATTATTGAGTAGTTTATCTTTACAGTTCATAAATATATTTCTCAACGTGGGGACGGCATAATAGGAGGACGAGGGAAAGTGATGGAGGGCTCCTGGTTGCCACGGCAACCTAAACTGATCAATTCCCTGTCACTGTTTTAAAAGAGGCACCACTCTCCTGTGGCCCCCGATGCTAATTACAAATGCAGGCCCTTCGCTGGCATGTTCAGCTTCCAGATTAAAGCAGTTCATGCCTAATTTATCATTTAACATGTCCTCCCACATTTGTAGTGCCGCATGGAATGAATAACAACTTCACTTGTTTACAGCGTTTTCAACTTAATTTCACTAATTAGTTTTGCAGTTGCAGGAATCCAAGGGGGTGGCTGCCCCTCCGGAATGCTGGGCACAGGGAACGGGCAGGGAATGGGCAAGGAACGGGCAGGGCCCTCACTATCAACACATTATCTATATCCAACTTATTTTCAATCATGTTGCAAGTGACTGGGAGACTTTTTATGGGAATGGGAAAGAAATTACGGAATAGTTTGTACTGTCCTGTGCTAAGTTTGAGATGGAAATGCTGCTGGATTTACCCTGAAACTGGACACAGTTTGGCCCCTGTTCCTTCCAGACGAACTTCCACTGCTTCAAGGATTTTGACCAGATTTTAGCAAACTGAACTTTCAATGTGTGTCTCAACACAGCGTTTATCACTTCCTGAACTCAGGCCACTCAGAATGTTCTTCCACATCTTCATAACCAGCACCTGTGTCTTGGAAAACCCTTTCCCACCCTCCACGTTCCAGAACAACATAGAACAGAGTGTGAAATCTCTACGAGGAAAACCAAAATGTGCTGGACCCAAAACGCTCTCAGTGACGACAGCAGTAGTTACTCAGACATCTAGGAAAATAAACCTACTGAAGGAAGCCAGCAATGATGAAAGACAAACTCTGCTGTCCTAACATGTGGAAAGTCTTTGACCTTTCTGCTCTCAAGACTGATATTAAAAAAATCTGCATGTTCCAAAATTACTCTGTAATTTAAAATTAATTTAAAAAAAAAAAAAAAAAAAGCTGGAACCTGTAAGATTCATCTCTGGCAACAGGAAGAGTTCTGTGTTTGAGCACTGCTGCCCCCAGAGAATCCTGGATGAGGGAAGGGATTTTGGTTCCTTGGTAATATTTGCACTGCTGCAGCCACAAAGGAGATCATTTGACAGCCTCTGCTCCAAGCAGCTCCTCCCTGTCATCCAGTTTTACCAAAGGGCTCCTTCCCAGAACTCCTGTTAATCAACAAAAATTATACACCCACAGAAAGCGCAAACCCTTCCGAGGGGCTCGGCAGCGCTTCCAAGGGCAGCACAGGCAGCCCAGGGCAGCTCACGGGGTCCGGAGAACTCTCTGGGCTCTCAAGCAAGAAAAGGAAGAGAGCTGTTCACTGCACTCTGTTTTATCTACACTGCATTCTTGCAACTGCCAAATAGTCTGTTTAAGTCAGTCTGTAACTGTGTTTAAGGCATGCAGGAGGCTGTCTCACTACTACTCAGTGTTACTCCAAGACAACATATTACGAATAATCACTGCATCCCTATAAAACACACATTGCTCAGAAGAGAACATGACAAATACTTTTTAGCTCTTTGTGAAGCACCGTAATTGCTCATGATTTGCCTTTTCATGATTATATCCTCATTCAAGACCTACTTAGTCACTGAATCCTTAAGGCTGGTGCAGCACTGACTATCAGCAGAAAGGTAGGATGAACACTTAAGGAACAGATTGTTCCAGGCTTGAAGGATTTAACACTCCTCTCCACTTACTGGTGCGTTTGCCATGACACACTATGTTTTATTACTCTCTCAATCCTGTTATTTAGTGAACTTAAGCCTTCATCACCTGCAGAAATCCCTGGCCCAGACTACACCTACTGCATCAACAGAGATGCTGCGGCAGCCGCTTCAGTTTCATTTCACCAGCCAAAGTATAAAGTCAAAGGAAGAGAGGATGTTCTGGCAGCAGTGTAAGACACTGAGGACCTCCACTGAGCACAGAATCTCTCCCAACCCGCTCAAAATCTGTTTGCTTTCACTTTAGGGTAACTTAAAGTTCCCCAAGAGTTAATGCAGCACCTTCAGGTTATTAAATGGAACACGCAGAACATTACATTATTATGCTGCACATGGCTAAGGAATTTTAGTATTCACAGGATTATGGTAATTAAGTCTTCCTTCACTTTGGGTGATGTGACACTTGCTTGACTATAATGTCACTCCACTTAAAGTCTGTGTAAACAACATTATCTTAGTCACTCTGCATTACATTTCCAACTGTGAGCAAAATTACAAGGTCAAAGTGGACAAGAATGTAGGTAATCCCAAGGAAACATCATGTAAATGACTCGCTCAAGGTTCAAGCTGGGTTTTCAAGGGTGGTAAAAGGCTTATGTACTACACTGGTATTTTAGTCCTGGTTTGCAGAAGTAATCAGTGGCAAACTGCAGTTCTGTGTGTAGGGATGTTTAGCTGCTCAGGACTCTGCAAACTTCTTTTCTAAGGATTGGGCTGCCACAGAAACGCACGCACAGAGTAAAAGAGGCTGATTTTGAACAAAAAGCTATATGGAACCAGCAGAATATTAATTAACTCTATAAGTGACAGATGCAAACAAAGAAATATATATTCCACCAGCATCATTAACATAACACAATAAAAACTCCATTAAACTGTCAGTCAGAGAGCTGGGAAAAATATTAACCTCATTGTTAAGAAGAGTTCTTTTAATTCACTTAGCTGGACTTGCTTTACCTTTGAATATCAAATAAGAAATTTCATTTTTTTTTGTGTGATGTTTTTGTGATTTCTTTGTAATTTTGATTATTGAACAGACAAACTTGCAGGCAAATTTCTTTTACCCTAACAAGCACACAGTAAACTGAGCACACAGACATGTTTCAGTAGATATTTGTCTGAAATCAACATCTGTCTAGTTGTCAACCACCCGAGATTTAGTTTCCTCTCAGACTGAACAAAAGGACTGCACAGGTGAGCAAGCTGCACTCCTCAAATTAGCAGGTACCTTCTTACAAATCTGTAAACTCTGCAAGTCTGGAAACAGCACCCCACCCCTTTCCTCTACCATAAAACTCACTAAACAGAAAAAGACCTTGTTAGCATTTCCAAAGCTGTTCAAACACTGTAAATCCATGAGCATTCAAGCCTACATAGTTGGAGATGTAACAAAATCAGGATGGGTTGGGATTTATCAGCAGGGAGGCTTTGATAAT
Organism: Regulus satrapa; assembly: GCA_013396955.1. NCBI lineage: Eukaryota > Metazoa > Chordata > Aves > Passeriformes > Regulidae > Regulus > Regulus satrapa. The sequence continues at coordinate 297,531 of VWZN01019726.1, read as the reverse complement.
TCCCGGGAATTCCACCTGCAGAGAAGTGGTACCCAGAGATGTCAATGACATTCCAGATCCCTGGAATTGTCATTTCAGCCCTTTCTATCAGGAACAGAAGCTGTGGAATCTTCATTTATGACAAAATTACACTGTTTCAAAGTCTCTCAGGTAGGAATTACACCTGCAAATTCGGTGATAAAAACAGGCCTCTGCCAAAAGGCTGCAGGAGTGAAATCTGCCCATCCAGCCCTCCCCTGGCTCCATAGGGTTGGGGCTGTCAGAAGAGCCACGAGTCTGCTCCCAGCTCACCCACCCCGTCCTGCTGCAGAACCACCAGGCTGGGCACCAACACCAAGCTCACGATGTGCTCAGTGGCTGCCACCTTCTTCCAGAGCCCAAATTACAACATAACCTGACAGAATCAACCTTTCACCTCCAGTGTAGGATCAAGCATGACATCAACGGGACGGATAAATACTAACAGCGAAACAATACACAAAGAAATCTTCTTCCCTTTAGACCACTTTCTCCTCCACATGTAAGACACAGAAATATGCCTCTTATCTTTCTTCTTTGCAGTGATAACCAGGATGCCCCACAGCATTCCATTCTGAAAACACTACCTTGAATGTTTATTTACCTGGTTGCTCCTGGAAAAAGTTACAAATGAGGCACCAGAAACAAAACTCCCTTTAGTAAATTCTTCAGCACGAAAGGCTGTGAGGGTAGGACACAGTCAGCTTCCCCATCAAACCTAAGTCCAGAGTGTAACTCAATTGTACCACTGATTATACAGCATGAATTATTTGTAGCTTTTTCACAGTTGTTTGCAGGCACGGATGTCAAACACAGCTCAAAGTTGTGATCCCAAACCCTGTGGACAGGGAACCATGCTCAGTGTGAAGGCAAAAAGGTGTTCCCCAAGGGGGATCATCTGCAGACATACAAACAGAAGAGGATGTGCAAACTCTGGGAGCAGCAGATCTGCTCTGTGCACTACAGTAACTTACTGCTATCCTTGAAAAAACACAGTAATTCAACTCCTAGATCCCTCTGCAGTAGGACATCCTCATGAGAGGAGAGTAACATCACTTAAACTGAATTTCACAGCATTCAGCCATTTTAGCCCACTTCCATAGGTGGTTAAAACAAGCAGATCTTTTCATATTTGAAATATTTCAGTATTCCCCAATCACACTTGTTATTTATCTTGCATGTCAATGATACTTGTCACATACATTATAACTTAAGTCTTACTACAGGATTTAATGGAAAAACAAACAAAAATTAAGTTCATATAATATTACTAATATAAACAGGCAAAATATCATCAAGATCAGTGGCTTGGTGTCTATTTTGGCAGGAGCTGAATTTGGCCTAATGACTTCTGGTTCTGATTTAGTGAGGGTTCCCCGTCATGTACGACTTTGTGACTTCTTCAGTATGTTTTCTTTGAAAAGTAAAGGTTTTCTGTATGAGATTGGAATTTAATTGTTTCCTTTTTAGACAAATATGCTTTTGGATGGATGCTGATGGAAAGGGCAATCAGATGTCAAAAGGGCAGCAGTACAGTGAGATTATGTGCCGAGGTCTAGGGCAGGACAGGCAAACAAGGGGGATCTCAGATCACTTGAGCAGATCCTTATAAATAAAATCTCAGATAACAGGCTTTGTTTATTCTGTAAAAATGCATATCAGCAGGTCAAATCAACTCCTGTTATGTTAACTACTTAAGTTACTTTCTTATTAACAAATATTCCTGATAGCATAACAGAACTCTCATCTGTGAGCATCTGGAATGCAAGGAGAGAAAAAGAAGAGTTTAAGTAATTAGGAAGGAGATGTCCTGCATCTAAGAAGGAATGAAGTGTTCTCTCACCATTTGAGGGGGGAATAAATAAACAAAGTGCACCAAGAGAGAGCTCGTGTGGCAGCAAGTAAACAGTCCTTAATTTACGTGCAGAATCGCCAATGCCACTCCTCATTTTTAACCATTTTCTTTCCAATTTTACTACAGCTATGTCAGCAACAGCACTCCATTTACTTTGTTTGCACACATGCTTGGTAATACCATTATGCAACACTCACCTGAGGCCATTGTCACGACAAAAATTGTATTGTAATAAATCCAAGCTCACTTTTCAATTGCCAAATGTGGCCCAGTGCTCAGTCCTGACTCGGTGCAGGAAGCTCTATGGGAGACCCATTCTCTTCTCCTGCAACGTGATTACAACCCACAACTTTAATCTTGTGAGAATATATCAGAATTCCAGCTCTCTTTACTGTTGAGTGGCCATTTGGGAAAAGCTGCCTCTTCCCAAACAGCCTGGCAATTCCTCTTGGCTTTTTTCCTGCCTTTCAGCAGGCATTCTGTACGGACTGAGACACATTTAGCAATGATCCCACACCTCACCACAGCAGCTTCCCTCAAGAATTTCACCTCAGTTATTCCCAAATATCTGTGAGGAAGGGGCAAATTTGAGCACTTAGCTGGAGAACCTCATAATCCAAGATGAGCAAAAGAAACTGCTCCCTACCCAGAGATGGATTTGTTATCCCCCATGGCAAGCACACAATACCATCTCCAAATATGTCCAAATTCCCTGTGAGGTAACTGAGTACTGCAGGAACTGCAAAATCCCAAGTATTTTGAAAACACAGGATTGATTTCCCAGTTTAAATAATACATTTTTCTAAACCAGTTTTTTAAAACATTCTCATTTAAACATTATTTCAATGTAGGTTTCAGAGGTATTTGAAGGAAAATGGGTATTTTATTCCTTGACTACTTTTTTCTGCCTTTAAGTATTAATTTTCCACCTTTTTTCCTCCTCTGAAGAGCGTCTGTTCTAAGAGAACAGAAAATGGAAAGAAAACAGAAAAACATTCAAAGTTTGGAGCGCTCCCGTTTTAAAATAAAAATAATAATTTACAAACCAACTTTCTCAGCCTGCTCTAACAATGAGCTGCAGCTCCTCTGGACTATTGCTTCCTAAATTATTCAGGGCCCACATTCTGCAAATGCATCTGTGCAAGTCCAAGTGGGAGCCAGCTCCATCTGCCTGATTCTTCTGCGTGTAGAACACTCCCAGAGGTCACCAAATGAAAGTGATGCTGAGCAGGAATCACTGCTGGACACACTGGCTTTAATGGAAAAGTTTGGTGGGTTGGAATAATGCTTTTTAATGTTTTTCATCCCATGCATTTCTGATGTAGGCCAATGCAAAACTGCCTGGTGTTAAGACTGTTAAACTCTCTTTTTCAAGACCTTCCAATTGCTGCTCTTCAAAAATATTAGAAAAATAGGATCTCTATGTGTTGATTTGAAAGACACAGGACAGTGGATTTGTGCTTGTACACCATCCTCTGAGGAACGCATAAAATACAAAATTCTGGTTTGCCTGTATGAAGACTTTCAAATGCACTTCAGGAGCAAAATATCGAGTGAATCCGCTTGGAAAGAAGGGAGTATTAACTTTAATATATATATCTCATTATGAGCAGCACCAGTGTGCTGAAAAAAATCCAAAGAAAACAGCGAGTGCAAGAAGGTCAAGAGGATTGACAGTAAACCTGTGGGGTCAGGGAACACTGGGTCAGAGATCTCAGAAGATTTAAATACTAAAATGACAGTAAATCTTGCAAGCTATTGTCCATCATGTAACATTAGAGTAATTACCAATACCTTCCAAAAGAGACAAAAATCCTGTATTCTTAAGACAATTTAATTTTTACCTTTTTCCTGAACATAAAATTATACTGAGTGAATTTAACTTAAAGATCACAAGCTGAAAGGAAGAGTTCACAGGGAGTGGAACAGCACTGTTGGCTCAAGGGAGCCAAGGAAAAATCCACATTCATTATCCAGGCTGTTAGACAAATCAATTGGGACCTGTAAGCAGACAGAGTGTGATCCTGCTGGACAAGGTGGTGTTGTGCTCCCTGGCTTTGTTTCCCAGCAGTCTGGGGGGATCTCAGACCTCCCGTTTTCCCCAGGGTGGATTTCATGGTGTGTGTGACAATGTGCACACAGGAGAGAACTGGCCACCAACCCGAGCCCAGCCTTCCCCCCTGCATGTTCCAGGACACGAAAAGGGCTGTACAGAGCTCTGTGTAACCATCCCTGAAGGTGTGACCAGCAACGGAGGGAATTCCCTGACTGTGCAGCACATCTCAACGGGCAGCTTGCTTCGATTCAGATGTAAAAACTATTAGAGTTTTTGGAAATCCAGCTGCACTCTCAACATTCTCAAGCGAATCCTGCAACTTCCAGTGTGAAAAATACTCAAAAATGTGGTTTCTTCAACAGGTGCCAGTCTCCTCCCATTCATACATGCTTGACTAAAACCAACCACAAAGAACACTTCTTTTTTGATTTTCAGCTTTTCTTTCCTCAAGAATATAAGAATTGAAAATTTTTGGACTGCAAACATTTCCAGTTCTTCAGAATTGCTGTAGTTTGCCTTTACCATGTTAGTAACAGCTTAAACATAATTCTGCTTTTTCTCAAAGGTCCTCTGGCATGTGTACATGCTGATAATTAGGAGAGCTACATTCATAATTCTGCCAGCAGTATCTGCTATGGCTACTGATAATCCCAAATTTTCTAATGTATTATTGCAAGAACAACAAAACCGATGTGAAAGGAACTTAATGCAAATAATACTCTCAAGGCCCAGCCTGTAAAAGCTTCAAAAAGCTTAATGATTTTCTCAGATGTGCTGTAACAACAAAGAATCTCATGGTTCAGTGTCAAATGTCTGCTAGAAGCCAATGTTCATCACAACTGGAATGACTTGCTCGTCATAGATTCCATCAATAATTGTTTCAGTATGTGAACGTGATCAATGCCGCTCTCATCACGTATAAATCAAGCTGGGTATTTTCTAATGGGACCTTCAGCAGTCTCATGGATCCTGCTCAACAGTAAGATTTAATCAATGCATGAGCTAGAGTGACCAGGCACCCTTCTCCAAATGGCAATTATTTACAAATTCAAAACCATAAAAACATCCTAATGTTCATGGCATAGAAAATTGAAATGATGCGACCGAACACTGAAAGAGGCAAATAAAGTAACTGCAGCACTGGATCACATCAGAGCTGCATTTGGAGCTGCCTGACTCAAACTCAGTTAACATATTTAAATTATTATAGCTGAACACTGATGTCAGTGGGCATTAGACCTAGAGTACAAAATCAACATTTATCAGAGACCAGGGAAATACCAAACCTATCCATTTCATCTCCTAGAAAAGTGACTCCGTTTCTGCAAGTTAACAGCACGGTTCGAAGCAGACTCACTTCTTTTTCTGAGTTACTGTCTGAGCAAAGCCAACCAACCCATTGAACCAACACTGCTGCTGTTCAGCTCCTTTTTTCTCAGTTTTTTTCCTTTCTACCAACTACTTAAACCATGGTTCTGGGATGAGCTGTCACAAACAGCTGCAGACTGACCTGGGTATTTTACTACAAAAACTGTTTTCTGATCTCGGTAGTGACTAAATAAAGCTAAAATACTGCAAAATTAGACAAGTATTTATTGAATAGGTTAATTTTTAAAACTAATCTTAAAAACCATCTTCAAGCTTGTTCATGCCTGTAAGGAGTTTTAAATTAAATACTGCATTTTGGCGATTCCGGAGCAGTTTTAGGCTACAATTGTGCTGCACAGCTTCCCCCACAGAATCCCAGGAACCTCTCCCTGCCTTGGCAGTGTGGAGGAACCAAACCTCTCTGAGGTCTCCTAAGCAGTTCACAACCTCTGTCCAAGGCCAAAAGACAACTTTATATGTGAACCCAACCCCTCCAGCAATGACCTGGAGCCTGTCTGAATATCTGAGAATGTTTTCAGGTGGTTTTGTATTTTCCCAGCTCGGCTCAGGGGCTGCTGGAAGGCAAGCCTGGTTTCTCTGCTCAGAAGAGAACAGCAAAAAGTGCACTGGGGTTGCTCAGTTACCTGCCCCTCAACTGACAGATACCCTTCCCTTCATAATAATTTCTGATATAAAAGAAATAAAATTATATATCGATATATAATTCAGGAGATTTTATATTTTCCTATTAAATGCCTTTCAACCTTTGCCATTTAAAGGTTATAGAAATTCATGATTTTAGCCTATCCTCAGGACTTCCTATCTTTAGTCATAAGGTCAATCAAATTCCCCTTTTCAAATGTTACGTCTTTAAAGAATATGGTAACCAGAACAAAAACAATATCCTAAGTGAGGTCAGAAGATTTCCTAACCTTTACATATATTCCTTGCATTCTTATTCCATTACTGTTGTACCCCTTCCCCTTCCTTCCTCTCTCCATGTCTCATGTGTGTTTTCAGATATTTTACTGATGTCTCCAGAGTTTACAATTATAAGCAGATCCAATCCCCCTCAGTTCTTTTGGGGCTGCTACTTTGCTGTAACAACTTGCAGAAGAATTTCCAGGCCCTCTCCTTACCCCATAAATGCTGCTGATGAAATACCAGTTTGATGGTTCAAAGCTCTCTGAAGTTTACTTTTAGAAAGGATTACACTAAAACAAACTCAATAAACTTGCGTGAGTTACATTTGCCATTACTTCTGAGTTGTATATATCAAAATCAGGTTTTCTGAAGAGACACATTTATTAAAATACAACCTGAACCACTAAAATTTGACCATTCCTTTAAAGAAATTCGATCAAGAAACCAACTCAAAAAAACCCAAACCACTATTGCTCCAAACAGTCCTCCTTATATCACTGGTGTCTAAATTACTAATCTGGTTAACATATTTTGCTGTCAGGGTTAAGATAAACCATCTGGACAATTTTGCTACAAATTCTTTCTTGGCTAAATGTAGTTTTTATTGTAATTTCCCTCATTTCCTCCTAATATAACAACAGAAGGTTGCTGTGTGGATACACTGCAGTGACCTCATAGACCTTGCCAGCAACTCCAAAACGTCTCACCACAAACTTTTTCCTGATCTCAACAGCACCATTTTCTTCTTCTTTATCTCCTTACAAAAATGTGATACTGGAACCAGCTGCTAAAAAATGCCAATTCCATGGAAGTCCTGAAACTTGTAATGAATTTTTTTCTGAGTTTATTCCTTTTAAGAAATGGCAGTTGGCTTTTCAGCCACATCAGAATAACCAGGACTCTCCCAGTTCTGCTTCTCTTACTGTACCTCTCCCAAGTCTCTTCTCTCTATTGCATCAATTCCAAAACTCTCTTATGAGCTGCAATCCAGTGACCTCACCGTGTAAATCCATGGCTTTACTGCTGTGTTTGACCAGAGAATGCAGCAAATTCACTGCACAGGGAACACCACCAGCCGTGCTGAGTCTTTGGGAATCGCTCCCTTCTCCTGGGTTTAGGGCAGCCCAGTTAACACCTACTCACACACAGGGTCATGCAAAGACAATGCAAATAGTCAGACACCTTCTCCAAAAATAAATACATCAATAAATCAAACCTTTTTCAATCTCCTGAGCTGGTTGTTTTGCTGTGATTTTGGGTTTTCACCCTTCCAAGGAAGGGAAAAAAAAGCAACCCTGCTCTTTCCATTTAAATGTTTGACTAACTAGAGATGGAAGTTCACCACTTTCTGCCCTAATTGTTAGGCAAATCAAATCTCCTCCTAAAATGCAAACTCACTCCATAATATAAAAATGAACACACAGAAGCAGAAAGGTTTACATGTCAAATGGTGATTTTCCTAAATGGCTCACACTTTTAGTTGTTTTCTTTTTTCATATCTTAGTCATGACAAAAGATCTAATGGCCATCATTACTCAGATGTTTTGTCAGCATACCATGATGAATGCACTCTTCCTGGGTGTTATTCAGAGTTACCTCACAAGATTTCTCTTCTGTGTTACATTAACAACACCCTTCATACTTAACAATTTGATCTATCACACCTTTGACTAATGTTACCCATTAGAGTTCTGTGCAAAGACTCCTTGATTCAGGGAAAGATAGTTATTAAAATTAAATATATCCTTGCCTCTTAAAAATGTATTTTCTTTAATTACTAATATACATTAAATAGGATCAATCCATTAGCACAGATATCCCATAAGCTGTCCAGGAAAGTAAGGGTAAAGAGAATGTATCATCCATTAATTATAGCCATTCCACTCGACTGTGGAGGTGCTGCTACCTCCTCTCTCCAAAATCTCCTCTGGAGAGTAAGGAAGAAAAAAAGAAGCAGGAAGGAAAGGGGGGGAGAAGCCAATACCCTGCTCAGCTCCAGGACACGGTGAGTGCTCCAGGAGCAGAGAACTCTGCAGAGCTTTGGCTCCTTCAGTCTGCCAAAGGCACCCACCAACATCCACGGCTGCGACTGCACGGGACTGACACCAGGACAGCTGCAAGGCTGAGGCCAAATAGTTCAAAATGTGAAGGACCCGAGGTGAGGGCAGAACAGCTCAGCACGGCACAGGAGCACTGGTGAAAAACACAAATCTTCACAGACCAGACCCCAGAACCCCCAACACTTCTTTTTAAAATAGTCCATTTTGGTTAAATACTTCGGCTATCAGTAGGTATTGGAACATGCTTTAGACACTCATTCAACTAATGATTGACTTTTCAAGTAAACTCCCAGCTGGCTGTGGGAAATCAATATGGATTTTTAATGGCACCTATACATCTTGCAGGATTTGACAGAACTTGCAAACAAATACAAACAATCTTCAGGAAACTGTTTTACTCAATTATAAAGTATGTAAAAAAAAGACAAATAATGACTATCTAGACATCATCATTATGCACTTCACTCACTTGGAACTATCAACAATACCAATAAATTACTTCGAATTGGTTTACAGTTTTTGTTTTGTCTCTTAGTTTTAGAGAACTTGGATGATGGATCTACAAATAAGCTGTTCATTCTAGTCCAAATGATTATGCAATGGTTTATTTATATTTCTTCACAGCAGTGTTTCTGCTCATGAGTTTTTTTCAAAGGGTCTTCAGAACTTAGTACATATTAATTGAACTGATCCTGCATAAAACTGTTTGAAAATAATACATCAAAATTTACATTGTTTAGAAAAAAAACCACCTTTTGTGCTTTGATTTAAGTATCATAAAATCTTTCCATGGAACCACTTTGAGCAATGGGTTCTTAGCTTGAGTTGAATCCCCCTTTGCAAACACCTTTAACTGCAGGTAACATTTTACACAGCAAGAAATAAAAAATAATATGAAAATATAGTGTCAACATTCCCTAGAAAACCCCTCAATATTTATTTTATATTATCTGTAATAAAGATTACAGAAGCACTGACCACCACCTTTGTTTTTGCCTGTCCTGTTCAGAGTGGTTCCATGGCAAGATTTTATGATGCTTGTATCAAAGCACAAAAGGTGGGATTTTTTTGTTTGTGGTTTTTTTTTTTTTTGTTTTTGTTTTTGTTTGTTTTTTGTTTGTTTGCACAAATTTTTTTTGTTGCACAAATACCACAAGCCAGAGCTGAGATTTGGAAAATCCAGCTCATTAAATCTGCCAAAAATGTTGGACTGTTTTTATAAACAGGTGAGGGCATCAGTCATTCAAGGCAAAGGCTAACAGGATAGACACTGTCCTGCTCTCTCATGGAGAAAGGACCACAGCAGGCAAATTCAGATCCGTTTCAGACCATCACTTAATGAGTGAAATTCCTTTGATGCCATAAATTAAACATTCCAAGCACTACTGTTATTATTAGATTACAGACAAAACTAAATATACCACATTTTTCCTTTATTTGCCTACAGCACTATCTGGTTTGCTCTACTGCAAAGTCTATATTTCAGTTCTAACAACCCAGAAATTTCTCAGGAGTCAAAATTTTGCAGGCAGAGCCCATTTTTACTGGCAGCCTTTATAGAGACCTGTGGTGAGACACAAATCCTCTCCGGCCACCATGTGAAAGCAATCAATGGCATGGGACAAAACCCTCCCATTTTAGGGGAGAATGAATCCTTTCACCTTTTTCTTTGGAACCACGATGGAAAGCCCTGCAGCAGAATGCAAGGCATCTCCAGAGGGGGTCAGTTAGGGAATGACATGACGACTGTAGCTGTAGCACAAGAAAAAAACTCTGTCTGTATTTTTATTACACGGGGACAGCCTGAAGAGGGGGAGAAAATCCACTCTCTGCCACACTCCAATGTATGTGACAAACAGGATTAATTCCCACATGTCAGCATCCATTTCAAACCCCCCTCGAAGCCAGAAGTCCATTTCCAAAAGCAGACAGCTGTCTGTAGCCACATCCCAGAGAAATCTGCCTGTCACACAGCCCCTAGCCCAGCGACCGCAAAAGCCACTTCAGAGGAAAAAAAAATCTGGGTAAAGTTTTGTCAGAAGGAAAAAGGAAAGAAAAAGCCCCAGAAAAAAAATATAGCTTATGAAACACCATTTCTTGCTTTTGGAATTTTTACCCATGTCAGATCATTACTTAGCATGAACAAAAATATTTATCCTGGGGATTGCAAACACATGAATGCATTTTATGATGACTTCCTTTTATAGGCCCGGAGGTAATTTCTGGCCCCTATTATTCCTGGTGAAGAATTTGTCATCTGTACGGGGAAAGAAGCTGGGTACAAAATGCTCAGAGATAACCCAATAAAGCCACTTGTTAATGAGGTTCAGCTCTACAGAGAGCTGCACCCCAAACCCTCTGGGGTTCCTGCCCTCCTCTCTCTGGGAAAGGGCTGCAGCTCAAACTAAGGTCTACAGGGTAAGGAGAGAGGTGTTTGTAGGAGTTCTCATTCCTAAGCTCGCCACAAAGATCCTCGAAACAAGGCAGCACTGGGCTGTCTGCACAGACCAGGGCTGAGAGGAGGAGGAGGATGAGGAGTCTCCCATGCCCGAGGGGGTGCCAGCAGTACCCAGGAGCAGATCAAGGAGCACTGACAGTATTTCAATAAAATCAAACACAGTGGTTCCTGCAATCCAGGATTTCACTGGATTTCTACCCACAGCACAGCTGCACTACCCACAAGAGCCTGCACTGCAACTCCTGGCCTGATCCTGAGCTAAACTCCCTGATCTGAGCTGGACTCCCTGACCCCGAGCTCGATCCCCTGATCCCGAGCTGAATTCCCTGATCCTGAGCTGAACTCCCTGATCTGAGCTGGACTCCCTGATCCCAAGCTGAATTCCCTGATCCTGAGCTGAACTCCCTGATCTGAGCTGGACTCCCTGATCCCGAGCTCGAGTCCCTGATCCCGAGCTCGATTCCCTGATCCCGAGCTGGATTCCCTGATCCCGAGCTGAATCCCTTGCCATGGCCTATTGGCCATTCATCTGTCTGCAGTTCATTTAGAACTAAACTTAGCACAGGAAAAGGACACTTCAAAGCAACTCTACAGAGTATTGTGAAACACTCGGAGAGGTTTAGGGCATTCAAGGAAGAATCATTCCAGACTCCTAGAGAGAAACATCACTGACCCAAACATGCTTTGTGCAGCTGTCACTGGTTCTGTCAACTGTGTGAGCTCAACAAATACAAGAAATTGTATTTATTTCCTCTGTCTGTTTCCCATTTACACGGAGTTCGACAGGAGAGAGTCAGCTCCCGAAATTAAGCAGCAGAAAACGAAGAGAAGTGAGGAGGTTTGTTTGAAAGAGAAATACCTACAGAAAGCACAGGCTTATGTAGCTTAGGGCAGACTTGTTGCAATCTAAAAAAAATACTTACAACCATGAAATCTATGATGAGAATGCTCCATATGAAAACCACCACAGGATTAAGTTCAAGAAAGGAATTTCTCATGCAAACTTTGCACTCTAATCTGAACTTTTACTGTAAGCATTCACTTTCAGTTCAGTTATATTTCAGGGGATATTTAGCCAAATACTCTGGAAAATTTGACTTGCTCTTGTCTACTTTAGGAATTAGAGGGGACCAGAGATCACAGCTGTCTGGAACAAGATTATGTTTGTAAAGTACAAAAATATTAAAGATGGGAATACTTTTTAAACAAACAAACATAAAAATCTCAAAGCAAACACAGATATCTTTCATCTTATTAAGAAAACACATGACTATTTCCTTTTTCATCTTCTACAAAAGAGTCTTACTCAATTGTATTTAAAAACCCTGACAAATTCTGACAGACTTTCTTCTTCCACACAAATTTCTAACCAATTCTGTAAGCATACACTGTGCAGCAAAGACTGTTTGGGGAATAAATTTTGCCACAGCAAAATAAAATGCACCCATTCCTGTGTAGTGAGTTCCTGAAAGAATTCCAAGATTAAAGGAACATAAAAAATGAATTACCCTTTTTCACCTCTCATGAGAGTAATCCTCCAGGTCAGCTTTGAGGTACATCTGAAACAAATGGTAAACTGTTTGGTAAACAGAGGGATTTTTCAGCAGCCCTTTTTGAAGGAATCATGGGAAAGTTTAGATCTAATCACAGCATAAAGATGAGTTCAAACTAAGGTTGGATCTTTTTTACACATCCTGTCTATGAAACACACTGCATGGAAAATCCAGGGGCTCCAAGGGACCCATTCATACCAGTGACCTACTGTCTCTGCTTTTATTTTTAGCAAGCACTTTGGTTTTTCTTAGGAAGAAACTTGTACATGCTACTTATAATATCATATCTCAAATCAGTCCCAGTAAGACAGACACTGGTGTCTCACTTGACATCACTTCAGCAAAGGGAAAGAGAGAAAACAAAGGAGGTGAAAGCAATCAAAGTTTTGATGGTTTGCAGGAGTTTGGTTTCCAGTCTGTGCCGAAGGCTCTGTGCCAGCCTGACCCCAGGCAGGCCACAGGCAGATGGAGGTCCCAAAACCTGCTGTTATCACTGAAAAACACCTCCGAATCTTCTCATCCTCACTCCCCTGATGCCCAATCCAGGCTGGAACACGCTGCTCACAAGCCAGCGAAAAGCCTCTCACTGATCTCCCGCAAACACAAGACCTGGGAATTCTCAGCACTCGAGCAGGCAGAGCTGGGACACAACCTCCCCTCCCCACACGCTGCACTCAGCTGGCATGGAAGAAACCCAGAGAAAAGTTCCCTTTTGTCATCCCCTTATTAACATGAGCGATGGGACCCGCGCAGGAGCCGCGGCGGCATCGCCGACAGGAATCATCCCACCTATGCTTGAAACAAAACCAGCCAACTCTCAGCTGCAGAAACAGCATTTGTGCTTCTCCAAAAAGGGATGGCAAGTCTTTAATTATTAAACCAATTGCATTTAGCAGATGGTCAAAGAAAAGTACTTTTAAAAAGTTGCCCAGAGGGTTATAAAAACGAACAAGCTCCAACAGCTGCCAGCTGGTGCGTGAAATCAATAATGAGAAAACGAGTCCGACTGTATCTTTGTGCTCATTGTCTGGCCCAAGCCAGCCAGGACAAGGGAGAGGGACGTCACAGCCCGGCTGAATGGATTACGTGGATCTAATTAGGGAAAGACAAACATCAGAAGCAGGACTGGAAGGAAGGAGCCCGTGCGGGAGGGACGGAGGCAGGGCCGGCCCCCAGCGCGTGGACCCCGCCAGCTCCAGGGCCCCCAGGTTCCTTCTTGGAAAGGCCAAAAAGCAGCACAAGCACCAGAGGCAACTTAGGAGAACATATGGAATGCGCCGCTGAATTTTCTGCAGTTGGTGTACAGCCTAAAATTTAATGAAAATGCGCTAAATTACCGAATTCAAATGTTACGTGGATGCTTTTCTGTATTTAATCACTATCAAGCGTGGCTAAGGATATAAATTAGGGTTTAGTCTCAGCCTCCCAAGAGCAGCAATCTGGTTATCACCGTTTTTTGTTCTCCAAACTATGCTCAGATTAGAGTTTTTTAAACTATGGGCCTCTCATCAACCTTAAAGCAATATTAAATTTCTACAATAACATGACAAGACTTCAAGCAAAAATGCAGAGGAAAAATAAACATTACTAAGAAGGTAAAAATAAAATCCATTTTAAAAAGCAATTTAATTTAATTTGAAGAATTTTAAGAAACAAAAACTTACCCTAGGGACTTGACTACCTTGTACATAAAACACAACAGATAGTTTTTCTGGCAGATTATTTACTGGTTTAATAACTTATTCCACGGCCAATATCTTCCCCTAAATTAGCAGAAACCACCAGTTCAGTTCAGCAGGCATTAGGGGTTTTGCTTGGAGAGGGCAGGAGGGGTTGTAGTGTGTTTTTTTTAACATTCACCCTGGAGAGTGATGGGTTATTTGATGAACAAGGGGGGTGGGAGAGGGAAGCAGCCCCATGCACAAGTAAACAAAACAGAACTGAGAAAACCACATTAAGTAGAATTTCAGCTGCAGGAGCAGTGTGCTCAAAAACCAGAGCCACCTCACAGTTAAAGACAGGAGCCTATCAAATCCCAGGATCTCACTGACTTGTCACTGGTTTTTCCAGTGAAGGTCCATTGATAAACAGACAGAAAAGCAGATTAGGATAGGCAGAATAAATTATTAATTGCTGCTCAAGACAGCCAAGATAACACAAAAGCATTCCAAATGTTATTTTTAGCACATAAATAGTACACTGTGTTTTAACTTACATCAGCTGTTTTCTTTATCAGATTTTTATCTGAAGATGGGAACAGCACACGTCCCTTCAGCTCCAATCAGCTGCTACACTTGGTAGGATTTTATCTTGGGGAGAAAACAGAGCTCAGAGCTGGAACTCCATCAGCTGGTTTTGTAGTTACTCTGGACAGGACATACTGAAAACTTTTCTTGTGCACACAAAGCCCCTGGTCCCTGGTATTAATGCATGGAAGTGACACTTCCTGGGGACATCCGGACACGGACCACACAATTAGCACTGCTTTATGCACTGGAATCTGCTTTTTTGCAAATAAAAATCTGTCTTTATTTCCATTCCCCTGACAGCCACAAGCCAGCCACGCCGTGTGCAGGGTGCCAGTGCTGCTCTGCATGCAGCGAGCAAATGTGATGCACAATCAAATCCACTCTGACACGTATGTGATGGAAAGTAGAGAGATGGCTTCTCGGATGTGCCCGGAGCTGGATTTTCATTGCCATCACGGTTTGCTTCTGTTTTTCCAAAAAAAAACCCCAGGATGTGTAAACAAGGTTTATTTTCAGAAGCTCAATTTACTTTCTGTTATCACATAAATTCTGTATCAATAAAGTGCCACCATCGTTTTTCTTTTCTGCTGCTCAGCAAGACTTACTTTCAATCACACAATATATGAAATGTAGATTGCTAGCAGTGAGCATTAATTTTGTCTATTCATTTATTTAGGAATCCTGAAGCAGACTCCTGAAACATTGCTTACAGCAGAACTGTAAACTAAAAGGCACTGGAATAATAAAGATAAGGCTGTCCCATTTAGAAAGGGAAATTTCTACATTCTTGGGTAAACAGAGAGCTCTCATAAATCGAGCAATGCCTTTTAGTGCTGTCAGTGTGACTTGAGTCTAGATGGCCCATTGTGTTCCCTAAGAAACTTACTTAAAATATTTACTGTAGAATTGTTTTAAGCGAGAATGATGAATAAATTTAACTCTTTTTAACAAAATATTTTGTTAAAAGTATGCTTTTCATGAAGTTCCTTTTAATATCTGAATAAACACATCACTTGTAAGAATCATGGCTTCCAGGCTCTATATTTGCACAGAGTGTGCACAGAGATTGCAATGACACACAGATGTGAGTCTTGTTTCTAACCTGAAACTCTGAATTTTACAGCAACGGCTTTATTTTCATCAAATTATGCAACCTCTAAGTCCCCATCCTCTTCTAATGACAGTTACACAATGTCTTGCCTTTGATGAGCCCAACTACGTGCAAATGTTCCATTATCTACAGCATTTTACCAATCACTATTATGCTGCTTCTTAACCTACAATAAACACTTCTATAAATATATTCTTTTTGAACAGGTAACTCCTACCCAAGCTGCTAGTTTTGCTGAAAAAAAACCCCACATTCAATTAATCCTAAAGCATGTGCATGAATTCTGACCTGGTCATCTTCTACTCTCCTGGTTTTACTGCTGAAAAATAATCACTTTTGTGTTTGTGAAAAAAAAAAAATAAAAATCTGCATTTGGATAAAGGAACTTTCAACTTTGATGCCACAAATCCCGTTTAGCACAGCTGAATAAAGGTATTCAAAAGTCATTGACCATTTAGATTCTACAGCATAAAATGCTGCTTCCAAAGTAAATGAAAATGAGGTTTTAAATTATTATTTTTAAATTATTATTTAAATCTTACTAGAATACAAAAATCCTTAGTGGAAATACCAGTAAGGGTTAGTTATGGGACAATGTGTTACAATTGTCACAGGGTGATGGTAAAAAGACACTGATGGTTATTTTTTTAAATCATATTACAGAAACATACACAGAAATGAATTTATATATTAGTAACTTGCTCTGATATGAACAAAACAACTCTTCTGCACTGCAATTATAAAAATACAAACAGCCTGGCATGAGCACAATGACCTGGATCACCTTCAGTCCAAACAGCAGCCACCCTCTGCGTCATTTCTCAAAGATAAATGCAGGCAATTACAGAAATACACGGTGAGCACCAGCCAAAATTCAGACAAAAAACAGCACAAAATACAGCTAAAAATCAGGAATGCTCTATCAAAAAACCTGAAACTTTTCAAAAGCTACAATTGTGAAATAGCTATCCTGGAAGTGCTGCCATTTACAAAATTCAGGGATGATCTGCACCTAAATCAGCACATTTAAGTGCAGTTAAAGAGCCTGAACAGCCTTAACCTTTTGCCCACCTGAAGGGCTCAGATCTAAGGACCCTCAGGACACTGTAGGCAATCGTGCATTTGGCAGACACAATGAATTTTAGGATATAAAAGTATAAAATAAACTTTAGAAACTTTATTATTCTCTGCCACAAACAGAGCAAGTACTGGAGCCCATCGTGGCACACCCAAAACCTTGCCTTTATCTTTCCAACTTGGCCAAATCTCTTCGAGTTCAAAAAAGCTCAGGAGGTGGGAAACTGAGATTGGTTTTTGAAAAGCACCTGCTGTTGGATTAATTCTTTACACAGTCAAGACTGAACAATGTCACATCAATACTGTCTCTGGTTTCAATGAGAGTAGATGGTTTTTCTTTGGAAAATCCAAGGCTCTCTGGGCAATTTCTGACTCAATTCTGCATCAACAAGCAAAAATCAAAGTCAAAACTTGCAACTCTGATTCTCTAAGTTCCATTTGAAAAAAAACCAGCTCACTAGCACTGATGGTTGTTTTTTAAAGATTACATTTCTTCCAATCAGTGGATTTCCAAAAGGTATTACTGCATGGGAGAAGCTGCAGAGCTAGGATAATGTTATTTTGTTCTTCAGGAAGGTATTTCAAAGAAGGCAGGAGGGAAAACCAGGAAGACCAAGAAGAGTAACAAAAATACTGGTAACAATCAGCCCTGTGTTACTGATCCCCCTTGGATACTGCCATGCAGGAGCCAGGAACAGCTACCCCAGGTTTGGGTTTTACCATCAGTGGTTTACTCTGTAACTCCAAACCTTTCTACAACCCAGGGCTCCTGCAGCTCTCAGGAGAGGCCATTTACCTGAGGTTCCACACAAGACCTCTTAAACTGACTTTCATGTATTACTAGTTCATAACATTGCAGTCCTTGGCTTGCTTTTCATGGTTTTTCTATCACAAGCTCTACTGAGAAGTGGCTTCTTGGGCTGTCCATGTAAAGTCATGAATCCCAGAGCAGAGAATGCAGGTCCACGCCCCCTGAGGAATCAGTACACTTGGAAATCCACCCGCAATTCCACCTGAAGGCTCCTACAGCTCACAGGGAGGATCTGTTGTCCTTGCTGAGGCACAGAGATCTCCACTACCTCTTTTTCCTATCCAGCTATTCCAAACTTTGGGGTATCTCCTTCAGACAGATTCTCTACACGTGTATTTCCATTATTTCCATTTGTTTACAGTTTAATAATTTCTAAGTTGATAATTTGTTGACCAGAATCCAACATGTAAATGTATGGAGCTGCTTCCATTAATGAGATCAGGAATCTTTAATAACAGTGACTCATTAGGGAGAACAACAGACAGAAAGACCGAAGTAATTCCTCTAATATGGCACAGACCACCATCTCCCTTTTCTCTCACCTTCTTCAAAAATACAGGTAAAACATCAGCCTGCCCCTGTATTTATAATGCTTCAATTCCCAGTCAAACGATACAAAAAATAAAGCAAATATCTGTCTTTGTCTCGGACTGTTTTTAAAACTGGACACCGATGACACTTGATTCCCCTGATAAAATTTTGTCTACCCAAAATATTCTTGCCTGCAATGAGAATTGTTGGTCCTGAGGGCTAAATCAAATGGAGTAGGAGTTTCAGGGAGCAATCCAGACTACTGCAATTATAAAAAACCACTTGTGGACTTCCAGCTGCATCTCACTTTCTGATTTATCGTAAGCTCTATTACAAGGTAATTCGCTCGGTAAAACTGGAAACCTTTCACCCTGCTACTACCAGAACTCTAAGAATACACACTTAAACAATAAGTGTGATACTAATCCTGGCTACTCCTACAGAGGAGAGCTGCTTCCTCTGTACTTCCAGATCCATTAAACGGAGGAGAGGCAGCCAAGAATCCCTCTGAACCCACGGATCTCCCATGTAGCACCGAGCTATAAATATTTTCCACGCTCGGGGTTCAAGCAGCAGCAGCCCATAACAAAAAGCTGCATTCCCAACTGCATCCTAATGGGATCTCCCCAACTCCAGCTCTGCTGCTGGGCTATCAGCACATGAAAGTCCCGGAACAAGAACTGAAACAAGGGGATGGGTTCCCATTGTCCTTGAAACCTGCCTCCTCCTCCGGCCCCTTTGTGAGCAGGGCGCTCACACAGCCTCCATCCATCCACGCCTGCATTCACAGCTCACCAACACTCATATGCAGCAAGGTCAGAAATTTTTTTTTTAACATTCTTTGATTAATGCTGAGAGCTGCAGCATGTTTAGACAGGGTCATGACCCCAGGCATCCATTTAATCAAATTTCTCTGCTGCTTGTCCCAGTGGAGCCATCGCAACAAGAAACTCTCTCAATGAAAAAAAAAAAAAAAAAAAAAAGGAAAAAAAAAAAAAAAAAGGGAAAAAGAAAAAGAAAAGGGGAAAAAAATGCACACTTCACATCTCACATTGTTTACATGCTGTTAAGTAATTATTTCACTCTTCGACCCCCACTGGCCATCAACAGACAAGTCACCTCCTTGGAGATTCTGAAAAGCTTATTCAGCTGTATATAATTCATTTTGTCTCTTTCCTTCATTGTGAAGCTAACTGCTTAGCTTAAAGACTTCTTTGTGAATACTTAAGTACATGGTGTCCATGCTAATGATCTCACTAATTATAAGCGTATTTATCATATACAAAGTGTTCCCAGCTCTTCTTTCCCAAAGCCATCCTACTCCAGCTCCACCATCCAGCAGTTTCTCACCACATATTTACCCAAGCACTCACATGTGCACGCTGCATTTCCCTGAAATTCTGTCATTACCTGAGCCCACCGAGCAAGTTGCTCAATATTTGCTCAGGAGTTTTCAATAACACTCTGATCTTTTATGCAGCTCTTCTCCAGGGCAAAGTGCAGAAATGAGCCAGGCAGGTAATAAAGAATTACAGTTTGCCTTTATCTAATAGCTCCATCAGTCAGAGTAATAGAGTTGGATAAAATGGTAACCTATTCACCCCGCTCTTCTTAATTGCTACCCTACGATGCAAAAAGTAGGGGCAAGGAAAAAGTTTATTTCTAATTGCAGTTCAGAAATTAGAGGTGAATGACTTGAAAGCATCTAAAAAAACCCTCCTCTCCAAACTCAAATGGAAACTGACTGGAGACAGCATTACAACCACAAAAACAGATGTCTGGGGGAAAAAGGCAAGGGGGGGAGCAGTGTGGATTTGGGGAAACAAAAGGATTCACTTAACATTCTGGTTTCTTTTCTTTTGGAGCGCCTTCTTCCTTCCAGAAAGAAAAATATTCACATTAGCTGGCAGAGTTATGACAAAGACAGGAACATGATGTGCAGGGCATCCTGCTGAGGAGTTCTGCACCCTCGGGGTACTCCAAGGACCAGATTTTCACACTCTCGCCAAAACTTGTCCACTAAATAAAGGGCTACCTTTATAAAGGACCAGACGGGACAGGGAGAAAGAAGGCAGCAAACTGAAGGGGGATCCTGGAGGATTAGGATCAGCTGGAAAGACACTGAAGTAACAAGGATAAAATCAGGCACAAGTAAACCACTGGCTATGCAATAACAACTGAAATTCTACCTCATCCAAAGCTGACTCCTGCACACAGCACTTGACAGAAGCAGCCGGTTTTTGAGAGGAAAACAAAAATAAATCCCAGCAGATCCAACACACTTCTTTACTTGCAAAACTTTGCTGAAACTTCTGTGTACACTTTGTCAATATGACTGCATTGTTTCATGTCTTTTGAACCTAAATTGCCTTTCAAGAGAAAGACCTTTCACATTTAACTTTTGTGGGAACAGGAAATTGCCACTGACACAGAGTGAATTTAGGAATACGGGATAATTAAAAATATAAAAAAAAAAAGAAACCTTTCCCCTTAATCTCAAAAATTACCCATTGCTACAGAGAAACATTCTCAACTGCATTAATTATTTGATATTCATCACTATCTCCAGAGAATAACTGACATGCACATGAACAGTAAAATAATTGCACTGAGCAAACTCTACCTGAATTGCTGAAATATATGACTCATGCAGATTATTAAATTAATTAAATATTAGTTGTGACTTTTTTTTTCTTATTCTGTAGTTTGTTGTGCTAAATATTATGGAATTTATCAGCTGGAATAGGACCCACAACTCATGTAACTATTCAACATTCAATTCTTTCAGGTTTTGACATTATCTAATTCCAAAAATAGCTTTTGATATTTAAAAAAAAAAGAGGAAGAACCTAAAATTTTGTGTCAAGAGCAGAATTTGTTTCCACACAGGCTACACATGCATTGCACAGCTTCTCTGTTAGCACTTCTTGCCCAAGAGCAGCGTTGGTGTAACACAGATGTGATAATGATGATATTACAACCCCGTTCTCAACTGCTTTTACAGAGACAGCAATAATAAAGTCAGGATTATGCAGTCCTACAAATTATTAATGATCTAAACTGAAGTTTTTCACATCTGGTATCTGCTTCCACCTTAAGTTTGTGATGAAAACATAGAAAAGCAGGTTGCCACTCCTTTATTAATAAAATACCAATCTTTTATTGCAAAACTTTAGCATCTGCACGAAAGTATGGGCTGGATTCCTCAAGGAAACTCATTCTTTAGTCATGAAAATATGTCACAACTCCTCGTCGCAAAAAGATTCTTTAAACTTTTGTGCAAATCTGATGTTAATAAATGTTCACTGTGAAGTACCTACATTATCAGTATTTTCTCTGTGAAAGAAAACTCTCTGCATTTTGTTAAGTTACAGAATTTTAAATAAAATTTTTTAAAAACCCAACCCAAAGTACAGAATACAAATTCTTTCTGGAGGGAGTCCTGTAGAAAAACCAGCCTGGAGTACAGGAGCAGCCAGTGCCAGCATCATCCCTTCCTTCCACAGAGGTCCAAAGGAGCTCAAATCATAGGGAAAAAAACGTATTTAGGATTTCTCTCGGGATAACTGTGCCTCACTGTGACTATACCCTAACTTTTATTTATGGTTCCCTAATAGAACTGATGATGCTGTGTTGGGGAAGAAATCAAACCTGGAAAAGAAGCAGAAGCAAGAAGGGAAGCTGGAATTGAATTAACTTGAATTAATCAAAGGATAGGCCATAAAAACTGGTGGCGTTTTCACACTCAGCTGGAAAACTAAAATAAAACAAGGGAAGAATCTAGGCATAAAGGTTCCACAGAGCTCAATCCACATAGAAAAGCAGAATCTGGAACTTAGAACACTTTGGATGGAATACCGCACATCGGGACAGGGCTCTGGGCAGTATTTGGGAGGAGATGAGAGACCTTAACCTACACATCCCTGCCAGCTCCTTCTGCAGCCAAGGAAACACAGCAAAAGCCCAGAGAGCCCAGGGTGAGCCTGAACCCTTCCCCAGAGCAAGGAGGGAAGCAGGAGAACAGGAGCACCTGTCCCCACAGCACAGGTAGGGACGCTGATTCATTTTAAGATGACAGAACTGTCAGAACCAAGGCAGAAAAAGCTGCATGAGCACCAGAAGGAAACTGACTGTTGATAGACAAATGGGTGAAACTCTGTGCTGACCCCGAATTTTGTACCTGGTGAAGGTTTATGTAAATGAAATGCATGGGTGAACAGTGGAATGGAAGACTTCTGATTTCCATCAGGGTCATGGCAATTCCGCAACAAAGCAGGAGCAGTGATGATATCTGGAGCCCACCCTCTTCACTTGGTCCTGTCTACACAAAATTCACCTCCCTCTAGGGCAAAGCTGTAAAGAAAATTTGAAGAAAAAATCACCATGAAATTCCCTATCTACAGAGGAAAAGGAACAGTCTTTGTCTGTTGGACAGTTTAAAGAGTTTCTGTCTGCTTCTAATTAATTCTAATTTTATCCATTATCGTATCTGACAACAGACATTATGTTTTCTTAAGGGATATGGCTGAAAAATAAATTCTAACCTTTAACTGCAGTTGAGTGCGAAAATCTTCAATTTCACTATTTATGTTTTTAATCTTTAAATGTAAAAAAACAACTGATGCCTCCAAGACTCATTTCCAGCAGTTACTGTAACTGCCCAGGCTTTCAGAAATTTCAGGAGCTACCGCATGCCCAGACTGAATTGGGAAAATTTAATACCGTGTAAGATATGCAGATAAAATATGAATTCCAGCCATGTAACAAAAATGCCGTTGACAACATGTATATTATGCAATTATGACTGTCATTTTATTACTGTTATTAATTTATTAGTATAATTGCAATTTTTTTCAATGTCATAATGTGATAATAAAGGACTTGTCATTACTACGTTAACCTCGGAACATCTCTGACCTCAGGGGAGGTAGCTGTACGCTTTCAGTCCAAAATGAGCTGTCAGTTACCACAACGAGATTTTGATGACTACATTATCTTGTAATTAAATGTCTCAACAAACTTCTCCTTTTGATTGACAGGTAGTTAAGACTATCTTTGACCACAGGGCAGTTTCTTTATTTTTCAAGAATAATTTTTCAGCAGTGAGGAAGAAAGACAAGAGTTTAAAAATTAAAGTGTTTTGAACTATATAATAATCTATATTTGGTACTTATAAGAGACACTAAAAATTCCACCAAATTGCATTATCCTCTGCCCAAGCTATGGCATTTCAGTGACAACTTTGATTGATTAAAGGAATTTATGCCTTTTCTTTATTGGCATTTAGGTCTTTAAAGAAATAAATTGTTTAGAGTTTACATTTTCTCCCCTTTCACACTCATTTTAAGACAGTAAAAATTCTTTGAGTCAATACTGAAACCTACGAGGAGATCCCATCAGTAAGAATGTTTTAAGACATACTCACAAAGGTTGATTCCTGATGATTTGGACCATCTAGAAGACCCTCAGAACTCCGTTCATAATGGGTTTAAAAGAACAAGCGATATAAATTACCCTCTATCAGGTCAGTCATCCTGTCTCAAACGGGATTTTCTGCCACAGCAGATCCCCAGTGGAACTGAGGCTGGAGGAGCACGAGTGCCAAAAACATCTCAAAAAAGCTGCCAAGATGAGAAGTGAGACATGACACAGAGCACATCCCTGGTGCCTTTTCTGAAGGAGGGAGGCTGGATCCATCCTCAGCTGACAATGGAAGGATGTGCCCGTGCCAAGAGAGGAGCATGCCTGGCCACCAGTGCCAGCCAGAGCTTGCCCTCCCTGAGCTGGGCATCCACACTGGTCCTGCTCTGCCCTGGAGCCTTCGCTGGAGCCCAGGAGGACAAAGGAAGCAAAGTGAGGACTGGAGGTGCCCAGATCAATTTCTCCTCCCCAACCTAAGGTCAGCATCAACAAGGGATCAACGACATCCTTCCCAAACAAATTCTGACATCAAACACATCCTACATCAAATACAATCTCAACAAAACCTGAGGTCCTTTGAAATGCAGAAAACCGCACCAACGGTGAATTCTGATGGTAATAAAATCAAGCAAGGGCTTTCCACAGCAACATAAAGGTCACACAGGTTTGGTACACCTGAGGCACGTCTTCAACACAGCCGGGAGTGACAAAATTCCTTTCCCATTTGTGCTGCAATTAATATCAAATTATTTCCCGGGACACGGCAGCAATTACTCGCTTGTCACTGTCACTTAAACTGCCAGGCCTGTGGTTTAACCTTTCAGGAAGAATCCAGTGAGTCACAAGTTGACACAACAACACACGGTCACAAGCACAAGGAGAAGGCTGCCCTTATCTGCTGATGCACTCTCTGGTTTTGGTATTTCTCCATTTCCCCCAGAGGTGCACTGTTGAAATCCAAACCTTATCAAAGGCTTTACGTTACCCATGTTCGGTTTTTTTCACTGAATTCATGCTCTGCAATGTTCTCTAAGAGTTCTCAGCTCTAAGAGTCACGTACATGGATGGGGAACCAGCTCTCATTCGAAGAAAAAGAAAAAAGCAGAAGGCTGGAAAAGCAAATAAAATCTTAATTTTTACGAAATTTATGCATTTTTTTTAAAACCGTGTTAATTTATTTGCTGATACTCAATTTTTTTCACCTTCCTTTCTGTCACATTTCCTCATTTTTGCAACACATCTTCCTGCAGACTGTTGGACCCCAAGAGCTTTATTCAGATACTGAGGGCATTTAATAAACAGCACCACAAAAAGTTGGGATGAAAATCTGAAATTACAAAAATGTTGCCCAGCATGTTAAAGTCATTTATGTGAAATAAACTGCTGAGGTTTAATAATGTGCATGTAATTTCTCTGAACTGTTCAAGATAATGACAACAGCTACACTTTCGCTGTATTTTGGGATGATTTCAAACTACTATCAGGACAACTGGATTTCCTGAAATGTATTTCATACTTTTAAATGTATATTTCAAGTGATTTACTTTACAAATACCTGCTCTTGCAGAGGATATTAAACAGCTATGTTTGCACAAGGGAAGCTGCTACTTACCAAACATGGTAGCTGCAAATTTTTTTTGCTATTAATTAACAGCTCCAGTCAAAATCAGGCACCAAACAAGTCAAGGGAGTGCACAGTACTACAGAAATTATATTGCTTAATGTTTTCCCTAGTTTTGGCCACAAAAGTTAGTTGACTCTGTCTATACTTTGTCATACATGTACACTGCTGATAAACAGATCAGCTTTTTCATTTGTAGAAAGAAACAACGAAGTTTGCTATCAAACTTCTATGAAAAAGTTCCAAATATAAAGGGGTTTTCTGTGTATTAAAAATTGTGAGCTATACACAGACACAACATAAATACAGCTATATATAAAAACCAGAATTATTTATTCTAGACGAGCTACAGGTCAAAAACCTTCACCTGAACCTCGTGATACAGGATATATCAAATGAGCAGACAAACCTGTGTGGACAGTGCAAACTTCAGAAGACTGTAAAAAAATCTTCTGAAAGGTAATGTTTTAATTTCCATTTTATGTAAGAATCCCTCACTATACACACATTCTACAGATCGAACTGAAACTAAAAAAACTGACAATATCTAGGATAATGTGCCTTAAATGACACACTAAAACGATATTTTTAGGAGTATTTGGTTTTGCAAAGGCATTTTTATGCAATGCTAAATGAAGGTCTAATTTGAAGCCCCAAAACTTGCAGAGGAGGCTGCAGTGGATGCTTATTTGGAAGGCTAAGATGTAAAACACAGAGCTAGAACACAAGGTTCTTTATCCTGCCCCCCCAGCCGGTGCTCTGGAGCTGAGCTCTGCAGTCCATATTCTCTGGAACGCTGCAGGAATATCTGCACAGCAAATATCCCAGCACGTCTCCCCTGCCCTCCTGAGCAGGCTGGAAGTGCTCTCCAAGAGGATTACTCCCAGCCTGCAGAATTTTTGGGGAAGGATTCAGCACTGCATACAGCAAGGCATGGTTGTGTAGAGTCCTGAGAGGAGCAGCGTGCCAGGGAAATTAAATTCCTTCGGAATTCTGCACCCTCACTGCTGCCTCCAGCGCCTGCTACCAACTGGCTCAAAGTTAGAGAAAATTCTTTCATCACAACCCTGTTCCAACGGAGGGGCGTGCCAGGGGCAGGATTTCCACAGAGAAAAGAGTGGGAGTTCTGCTCCCCACAGCTCTGACACACCCAATTCAGACACTTGGGCTTTTACACATTTCCACCAGGCTGGGAACAGCGTTTCCTCCAGACTGTGCCAGTCAACAGGCACAGCACCATGAGCTGCCTCTGTCTAGAATATGTTTCCTTCATTTAGGAAAGTGCAGTAATTCATCAGTGATTTAACCTATAGACATTTGAAGGTTGGAGAGCACCTCAGAGGGGCTGTTGACCTTCAGCAACTGAAAGAATTGAAGCTCCAGCCTCAGTCAATATATATTTATCTTTCTGTTGGGACTATTACAACTGTTCAAGTAATGCTGACCTTGAAACTTCTGCACACGATGCACCAGAATAATGATCCCTGAAGGAAGAGTATAAAAATACCTAAATAGGATATCTAAATCCAAAATGCACATAAAGATAAAAGGAAGCATTTCAAAATGTGAAGTCGCTTAAGATGTGGTAATATTATTGAGGCTCCTATTAATTATAATTTGAATAACATTGCTAAATACCATAATTACACATTTCTAAATATTTTAATGATAGGATATAATTTATGTCAAAGACCTTGTTTGTTTCATTGTGAAATCTTTGCCTATTTGTAATTAATTTAATGTCTGACTGACAGCCTCATAAATTGAAATCATCTCCATCTTCAACCTGCTCTGCAGAACAGCAAGAGCACAAAGTCTCAACCCTGGGCCTTAGGCTTTTGCAACTTTGCTGCAGACAGAAAATTACAAGAAATAAAATGGTTGGTTTCATGTGATGTCCCTCAAGTTACTTGTTCCCTCACATTTAATGCAGAACTTTCTCTCTAATTTGAGATTCAAACAGCAGCCAGGACCAATTACATTACATTAATCAGAAATATTATGGTACTACAGGTACCATAAAAAGAACTCTCCAGGGGCCTCTCTTCTTCCAATACCTAATACTCAACAGAGGCAGTTGGAAAGCCTTTTCAAGCAAATTTTTGGAGATTTCTCTGAAAAAAACAAACTCTCTCTGGAGGTGGCTGGAGTAAAGATCAGAATCATCAGAAGGAGGCTTTGAGCACAGAATATACTGACATTGTTTCTCTTCCATCCTTAAAACCATCATACTCCATATGTTAAATTTTATTGTAAAATCCCCAAAAGAAAGCCACACCCAAAGTTGGCTGTTTGACTTCTCTTCAGGACATTCCAAAACCAACACAAAAATCCTTTCTGCTCCAACTGCAGCTACACACTGCCCATCAACGACCCCACCTGAGCTATTTACAGGCTTTAATTGAGAGAATTACCATTTAAGGACTCAGAGTCAGGGCTCTCTGCTAGATTTCACATCCCTCATCACTCAGACCTCTCCTTTCTGCAGAGGCCAGGGCATTACCACAGCGCTGATCAGCGGCATCAGAGACACCAGCGCACAAGAACGCCCAAAAACACTGGCCCCAAGGAATAGTTTGTTTTCTTCCTCCCTCTGGATTGCTCCTCTCACTTCAGAAGACCCAATCACTACTTGAAGAAAACCATCTCGCTTGCACACTTTCTTAACAAAGAGTAACTTATTTTCAAGTGCAAATGCGACCTGAGTCAGCTACCAAATGCATAAAATAAACATGTCCACATCTTACAAATTCTTTTCCAACCTCACCACAGATTTCATAACTGTCAGCTTTCTGGCTGTCTGGAATTTTCTATTTTCTAAAAGCCTGAATCAACAGGATCAGCATTCTGCTTTCTAACTGACCTGAAAAGCTCTTGCTGGAGAGGGAGAAGGAAACTCGTGCTCCAACTCCTCCAATTCAGAACCTGGGGTATTTTTTAAATATGCTCCCACCACTTGCAGCTGCCAGGAACCAAAGTGGGTTAAAAAAGGGTTGTAAAATAGCAGTAGAGTCTTTTTGTAGCTATATCCAACTCGTGAAAAATATTTTCGGTTGAGGTAAAGCATGCAGCACAAGCAGTGAGCTGTTCTGTAAATGAAGATCACACATCAAACCCCATTTGAAGACAGAGGGAGCATGGACACAGACACCATTACAGAGAGCATCTAATGGCAATTCAACAAGAGCTTTTCGGTTCATTGCATTTTATTTGGGCTCAGGAGAGCCTGTACTCTTTTTCTGGTACTCAGGAGAGCCTGTATT
The DNA here is from genome assembly GCA_013396955.1 of Regulus satrapa. Taxonomy (NCBI): domain Eukaryota; kingdom Metazoa; phylum Chordata; class Aves; order Passeriformes; family Regulidae; genus Regulus; species Regulus satrapa. Next base: position 269,155 of record VWZN01019726.1, on the reverse strand, counting down.
TTCCATTGTATTATCCCAGATACTGATGTGTCTCAGATTTATTTATGCATTTCCCATTGGGATAACAGGAGTATGCATGAAAATCTGATCCCTCATGCAGGCATTGCTTTTCCTACTGCAACCAATAAAAGGCCACCTTAAAAGAGGAGAAAAAGCTAAAAACTGCACCTCTACAACGCAGTTCAACGTGGTACATGGAGCTTTATCTCATCCATATACTGCATAATAAAATTTACAGTTATATTAACTCCCTTCCATGATGTCCACTGGATTAAGGCTGCAGCAGAAGTGTTTTTTTAAATAATGAAATCTGCTGGCTTTGGAAAAATGAAGTTCAGCTGGGGATGCAAGAACTTCCATCTCTTGGTACCCAGTTCAGTATCAAACCCGTCAGTGCGTGAGGCTCCTGCCTGAGCCCTGCTCGGTAAAATGAACTCCCAGAGCTTTGGACACCCTCTGCCCAACAGCACAGCCATGAATTCTGCCTCCAGGAGAGCACTCAGCTCTGAAACCCAGAGAAAAGGCCATGCAGAAAGCGCTGCAGAGGAGGATAATCCTCCTGGAGAGCCTGAGAGCCCTGCTCCCTGGCACAGAATCCCTGCTGGACTGCCCGCAGGATGCCAGGGCTGGAGCACAGGGACACCAGAGCTGGCAGGGACACCAAAACTGACAGGGACACCAAAACTGGCAGGGACACCAAAACTGACAGGGACACCAAAACTGGCAGGGTCACCAAAACTGACAGGGACACCAAAACTGACAGGGACATCAGAGCTGACAGGGACACCAAAACTGGCAGGGACACCAAAACTGACATGGACATCAGAGCTGGCAGGGACATCAGAGCTGACAGGGACACCCAAACTGGCATGGTGTGCCCAGCTGCCCCCAAAGCCCCCCAGGAGCAGCAGAGCCAACCTAAGCTGCTGCAGGCAGGCTCTGAGCAGAAACCAATACCAAAGCAGGTGTGTCACCACGAAGGACAGAGGAAACCTCTTGGTCAGGTTAGGAATCACTGCTGCCCAGACCATACAGAGAATTCCTGGGTATCTGTCTTCTCTGAAGAGACAAATATAATATCTTTATGCCACCTCAAAAATATCAAATTAACCTCCTCTAAATCGCCCAGCAGTCTCAAAATATCAGAGTTGATTAAGCCAGGACAGAAATACTTTTTTTTTTTTCCAAGTGTGGTCCAGTTATTGTCTATTTTACACATAAGGAAGGTCTCTTAAAAACTGTGAACAACCCCTTTCTTTCATTTAGCCTGCAGAATATCTCCACTTTGCCCCGTACTGTTTTAGCTCGGGGAGTAGCAGAAGATAATTAAGTTTAATGGGTACTGTTACTTAATTGTTCAAAATTCAAGGTCTCTGGCACATCAGGAGCCAAGACAAAAACCTGCTGACTGAAAAAAACAAGTACATAAACAAGTACAAGTACATAAATTTGTTGCAACTGCATTTCCTCTATTACATATTATATTAAAACCTGATGCAAAATGTTGACTCGGAATAGCTAAATATAACCAAGATTCCTTATATTCAGCATGACATATTTTAATAGTATTCACAGAATACCCCTAGCCTTGTGTTAATTTAATAAATTTATTCTCCCTATATATTTTAAGGCAGTGGTACAGCAAACTGGGTAAGTGTGGTAGGAATTACACCACTTTAATTTCTCAAGGATAACAATTAAAACTCTGCCAACCTCTGTACTATGTTACACTAAATTTATGAACAAAGGTGACGCTGAAGATTAATCAGCACACACAGGCCTGTCAAGCTCCTCTACCTCACAACGTGAATTTATTATGCTAAAACGGCTACAACACGTGAAATTTACTGGCTCAGACACAGAATTTTCCTGACTCAGCAAGCCTCCACCAGCATTCAGAGATGTTCCTTTAACCCAACAACGAAGCAGGACAGAACCTGAGCCAGCACAGACCCCGTTAGGATTTACACCACAGGAATTACTTCCAGGATGGCTGCTAAGGGGTTTGTGAGCTCTGCTGGGGTCTAGCAGTGAGGATGGATGGAGCTGGTCCCTCTCAGACTATCCCCATCCCTGGGCTGGTAACCAAGGCCAGCCCTCCCTCCCTCTCTTCCAGGCTGTACAGGACACACCTGGAGTCAGCTCTCCTGCAGCACAAGTTCAACACTCACGGTTTCCCTCAACACACTACCTGCAACTCAGAAATCCATGGAAGAGCAGCTTCATTAAAAAAAGGATCAAGCAGTTATGTAACCACTGTATGGAAAGGATCTTATTGCCCAGATTGGGCATTTGCCCAATTACTAAGAGTTTTACTTTCCAACCTCAATATTATGTTACTGAAGCTAATTTTTTTTTTAATTGGGGAAGATGGAATATTATCTCTGTTGAACTTCAAGTCGCTTTGGAAACATAATGTTTTAAACAAACTTCCAACCAACACTGCACAGATGGCACAAAGCCTCTCCACCTTTATTACAACAAATAAAAATGATGTACAGTATACTGAGGAGTTGTTCAGCACAGAAATCCCAGGCATCACCTTCACTGCACCGTGCTGAAAGGTGCCTGGAACTCCATACGAGGTTTACTCAGAAGCAACAACCCAGAAGATACAACATCTCAAAGTTGTTATGCAAAGTTAATGGTGAGGATGTAAACTAACCAAACCAATAATGAGCTGTAAACTCCCACGTGAAACAGAAAAACCTTTTTTTTCTTTAAAAGAAATTATTTTCTTACCATATCCCCAGCAATGTACAACAACAGCAGGAAATTTCTAACAAATCTCCTCTGGTTATTGGTGAAAACAATGACCAGAAGATACATTAATACTGTACCAAACTCTAGGGAATCCCAATTTTTGAAGTAGAAACCAGCTCTGCATCTCCCCAATCAATTTTCATAGCTGTTTCAATTACAAAATACTTTGAAAATAGCCAAAACAGGGTGAAAAGTCATGGTGAACAGACACAAGTCTGCTTCTTGAATACACAAAAGAAAAACACAAACAAACTTTGGTAACAGAAGAACAGCAACGTTTGTACTGCAAGAAAGAAAACCAGAAAGGTTTCACTGGTCACTCTTGGTTTTTATTGTATCTGAACTGCAAAAAGCTTAGACAAGTATTTCTTTCAGCTGATTCCCTACATCTCAGTCATTTCTTGAAAATATTAGCAAAGCACTAAGGCTGACAACACCAAGAATGATTTGGCTGGAGGTGGCTCTCCAGGATGAGAGAAGGCTTTACCTCCTGTTTTGGTCTTCTGTCCCTGCTTTTTTGTTTTGACCTTGTTTTGGTTTTAAATTGCCTCCTTTATTCAATGGGGAAAAAAAACCCTGCAACATGTAGAACATTAACACACATGGCCTTTCTCTCTTGCTTAAACGCTACAAATACAGCAGCAGTGGGCAAACCTGCTCTCAGAACAGAACCTTTTCCTTCTTTCCTCCACCTGATGAACAAGAAAAAAGCACATTACGAGGAAAGAGCAAGAAAATGAAAAGATGTGGGGATGTTAAAAGTGCAGCTTCACATCCTCTGACTCACAGAGAAGTTTCAAGTCGGTGATTACCTTAATTCAGAAATGGGAACAGCAGCTGGTGAGCTACCAGGAAAGTTTTCCCCAGTCCTTCTGATCTTTTTATAAACAAAGGACCCAAGCAGAACCCTTTGATCCTGCCTGATGTAAAAAACAGGGACGAAATGGATGGAAACACTGCAATGTGTCTGTCCCTGGAGCTCCCGGGTTCAGGACAGTCTCTGCTCCCAGGAAAGGGGCAACAGGACTTGGGGAAATGGCCCCAAAGTTGTGCCAGGGGAAGAAGCTCAGGTTGGGTATTAGGGAGAAATTCTCCACTGGAAGAGAGGCCATGCATTGGAACAGACTGCCCCAGGCTATTGCTGGCGTCACCATCCCTGAAGCGTCCAAGAAACGTGGACGTGGCACTTCACAGCACGCCAAAGGTTGGACCGGATGATCTTGGACCTCCAGCATTAAAGATTCCACGTCTACACAAAGAAGTTCTCAATGGAAACAGCAGCGAAGTGGCTTTGCTGATGTCCCTGAAAACTGCTGCTGCCTCCTGGGCTCTCTGGGCAGGGAGAGCAACTCCACTGCCACAGGGAGTGATTTCTGCTGAACAGGGCCAACAAGTCCCCAGACCGAGCCTGTAAGGCTTTCCTGGTTTATAAACAAATACAGAAAATACGATTTCTAGACAGAACAGTCCTTGTAGGCTCCTCATGCCTTCTGTTTTCTGATATGAAACTGATACAGATTAACCTCTTTCGGTCCTGACCGCTCCATTTTTCATATACTCTAAGTAGGACAATATTCCAATATGCTTCCCTCTCAAATTGTTTTTGAAGATATTTCACAAGTGAGATAAGGTTCTTCTTAAAAACCCTGGCTGTTTAGGTGTTAAACACAAGTAGTAAATCCACTCTGTCAAATTGCCCTATTTATAATATTTAATCTTCCTTCTGTAATCAGGAGAGCTGAAGTACACATTCAGAGTTGCTTTCCTTTGACACAGTTCTCTTATTACTGTCTCTTTTCCTCACATAATGTCCCACAGCAGCTGTGCCATTATGATGATGCTTTCTCTTCTCTCTTTTTCTTTTTTTAAACAGCCTCTCTAGCACAAATAATTAAAACATGTATTTACCTTCCACCGCTTGGCTGAGACTAAGTGCACATTTTGCAGGGAGGGGGGCAGTTGTTTGTTTCTTTTTATTTTATTTCTGAGCAGTGACATATTGATGTTTCGGATAATAAATCATTCCAATTTGTTCATCCCTGCCAACAATGGTTTTAATCTTCATTTACGACTTGCAAAGTCCGTTTTGTTGGAAGCGTTTGATAAAATACTCAATTACCATTTTTTTTTTGCACTGCAGTTCAACTGCTGTGCTGATAAAGGCTCTAGCTCAGAAGATAAACTGCAAATAATTCCTGAAGAACAAATGTCAGAGGCAGTTTACAATGAATGGGTTTTTTTTTTTGAGCAGATTATTCTCCCACCAAAGTGACAGGGCAGCTCAATATTTATTTTGTTGAGAATGTCATTTAAATATTGTTTGACACCTGCTCCCTGCAGTCAGCTACTCAGCATAGAGCACTTTCAAGGGGTTTGGAGTGAGGTTCCAGATCTACTAATATATTTCAGGGACTTGATTTAAGAAGTAGCAATGGCAGCTTCGAGACACGCTTGGCAATTCTTCCCAGGTAAACAAAGGAAAGCACCACCAGAACACATGTGCTGCACACACCTGTGTGCTCAGGGCCCCAGGAAAACCACAGAGCAAATGTGAGAGCAAAGGGGGAGCATACAGAAGAGGCTGAAGTTTTCAACTCATCCCTGTGCAGATTCCATGACATAAATATTTTTAAAAAAAATTTCTATGATTTTTCATCCTTTCATATCTAGGAGAGAACGTGCCCCAAGAGTTCTGTGGGATCTTCCTTCCCCTGTGGGTACTCTGCAGCTAGCTGTGGTCCCTGCTGCTCCTTGCCCTGCTCCAGCGTGGGATCCCTCCACGGCAAACACTCCTCCCTGAACTTGCCCCCAGCACTCCTTCCTCCAGGGCTGCAGGAACTCCTCACCAGCTGCTCCAGCACAAATTCCTTCCCCAGGGGTGCAGAATCCCTGCAGGACTCTGTTCCAGGGTCCTTCCCATGGGCTCGCAGCTCCCACAGGGCTGCAGGGACACGGCTGCCCCACCACCAAAACCTGGCCACCTCCAGCAGCTGCAGCCAGCTCACCCTGCTGCAATTCCTCCCAGCAAAGCAGGATTTCCCCCTCTCCCAGCCGGGGAGTTCTCCCAGTGATAGAGTAATGACCACCATCAGTCCACAGCACACATCTCCAAAGGATCACCCATACAATATTTTCACCTAATCCGTGGCTCCTCCAGTCCTTTAAAAATCAGAGCATTCTTCCAAAAATGCTTTCCTGAAATGCACACAAAGTGTACGTGTGACAATGTGTGAAGCTGCCGGGAGGGTGGCACAGCACAGCCAGGGATGTACCCACAACATTCCCTGAGCAAAGGTCCCTCCCTGTCTTTCCAAAAATCAAGTAGCCATGAGTCATTTATTTTAATGAATTAAAGGTGTAATTAGTGTAATTACGTCTTTTGTTTCTGTTTCTTAATCTGTTTTCAATTACCCTGCTCTTTTTGCTTCAGTTATGTGTTGGTTGGGGTATTTTTGTGCTAACTCTGTCTGGAGGGATTCAGAGAACACACTGAAGGTGGAGCCTTCCCCTTTCCTCACAGAAGACTCAGAATAAGAGGCAGGCAGGTTCACACACAAGTACTGCAAAGGAACAGGAACGCAGCAAAATCAGAAATACACTTTAATTCACACTGTCTGAACTGTACTGAGTCCTTTGAAAGGCCATAATCTGCTAAATTAGGTCAAAGATCTATCTGCACTTCGGAGACCTTTATACTCACAACTGGCAGGAAGGAAAATCGTACTAAACCAAAAATATGCTTTGAGTTAGTACATTCATCATACCAAATACATGTGCATGAGCTGTAGTTATAACCCTAACTGTATTTATAAAATACTTCCTCTAACTACTTTTATAGCCACCTATGTGTAATAGGCATATATAAATCAGGGCATGTATCTTCTCAAGTTATCATCTCACCCATGAATACTTTGCTCTTCTCTTCAATAAAACAAAATTAAAACATATGGGAAAAAGAAAATAGAGAAAAGAGGTTTTATGGATAAACTAATAATTGTTAAGCTCCATTTAAAACCTGTAACAAATGAGAGAGAACTGCAAATGACGTGACCAGAAGTGGCAGTGATGTAGACTTCTGGAATACAACAACCAGCATACACCTCCATGAAGCACACATGCACATTAAGTCTAGAAAACAGTGGCATGACACATGCAGCACCAGAATGGGAAGGTGGTGACGAACGTGGCCTCCAGGGTTAAGAGAACTGGGCACAGAGCACAATCTAATGATAATGTGAGTTATTACAGAGACAAGATGGAGTATCCAATTCCCCAGCGTGTATGTGCATGTGTACACATGTACATCTGTAAATACATGCTTTACAAACCTATTACTGCTTCTCACCAGCCTCTCAAAAAGTATTGAGATTAATGAATAATTGGGTTTCCAAATCTCTCATTGTTCCTCTTTGCTGCTGTGGCTCAATACAGACATCATTACTTCTCCACCAGTGTAGTGATTCTGTTCGTCATGCCTGAAACAACTACAGCACGGAGATTAAATACAATCTATATCCACATAAATCATTGAATAAATGAATCATGAAATTAATATGTAAATTGTGTGTTTAACCTCTATTTATACAGCACTGTCTGTCACCATGTAGTAAATCTAAAACTAATTGCAAATTCACAACTCTGCAAAAAGAACACCATGGTAAAAGCTTGACATATTTATTAACTAAATGTTGAACTACATTGAGTAAGTAATTAACAGTCATGCCAGAACAGGGAGAGGAAATTATATTTAAGCACAGATGTCACCTGTATGAAATGGCTAAAACTATTTTAGATTAGATTTTGATATTAATCAAAGAATACTCCCATTTAATTTTTGACAGACAAATCTGTTTCCATTTATTCATGATTCCATTAAACACTCCGTTTTTAAACCTGAATGTCATGTCCACTCTCAGTCTGGTATGTTCTTTTTAATATGTCTTTTAAAGAAAAAGTGAAGAAGAAAACAGTAAGGTTAAATGGTAATAAAATCTTCCTACAACATAGACAAAACTCCCTCAAAGGACCAGAAAAATTACTTTGTATTAGGTTAAATTCTGCTATTTATTTCTTTGATACATAAAGAACCAAGCACAAGCCTTAAGGTACCGTATCCAAATTAATTTCTATTTCCAGGGCTTTCTGATGAACAAAAGGCAACTCCCATTGGATGATCACAGAATGTCCCCAGCTGCATCCACCAACAGAGATCCCTTCCCTAGGTCTGATTTCGTTCTAGAACTGCCATGTATTTAGGACATGTAATATCAAAACACATGTTATATGAAAGCACCTGCACAAACATGTTTGTAGCTTCCCAACAGTCACTCAGGGACAGAACAAGAGGGAGAGGAGATGTTCCCCCTTTGGGCAGCCAAGACTGATCCCACAGCACCAGGTAAGTGATGCTCTGCTGCCAAAACACAAACTTCACTGTGCACTTACTAATATTAACCCTTTTCTCTTAAAACCCTCAGCTGCTGAAACTGAAGAAATATAGTAAAAATCAACAGAAAATAAAAGAAATTTTATCCGTCCGGGAAATCAGGCTGGCCATATGTCACGTTCTCCCTTCTTTGCTTTTTTAACCTTCAACAGATCAGTGCAGGTACCTACGTGTGCAATTCCCAAGCAGGGTGCGAGCAGGAGGCAGGTTCAGAACCGGGGAAAAAATTAATCCTTGCTGAATATTAGAACAGCAAAGTGAAATCGATTATATAATAAATATGTACTTTAAAACACAGCAACTGGCCCACTGGGCAAACCTCCTTTCTTAACAGGCACTATAAATTTGAAAAATATCCCGAATAAATTCCAGTGGATTCAAATGGAAAATGAACCCTGCTAGGGAAGCAAGTGTCTGATTCCAGCAAAAAGGGTGAGATCCTGAAACACCCAAGACTGATGAGAAAACCTACACAGAATTTTATGCACTTGTTTCCAGGCTTTTAGCAAAGATAAACTCAGGAAAAAAACAGATAAATTTTACTTCACAAGGAATTTATAGACTTAAGCTGTCCTCTCATGGCAAATTCATCCTGCCCAGAGCATTGCTCACACTGTGCCTGAGGAGGAGCACTGGGATCCCCAGCTCACAGCCTGCACAGCAGAGCCTAAGAGAGCAGGGGATTTCTCCAAGGTCACCGCAAGAATCATTTCCAGGGCCAGCAGTGAGACCCGAGCTCCTCAACTCCTGCTTCTGGCTACTAGAGCATGGTGCCTTGGAGCGTATTACAGCAAACTGCTCCTCGGGTCATCAATCTCGGCTCCAGAAGCACTCTAAATCACTCGAGGATTATGACATTTTTATGGGAGGACAACACTTCATTACAGACCTGAGAACTTGGGAGGAAGAGCAGGAAAAACTCCCAAAGCTGCTGAGAAAATTCTCAGAGGCTACACTGGAAAATAATTTTCTATAGAGACAAAACATGGAAACTGCTGTTTACTACTTGCTATTTCTTATTCATTTCTCCATCTTTTTTCTACAATTTTTAGCAGTTTCAGGGACACAGAGAAGAGAAATAACAGCCTGTGCCCCATGTCCTACGGCTAAAAGGAACAGTGGCCATTACACAGATAGCTTAGAAGCAGAGTCTGAACAAGCTATGGGATTTTTCCTGAATGATAAATAAATTGCTGCAATCATGTACAAAATTCCAAAGCTTTAAAATAAATTAAATAAAATAGTAATTTCTTTCCACAGTAGATCATTTCACTGCATGGAACAGAATACAAAGAGGTGCAGGAAAACACTACAGCCCAGTCACCAAATTGCAAATCATTCTTACAGTGTATTTTGACAATTTACTGAGGAAAAAACTGCACAAATCATTTCAAAATCCACTACAAAATACAAAATACTATTTCAGTGTAATTATTCCTTGAACATCTTTTTAAAAAAATCAAGAGAGAACGGTTACTTCTTGAATCAAGAGCGTTACTCTCTCCATGGGCTATTCTCCCATGTTTAAGTGTTTGAACTAAACTGCCAAATAAATAAATACAGGAAATTAAGCAATAATAAATTGATATATTGTAATGAATCTCTCCAAAAGCTGTCTGGACAGGGTTCTGGGCACCCTGCTTGAGCCGGAGTTTGGATAGGATGAACTCCAGAAGTCCTTTCCAACCATCATGCCTCCTGTGATTCTTTTTTCCATTCCCTGTCATTCAACTCATCTGCTGGGTGCCTTTAACCAAACTTTTTCAGTTTCTCTCCATAAACTCCGAGTGCCTGGATCCCTTTGAAATAAGGCCTGTTTCTCTGCTGAACAGGGCCTCCCCTCCTGGCCTGATTTGAATGAAATTGTCCTTTCTTTCACTATAACCTGAATGCTGCTTCCTCTCTTGTGCAGGTAGAAAGGGGAAGGAAATATAAACAACAAACACTTTGGTGTCCATAAAGCTCAGCTTGTTCTCATCTTCTAATGAGAAAAAAGAGAAAAATTTCCCCCTCTCCTGCAAAAACTACCTCGCAAACCAAAGTTTACTGCAGACCATGAGGCTCAGTGTGGAAGCAGCAAGACTGTGTATGTGCAACAAATAACTCAACATCCCACTGGGCACAGGAGGGATTCAAATGGTTACTCGTAAGAAACTCAGAACAGACAGATTAGACAAAGAAAAAGGCAAGCTACAATGTAAAGTAAGTATGTATAACAACAAATACAAACAAGGAACCATCTAGGGAGGAACAAATGAGATGGTTACAAGAATCTGAGATCTCTGGTGAGACGAACAGTAGTTGTTAAAAGAGACTGATGCAGAAGAGACGGAGGGCAGACAACTTTTTAAACAGTGGAGGAAAAAATAAAAACAATACATGTCTGCAAACAGTCAGCAAATGCAGTTAAGGGGAAGGTACAAGCACTTGAGCAGAGCCTTCCTGGAGGAGCAGCCCCTCTGCTCCAGCTGCACTGACAGAAGCAGGCAGAGCACACCGAGCCACATCTACCTGCAGGGAACAGCAACTACCCAGGCAGGAGCGGAGCTCTTGCAAAGACTCGAGGACTGTTGCCTTCAGGACAGGCAGGGCCCTTCCTGGAGCTGCTGTGAAGATCTGAGTTCTAAAAGGAACCAGAGCTTCCCCTCACTTGTCTACACCATTCCTTCTTGGTGTCTTTTAAGAGTCTCTTAGAAGGAGGGACAGGAAGAGCTGGAGAAAACCTCACAGATCATCAGGTCCAGCCTGTGTCTGACCCCTTCCTTGTCCCCAGCCCAGAGCATCACATCCAGTCCTTCCCTGGACACCTCCAGGGCTGGGGACTCTATGAGCTGCCACCACCTTGGCCCTCCCTTCCCACAGAGACACTGAGAGCAGCCCCATTGCTGCAGCACCCAGACTAAAGGCACTGCTGAGGGGAGGGAGCAGGGGCCATAAAGCAGCTTCTTTCTGCCCCGCAAAGGGCCAGGATTGCCACTGTGCTGGTTTCCAAACCCCTAACGGTTCTGGTATTGTTCCCAGGAGAGATTTACGTTAAAAAGATAACTTTCCTCACTTTTGCTTTTCATTCCTGTCCCTCTCCCTGCCCGACATTTCATTCCGGGAGGGAGAAGGAGCTGCTCATTTCCGCGGCAGCCCGGCGCAATCTCAGATTTATGAGGTGCAAGGAGCCCATCACGGTGATGGAGCAATCTTTCCAGCAGACATCTCTCCATTACTGGAGCTGATGCCTCCCTGCCCCGGTGCCACTGCTGGACGGATCTGTCAGCCCCAACAGGGGGGCTCGGGGCCTGCCAGCCCCCTCACCCATCTGTCATCTTTATCTCTGCAGCTCCTCTTCAACTCTTCACGTGCAGCTCCACCGCTTCTCTTTTTTTTTTCTTTTTTTTTTAAAAAACAAAACGTTTGCGTGAAAAGGCGCATTTCCAACTCCGCGTCTTATGTGACTTTATTTTCCGCCTTATTTTATGATGAAGTTATTTTAGTTTTATGAAAAGAAATAATGGGTAAAGATGAAGGCTTCATTCCACTGTGCTGACAACATACTGGTGGAGAAATGGTGCAGTTAATAATGTAAACTTGATGTATGTAAGCACAGCTGGTTTGGGAACATCTTTTCAGTAGCACTAATTTATACTTTGCCTTTATTTTCTGTTTTGGTTTATGATTTTGATTAGCCACTAGAATGAGCTCTCTTAATTGCTTTCTGCTAAACTGCTTAAAAGCAAAAAAAAAAAAAAACCCCAAAAAAACCAACAAAAAAAACCCCACCCCACCCCTAGAAATTGAAACCATGCAACCTGTTTGATTTTATTAGACTTCTACTATGTTGTTATATTCAAAAATCAAAACCCAATATTAAAGGACATCAGACACCCTCTGGGCTCTGAAGGAGCAACAAAAAGGGAGGGGAAATCCTGAATCCTCGGCACCATTTACTCATTAGCAATTTTAAATCCTGTATCACACAAACTTCTTCCTGTGATCTACTTTGGTTTTCGCATCTCAATTCAAAGTTCGATGCCGAAAATACGTATTATTACCAGTATTAAACAGCTAGTCCTTTCATTTCCTGTCTCCCAGCACTCCCTAAATTCATTATGCATTTACGTATCAAAAAAGGCAAACATAGTGCAGGGAGGAAAAGAAAACAGCAGAAGAGAGTGGGAGATGCCTTAGAGAGTCATACACTAATACACAGCCTCTTTGCATTCCTGAACAGAAACTCAACTCATTTAATATTTACTTCTTCTGACAAAACTGCTTTAAAACTGTTTTCTATGACTACTTTTATTTTAAATTTAAATCTCAAACTGCTGAGAAAGGCTTTCAGAATTTTTGTATTTTATCAAAAATACAGGAACTGAAAAAGGCCACATTCAAGAGGCTCTTGTTAAATTAATAAAACTTCTGAAGGAAGTACTGAATAGAGTACTGAGGCTATTGCAATTGAAACAGCAATTGCAGAATTAGAAACATATAATTAAGCTAAAACGAAGGTTTCCACCCTCAAAGATTTATTTTTTTTCATTCAAATAAACTTGCAACACTGAAAACAGGCTTTTTATCTTTTCAAAGCTCTCTTCTCAACACTTTTCACCCTAGATCCCAAACTGGATACCCCAAAATCATCACGAACTGTTCTTTTCCTCAACAAAAGGGATTCATGGCAACATATGCCATACTTCCAAGGTTCTTTTCCATGAACAAAACATCACAAATATTCCCAAAAACGAAACCTGGAAATATCTTGACTCCTTATATACCTCAAGGTTATATTCTGAAGGTTGGTTTGCAACACACCAGGTAAGAAAAGGCCAGAGCACTTCATGGGAAATGCTCAGCAACTGGAAAATTCACAGCACCATCACTCCAAACTCCCATTGCCTGGGCAGAACAGCTTTTGTGAATCTGCCCTTTGTTGAAATTCAGTGGAAAAACTCTTCCAACCTCAGCATGGAGAAGGAAGTTAATCACCTGATTTAAAGGTGGGCTGCTCTTTATATTATCTCTGAAGTAAAGTGACACTTGTCAGGCTTTTACAGTGACACTGCCATGATCAATGCTGCAGTCACAGGTGTTAATGCTTCATATACCTTTAAAAGCGAATGTAATAACCCAGAAAGATCAATATCATTAGTTTCTTATTCCATGTAAAATTACTGTGAGTCTCCTACATTTTTACAGAATTCATCAGTGGCATTAACCACATCCCAAAAATGTTAATGTCAAACAGCACATCCCTTGCTTGGGAACTATCAGACTCCTGCAAAATGTGCAGATTGATGGCAAAAACACATCAGAAAATTATTCTGGAAAAACTGTTCTGCAAAATTCCACACCAAAAGAGTGAGAGCAGAGACCAATCTCTCACCTCAAAGCTGCTGGTTATGAGCAGACAACAGCCATACCAGAGACAACGTGAGCAGCTTCAGGGCAGCAGGGACAGCATCCCAGGCTGCTTCTGAACAAAGAACAATTGTACAAGGATCCAAAATATATGGGGGGAAAAAGGAGACAGAGGGGGAGGTCCTAATCCCTGCACCTTTGTCCTCCAAGCATTTCACTCACTCAAAATCAAAGTGCCAGTAGCAGGGTACCACACCACAGGCTGGTACCACTGACTGGGGTGTGCACGTGGTAAACCTGCAGAGAGCTTTTATCCACTTTAATTCCTTTTTTTAGAAGCACCCAAGTATGAAATGGCTCCAGTCTTCCACCGCGAGCTGCTCAGAACATCAGCCACAGCAATAAAAACTGGAAGACAACAATCTGGCTCAATGGGTCAAATATCCTTCACTTTGGAAAAATCAGGCTGGAAACCCAAGAAACCCAACTCATAACCTGCTGTTGTGACTTTCAGGACCCTTCAGTATTTGTCACAGCTTCCCAGAGCCATAGTTAATTAAGTCTCTTAAACATAAACTCTACTACTTCCTTCTTCCCATAGCCAACTCATAGAGTACTTCTCACATGTGTTGTGGGAAAAGGACCTTTTCATAAAGAAAAAGTCAAATCTTTTTTAAAGGTCGTGAAAAAAAAGACATTTTAATATAGCAATCTATTTCGCAGCCAACTCCACTAACTTCTGCAAGAAAAACATTTAGTCAGTATTAAAAAGCAGAAAGCACCTTACATTTTGATTAATTTGATACTCCTGTATTATGCATAAAGCCACTCATTCATTTTGCCCTGCAAAACTATTCTTATCCAAGAACAGATACGATCAGAGTGAAGCAGTGAAAAATTTTATTAAAGTAAACACAATCCCAGTGGAACATGCTCGTTATGGAAATACACCGGCAGCCGCTAAAAAATGGGCCATTTCATATGGATGTAATAAATATTTTCAGACACCTATCTACTGTTCTTTCAAAGTTTTAAATGCATAACTATTACGAAGCTTTTCCTGGTGTCTGCCTAAGCAGATGTCAGTCACCTACCACACACTTCAGACATTTAAAAAGCATTCCAACAGGAAAGAAGAACATGGTCAAAAGGCAGGGAGCTCGTGTGCAGGCTTCTTCCCAACCGACCACAGAACCCATCCCTTGTGATGGAGTCACATTCTGATCCTCCCTATGGAGGGCAAAGAAACACCTTTCACACTGACTTATTAAAAAAAGGAAACAACTACAAACAAAGCCACGTGCAGCACTAAGTGCTCTGCAACAATAGATGGGCAATGCCAAACAGCAATTTCACAGCAAGCCACAGGGCTGGAGCTGATCCATCTCCTAAACCTGATGGATGAACTTCCTTAACGCATGATAAAAATATGAGCTCTGCTTTCTACCAGAAGCTGCTCAGCAGCTTGACGGCTGGGAAATGCTCAGCTTACAAGTCTCCTGCTCAGACACCCCAAATTCCTCTTTCGATGAAGTCCTGAGGCTTGTACCTGCTACTGATGGAACTGGACAGGTCATCCTCGAGCAGTCTTTGCCTCTAAGTGAGCAGCTCAAACCACTTAAACAGCAACTGAGGGACATCGAGGGGAACAACTTCAGCTCTCCTCTGACCGCCTGTTCCACATCTGCTCTACCTCTGTGGGCCCCAAGCTGGACTCCAGAGTTTGATCTCCCTTCAGCAAAGCGCATGGCAATGGGTTTGGGTCTGGCTGCCTCTCCACCAGCAGCAGGAACGTTGTGTCACTTTGGAGGTGAGAAATCCCTGCCTGGTGCCACCCATCAGGGCAGAGTCCTATGGTCCCACCACCCAGCGCTGGTGGCAGATCTGGACAGCAAGCCCCAGGAGCACAGCCCCACAAAGGAACCAGCCACCAACACGGGAGCTGGGACATGTGTCCCCCACACACCTGTGCCCCCCTCGCGGGAGGAAAAGGCCTCGATTTTCAGTGCAAGAGGAAAAACGGGGGCAATGACAGGGACGCTGAGGGACAGCGCCAGGCTCAGCCCTGAAACTACTCATGAAGATTCAACTACAAAAGCCTGGAGCAGCCACTGTTCACTAAAAGCCTGAAAACTGACATTCCCAGACTCTGGGCTTTGCTCAGCTGAATGACAATAAAACCACAAATGTTTATATTTTTGTTGTTGTTGCTGCTGTTTGGAAAGTAACAAAGTTCTGTACTCTTCACCTCCTAAAAAACATTTTACTTTTTATTAACTCATAATATTCTAACTTATCTTCAACTTCAGTTTATATTCCTATACCGAAGTTTTACAACAACAAAAAAAAAGAAAACTAAACAAAAACCATTAGACTTTTAACATGACATGAACTAAACATGAGCAAACATCCACTCTCTTATTCTGAGCCCAAGGCCTAGGCATGTTAACTTTACATTACTTTGTATTAAGTATCTTTTGGGGTTCTAAACATGCTTATAGTAGTGCACACTCGTATGTATGCCCACACACACAGTCAAAAATCATCTCATGTTTTCATGAGACTTTCTGACCCTTCTTTACCACTGTTTTTGCAAATACTGCCTTTGTGAAAAATGTATAAGAGTAATGAAATTCCTGGCTGAGGCTTTAATCTCAAGTCACTTCTATAACAGGGGGTGGATCAGAGAGTATAATTTGCTGTTATCGCACTGCTCATCTCCTGTGTTGACAATAGAAATCCTCCTGTTAGTTTTTCTTAGACAAACGTGACCCCAACCTGATATGACACTTTATTTTTTCAGCTGTGTAACAACAGTCTTAAACCAGGTGCTTTCTAAGCTGCATTATCCCATTTTTGGGAACCTTCTTCGTTGCTATCAGTAAGGTAACACATTAAAAAAAAACAGGTTTTTGCCTATATTTGTAGGCTTTTAAATTAAATACAGCACACCAACTTCTTGACATTTTCACATCTTGCCATTAACAAAAATATTTGACTACTTCATGTTTTTTGCATTCTTAATTGAAATTAAGTATGGACTGGCAGGCTTTTAAGGAAATACCAGTAACATTCCAGGATAAACTGAAAGCATTAATGAGTTTAAAACATTTGTTTTCCTTCTTAAAATAACTGATCATTAGTTTTTTTCTGGAGGTTTTTGGTAGGGAATATCTGTATTCTGTTGTTTTTATGTCTGCATATTCATCAGTCTAAAACTATTTTAGACCCCAGCCTCTTTGGTATTGTGTTTTAGTACTTGCTGGCACTAGAATTTTGCACCATAGCCCTCGATTTATAGCCCTCATTTAGCCATCATGCTATTCAAACCCCTGACTTTAAATATCCGCCACACAGATATGAGTAACAAAAAGAGACAGAGTATAGCTATTGTGCCTTCAAAGAAAAGCAATAAACCATTCTGCTTGCTCTCCTTCATGTTCTTTAATTCATTTCATTTCATTTTAACTACCCAGAACAATTTCACCAGCCATTAGCCTGGAATGAAACCTTACAAAGGCTGATTGTTGTTATAAAGATGGGTCCCAGCACTCCCTCCCCCTCCTTTTCATAAGTTTTAGGACAAATAGGCTACTTCATAGCCACAGCTTTGTTTTTTTTAAAAAAAGAGAATTCTTGCGAAGCAAAGGACAGACAAACTGCTTCACATCCACATAAAAAGACTCCAGAACAACATGCACAGTGAGCTGGGCTGGCTCGGAGCCCTGGGCCCGGACCTTGAGAGGGAAGGGACAACAAAGGACGGAGGGATGGGGATGCTGGGCACGAGGTGCACCAGGGCCCACCCCACAAACAGCGATGCTCTGCCCCCAAACCTCTGGCAAACAGCACGGGGAAGCACCAAAACGCTCAACTCCACTACAGCCAGCTCTAAACGTGGTTAAAAAAAATTAAAATAAATCTAAAAAAAAAAAAATAAATTAAAGCACCAATTATACGAGCACGTTTTTGTATGTTGCAGAAATAAACCTTCATGAGTGTCATTTCTGACAGCCTACGCCAAGAAAAAAGCTGCACATTTTTGTCTCACTACATCCGTGTTTGGAAAACAATCTTAACAAGAAGAAAAAAAAAATAAAGACACATTCTATTTTTTTCAATTTGTAAAGAGCTGCACACCTTACATTTAGCATCTTCACGGAAAGCTGTGAACAAACATATTCATTCTGAAATAGTGCTCAACTGTTGTATTCTGCTTTTTTTTCTATCAAGCTGGTAGCATTTCCCCAGCCCTGGACAGTCTCTCTGCTCAACATGAAGGCCCTGAGCCCGTAACAGCTCTGCCCCAATTTAGAACGTATGTATATGTAGCAACATCCCCACAAAACGTTCACAACCCTGTCCAATTCCGATGTATTTTTGATCCTTCCCAACAAACAGATCAGAGAGATCTTTTCCAACAAAGTGTCAACAAACTGTCTGTGCAGACAACTCCCTCCTCAGTTTGTGTATTATGTGGTTTGTATTATTTTTATTCCTCGTTAAGTGTCACACTTGTCAAAAGAGTGAACGCCACTTTTCCATAGTAACACGGTTTTGTGATGGAAGTTGTGAAACCTTCAAGACTTACAGATATTTCCACAAATATCCAGGATCTGCTCAAACATTAACACCGTGAGCTCGGAAAGCAAAGGAATGGATTTCTGTGTTTTCTTTTCCAGCAAGGTATCAAAACTGCTCCTGAAATTTGAACCTTTTTCCCTCTCCCAAGAAAAGACAAAGACTAATCAATTAGTATTTCTTTCATTACACAACAAGAAAAAAATTACTCAAAAGTAATTCAAAGGAATTATAGAAGCCAAAAATTACTTTTTATGTAGTGACAAAAAACTTGGAACATGAGATTATGTTGAGTGTGAGAGTGTCTATAAACAGAGCTGCTTTATCCCATCTGAGCTGTTATTGGTGATGCCAATAATCGGAGTTGGAAGATGAACTCGGCAAAGCTGCATGTTTTACTACTCACTTCCAAATTATGTAAATGAACACCATGTTACACTATACCTTGTTGGAGGTATGCTTGCTAAAATAAATCCTAATACAATTATAACTCATTTTCACCTGACAAATTTTTAGAAATCTATAAATGCAAACTTCACAAGGAGAAATGCCAGAGCAGAATGGCAAACACACAGGCACCCAGCCCCTTCTAGAACGTTCATTTAGGTCCCCTCAACATTAAGGTACTGCCACCAAGGCACGGCTTTTCTTTCTGTTTTAAACACAGAGACACTGAAAGCAGTAAGTGATCTCACACAGCTCCTAAAAACATCAATTATCAATACAAACACCAAAAAAAGACACCAGCTGCAGGTCTGCACCTCTGTGGAAGGTACAGGGCTCCCTAATTTCTAAAAACAGAGGTGCCATGCAAGGAGAACTTGAGCAGGACTTCAAGTCAAGAAAATGCCTTCAACAGAAACAAGAAAGGAGCTGCAGCCTGAGTGCAGAATGTTTCTAATTTCATTAACTGTGCAAACAAAAACATTTGGGAATTTCTACAAAACAACTACCTGCAGAGCAATAAAGCAGGACATCGGGTACTGCTGGAAAGCAAGCAGCATTCCTGCTCCCTTTTCCAATTACCACTCTCAGGAATCACCCAAAACCTTAACAGACACAGAAGAGATGAGTTTTCCTGAATGAGTGAAACTCCACAGACATGAGCCATACTCGCTGTGCTCCACACAGCTGTGGATTTGATAAGACACCAGCAACTTCAGAGCCAGTCCAGAACCAGCTTTACATGACAGATCAGGCCAGCTCCCCATTTTGGAGCACGTGGCACCACTCTGAATTAGAATGTTCGTGCCTTATTACACTGTCATATGGTCCAAAAGTTCACACTGCAAGATTAATTACGACTCTTTAACGGAAGTACTGCTGTACACATCTTCAAATGAACACTTAATCCTTTCCCTGACATTTATTTAGACGTGGACTTTTCACCTTTGTGCCACCCTGCTCTGTAGGACATCATTTGCTATCTCAATTAAGCTGCATCAGTACTTTTCATTCCAACTACCTTCACTCTCACCACTCTCAACAGGAGAAAATATCATTTGCTTCCAGCTTCACAGTTTTCCTACAAGTACCGAGCACTGTTAAATTGAAACAGCGAATGAAGGGATGGCCAGGAATAACTCGCCCTGGAAGAGACTGGCTGTTTACATTTCAGCAGCACTGAACCTGCTGGGTAGCAACAGTTCCACACCTTTTAACAGCTCCAGCTCCAACACAGCTGACACATCTTAATTCCTGTTCTGAGGCTTCTGTATTCATGAGGACAGATGCAGTAAGTCACTCCTCTGCTTGCACGCAACTGCTGAGGCACAGACATCTCCACGATGCACCTTGCTACAAAACATTTTTGAGGAAAAAAAAAAAATTTCAATTCATAACAGAGCCTTGATGCCTATTTACAGAGTGTCCTGAAGGAAGGTGCTGCTACAGAGATGTTTGTATTTCACATCACTTTGATGCTCTGCCTCCCAGGCCCTGCACTGCACCTGCAGCAGGCCGCACGGCGCCATGCAGCGACAGCAGGGGCGATTCCAGCAGGCACCTTCGGGTACTGCTGCACAGCCCTGCACAGCCTCCTCTCCACCCCTACAGCTCCAGACACACACACCGAGTCCCTCTCTGGAGCAGCAGAGGCAGCTCAGGGCTGCCACGAGATTTTAGTGGCGAGCAGCAGCGTGCGGTCAGCTGGCACCAGA